>PVKB01000083.1:666739-1253773 GCA_004027205.1 Ctenodactylus gundi | reverse complement strand
TGTCAATTCTTCTGCCTGTTCTTCCGTCATTACTAAAACCACATTAGAAAGACTAATGCCTCAGTCTGCAACAGATCACAAATGGCACAGTAATCTTCAGTCTCCTAAATAACAGCTCCACCAACAGCTCCTAAACAAAATTGAGATCATTCAAAAATTAGCACACGGCCTTTACCAACCAGCAAAAGCACAAGCATTCATGAGACTCTGGGTTCAGTTCCCAATACCACAAATATTTTTAACTATTAAAAAATAAACTTTTCCTACACATTTTCACACAATTTGCATTAGAAAGGTGTATTGGCTCAACTTCTGGTCAAGATGGCGGCTGAGTATCAGTGCTGCACAATGTCTCCTTACCAACCCACTTAAAAAATCGAGAATTTAGTTAGAAAAAGTATGCTCAGTGTAGCTAGGAAAGAGAAGAGCATCCCCAACAACTGAAAGGAGGCCAGGGAAAGGTCAGAAATTCTGAAGGATCATCGAAAGCAGAGGAAAAAAAAAAAATCCCAACGGCCCAGGAAGCCACCACAGGTCGGCTGCAAACGTCTGGAGCCGCAGGCAGCTGCAGACAGAGGAAAGCTCACGTGGGCCCAGAACATCTGATGGACCTGGGAGAGGACAGAGAACCCCAACAACGGACAGGAGGCTGTGGGAGGGTCAGAAATCCTGAAGTCATATCAGAAGAGGAGGAAAAAAAGCAGCCAACTCGGCACGGTCCTGAGCTGCTGGCACCCACAGACTATAAACGGAGGGAAGTCCAGAGCCAGAACCTCAGCCTGAGGTCAGCACAGATCCAGAGAAGTGGGAATTGTCGGCAGCTGGCGGCCCCAGCCTCCGAAACACCAACCCCGCGGGTATTGTGTACTACAAACGCAGCGTGCACTCCCCCTAGGAAAGGCTCCAGGATCCCAAATCAGAGACACGGCTCAGCAGCCATCATAGGCAGTGAGTAAGCAGGAGCCATTTTTAAAAGAAGGGAGGAAAAAGCCCAAGACTGAACTCTTCAGAGTAAAAGAAAGCTCAGAAGCACACATCATAGCTTTGGGGGTCACCCTTAAACAGTGCCTAGCAAGAAACTGGCACAAGAGGGAGAGAGAAAAAAGGAGGGCAAAAAGGCTGCTGATCCCCTGAATGGCTCAGGGGCACCTCTGCTCCAAGGGTGGAGAGCCCCACTCTGGGGAGGGAAGCCAGGATAGATGAAGAACTTTGCTGAGTGGGCTGGGGGGGGGGGGGGGGGGGGGGGGGGAACAAGACACCTCAAAAGGGGAACCATCGCCCCATTCCTCTGGCACGTGCCAGAGGCTTCCGGTTCACCGCTGCCCTGCATGCCAAAGGCATCTACGACCACGAAGTCCATCGCCCATCGGTCCCGCAAGGCAAAGGTTTCGAGGCTTCCAGGGAATTACATCACCCTGTCAATCCTGAGCCCCAGAGGTTTCCGGAGGCATCTAGGACCGGGAATTCCATCATCCTGTCTGTCCCTTGGGCCAAAGGATTCCAGAGGCATCTAGGACTGGGCCTCACCAAACCCTTCTTTCCTGCACACCACAGACAGCCAGAGATAGCAGAACCATGGGGAAACGTGGTAACATATTTCCTACAAAAAGACCTGACACCCCAGAAGATAATACCAGGGATACTGAAATTGCAGAATACAAAAATGGAAACGGCAAAAATGATGGTAACTTCTGGGCCCAGAAATACACTGAATTAAAGCAGGAAATAAAGCAAGAAAGACAGCGCAAGAGCTACACCAACACATAACTAAGCTAAAAGCAAGCCTTGAAAAGCAAAAAGAGGAGACCATAGAAGAAATATACAAGAAGATAATGAAAGCAAAAGAAGAAATAAGAGAAGAACACAACAGAGATACAAAAAAAATTGAATGCAGATATTCAGGAAGCAAAAAACAAGCAGGAAATAATAAGCAACCACATTAAACATCTTCAGAATAGAATGTCAGACCTAGAAAATAAAGTGTCTGAGCCTCAACATATAAGCCATGAAGAAAATAAAGTAAATAAGAAAGTGAATCATTACAACGGCTGATAGATGATTCAAAAAGAAACAACCCCAGTATTATGAGAGTCCAGGAGAAGACTGAGGACAAAACAAAAGGCTTAAAGGACATGTTTAATGAAATAATGGAAGAAAATTTCCCAAATCTAAGAAAAGAAATGAACATGGAACTATTGCAGGCATATAGAACACCAAACAACTTGGATCAGAAAAGATCCCCATCACAACACATCATAATTAAAATTCTAGAAACCCAACACAAAGAGAAAATACTAAAAGTGGTAAGAGAAAAACAGAAGGTGACCTACAAAGATAAACCCATCAGGATAACGGCAGTTTTTCAATCCACACTCTCAAAGCAAGGAGATCATGCAGCAATGTCATCCAAGCACTAAAAGAACATAAATGACAACTAAGACTGCTATATCCAGCAAAATCATCTTTTAATTTAAAGGGAGAACTTAAAACTTTCCATGACAGAGAAAGCTTAAAGGAATTTGCACCCACTGAGCCAGTACTGCTGGGAATACTTAAAGGAAACTTAGAAAATGAAAGGGAGGCCAGCGACGTCAATGACCCCAGAGGAAAAGCGACAACTGCTAGAGGAGAATGAGCTGAGAAAAAAGTATGTTAGTAATCAATGAAATATGAGTAAATAAGTTATGAAAGTTAAAAAATTCTAAAATAACTAAATTTGCTTTCATATCTGTCACTTTAAGTATATTTATGTGGTATAGATTTAAGTTCATTTAATGTAGCAATGTGATATAGTTTTAACTTTGTTTTTTTTGTAGCAATTCACTTATTAGGTCACTGATGAAAATTTATCCTAAGGAAACTGATTGATGTAAAGATAACCCTGTGAATGTACAAGTATGCACCTTCCAGTATTCAGCTAAGGCATTTGAAATTTAACTTTTTTTTTCCTTCTTCTTTCCCAAATTTACCAGTCTTCTGAACTACATGCTTGTAGTTATTTTCTAATGTGAACTGGTGGGTAAGGCCAGGTTTAAGAATCGCAACAAAGATATAGCAAAATATAGAAAAAAAAACTTTTGGTAAATATCCCAATAAAGGGACTGGTTGGATTCAGAGAAGAGGCATCTAGATTTAACTACTGCAACGCATTCGAGGAATAGGAATTTGAGTTAGACTGGTGACTCAAGTGAAATGATTTAGGTGTGGAAGACTAATATGTACCATATAGTTTCTCTGACTTGGAAAACCCGGAACACAGACATTCTACAGAACCACATGAAGTGACAGCCAGAGTTGGGGGAAGGGATAGCAAGGGGGTTGGAGGGTCAGAAATGGGAAGGGATTGTAAAGTTGGTATAATACATATGTGCACGAAATACCCAAATTTGTAACACTACATATTACATATGTATATTAATAAAAATAGTGGGAAAAAAAGGTGTACTGATACATTCTGAGCAGATAAACCACTTTTTAACAATAAGACATTATCGTGAAAAACTTACCTTTATACCTGTTAATCCAGTAGGCAACTGCACAATATCATATGCAAGGTTAGATTTTTCTGCTTCCACAAATGGATCAGAGAACGCTCGCCCATGGAATCTTTTGAATCCTTGCACTGTGTTCTTTGCATTGGAAATTACCTATGAGAAGGAATATCAAAGTGGAAAGATATTTTTTTCTTCCTACAGTCTCAGACCAAACCAACATCATTTTAACTTCAGGAAATTTCCTATTTGGTTTGTATCCTTCAACCACTCAACATTTTGAATGACAACCCTTAGCATGTGATGTGAGGGATGAGGGATTTACATGGGTTTCTCGGTGGCAGAGCTGAGACTACAGCCTACATACTGAGTTCAGGACCAGCCTGGATTACAGAACAAGACCTAAAGACAAAAAAAAAAAAAAATATATATATATATATATATATATGGATCCACATCCCAATGCAAGTGACAGAAGCCCTGAGAACACTTCAGAGGATCGGCTACATCTACAGGTAAATACACAAAACAGATTACAAAAGAAAAAAAGAAAAAAACACAAAAGCAAGGGGGCTGGAGGAATGGCTCAGGGGTTCAAGCGCTAAGTACCCAGGATCCCCAACACCACATAAGCCAGGCATGGTGGCTCATGCCTGTAATCCCAGCACTCAGGAGGCTGAGGCAGAACGATTGCCTTAAGTTCAAGGCCAGGCCAGCCCGGACCCCACAGTGAATTCAGGACCAGCCTAAGCTAGAGAGAGACCCTGTCTCCAAAAAATAAAAAATAAAATAAAAAAATTTAAAAAACAAGGTGCACACAGAAGCCTTTCTATAAAGATAAATGAGGTCTCTAAAATCCAACCTTGCTACAGCAGGCTGCCAAAAAGAAACTGTATCACAGTAAGTACATTGCCCTAGAACTGGAACGCCAGGTTAGTACAATAGCTATTCTCAGTAAGGAAGCAGGTTTAAAAATGAGAAGAATTCACTGGAACTTCAGAAGGATAAACACATTCAGGAATGAAGGAACAGCACAGCAGTCAAGAGTGCTTGCCTAGAGAGGACATGGCCCTATGTCTGATTACCCAGCAACCCATTAGCTCAATATGGGGGTGCACTCCTGTAATTCCAGCACTCAAAGAGGCTGAGTCAAAAGCATTGCTGAAGGTTGTAGGAATGGCACAGCAAATAAAGCGCATGCACAAGGCCCTGAATTTGATTCTCCGGTACCACATAAAGCCGGGTGTGGTGGCACACCTCTGTAATCCCAGCACTCATTGGCAGAGGCAGGAGGACTGCTCTGAGTTCAAGGCCAGCCTGGGCTATGTAGTGAGTTTAAGACCAGCAAAAGGTATAGAACATGGCCCTGTCTCAAAAATAAAAATAAATATATAAATAAAAACAGGGGGCTGGAGAAATAGCACAGCAGTTAAAGTGCTTGCTTAGCAAGCCCAAGGCCCTGAGTTCGATTCCCCAGTACCATATTGAAACAGCATGGTGGCACATGCCTACAATCCCAGCACTTGGAGGCTGAGGAAAGAAGATTGCCTTGAGTATGAGACCAGAGTGGGCTACATAGGAAGTTCAGGATCAATCTGAACTGCACAGCGAGAGACTGTCTCAAAAAAAATAAAAATATAAATATAAATAAATAAATAAAAATGGGCTGGGGTATATATCTCAGTGCAAAGGCACTGAGTTCAGCCTCCATTGACCACGCACAATTTTCTCAGGCTAATAAACTGTAGGCCCTGTCAAGTACAAAAAGTTATTTACTCTATTGTGTTGCTCCAGAATGAACCATGAGACAGTCAAACGGAACTGGAGGGATTCTCAGTGGTTAGAGCACTTGCCTACCAAAAGCCAGGTACCTGAGTTGAGTCCCCAACACCACATAAATTAGGTGTGGTGGTTGCACGCCTATCACCCCAGCACTCAGGAGGCTGAGGCAGGAGGGCTATTTGAGTTCAAGGCCAGCCTGGGCTATGCAGTAAGTTCAACAAACATGGACAACAGGGTGAGAGCCTGTCTCAAAGGTCAAAACGGGAAGTCCTTATTTTTACAGATACCTTAGACACTAAGAATAAAGGAATGCTTCAAGTTTGCTGCTCTGATTACTTGGAATCAGCAAATACATCAGCTTACTAGTTTATAAATAAAACTAACAACAAATCCTTTAGTATACTTCTAGAGGTGTTATCTTCCTTCCCTGAAAAACTTGATTAACAAGATCAACAATGATATTAAACTGGAGTGAGATAAAAGGCCCAGTAAGACAAACTTTAAGGAACATTTAAAATATCAAGATCAAACCAACCTTGCTTAAACAAGATCTGGGCAAAAATACATCCCAGCAGTCTGCAACAAACATACCAGGCTTTTACTGCTCTGTTAAGGCTGTTTACGATCCACTCAAGTATACGAGAACAAAGGGCAGAGACCCATCTCTGTTGGTCGTGCAACTAGGATCTATCAGTACCAGACACTGGTTGCTGAATGAGTAGATAGAAACCCAAGAGAATTAAGTCACTTTTAAGAAAAAAAAAAAAAAAAAAAAACTCTACCTGGCTTTTAGCTGCTGCTCCAATTGATCGATTCTTAGGACCAAAAGAAATACAAGCCCTGGAAGATAAAACAAACACTTTAGGAATCAGACTTTATTACGATATTACATCCAAACAACGGTGAAATCTCTGAATCTCAGTTAAAAAGCCCACATTATAACAGTATGCAGCTCGTCCATGATTTGCACCTTTCAGTTGAGTAAACCTGTCTACAGAATGAGCTGTCTAGGAGCTAGAGGAACAGCAAAGAGGTTAGAGTACTTGCCTAACAAGCACAAGGCCCTCCATTCAATTCCCCCACCACATAAGCTATGGTAGCACACCCTGTAATTCCAGCACTCTGGCAGCTGAAGCAGGAGTGCCTTGAGTTCAAGGCCTAGCTGGGCTACATAAGTGAGTTCAGGACCAGCATGGACTACAGAACAATATCCTGTCTAAAAATGAAAGAAAAGAATGGGCTGCTTCTTAGAATGAGTCCTGTCATTTATAAGTTGGAATAGGAGGGGCTGAAGGAATGGCACAGCAGTTAAAGCACCTGCCTAGCAAGCACAAGGCCCTGAGTCGATTCCTCAGCACCACATAAAGTCAGGCATGGTGACACACGCCTGTTATACCAGCACTCAGGAAGCTGAGGCAGGAGGATTGCCTTGAGTACAAGGCCAGCCTGGGCTACACAGTAAGTTCAGGACCATCCCAGAATAAAGAGCAAGACCCCGTCTCAAAAAATAAAGGTTGGAGTAGGAGTCTCGATGGATTCAAATAGTTCCCTTCATGTGATCCCACAAAAACAAAAATATATAAGAAATCAGAACAGAAGTCTAATGTGATAATCATCTGTCTAGAACAATACAAGGACAGACCAATCCAATCCCTACCATCCTTCAGGTCTCAAATTCCAATTCTCACATTAACATCAAATGTTGTTCACATTTTTAAGACAGCTCAGGTTTATCAACTAAATACTATTCTTGTTTTAAAGACAGTTCAGTCAGGCCTGGTGGGACAACTCTGTAATCCTAGCACTTTGGAAGGCTGATACAGGAAGACTAAGTTAGAGGCCAGCCTGGGCTACACAGTCAGTTAAGGACCAGCCTGAACTATATACATCAGGAATCCTGTCTCTAAAACAAACGGGGGGAGGAGGGAAGTGGCACATGAGGATGCAGCTCAGAGCAAAGGCAGTGGGTTCAATCCCTGCAACAAAGAAAGATCATGACTTCACCAAGAATATAGCCTACCTGCTAAAAGCAACTCTTGCTCTACTGCACATTAAATAAAACTGTTACATAACTAGCTTCCAAAGGCTCAAAACTGCTTTAACTGCTGTACCATTCCGTAAGCCCTTTTTTTCTGAAGGTATAAAGGGTCAAGCCTGGGACCTCATGTGCTGACCAAGTAGCTCAACCCCTAATAACCACCTTTTTAACCACTTATTTTGAGACAGGATCTTGCTGAGTTGTCCATGCTGGCTTTCTGCTTGTGCTCTTCCTGCCTCAGTGTCCCGAATGCCTGAGATCACAGGCATGTGCCACTATGCCTGTCTTCTGGACCCTTATTTTGTTTACTACATTAAGAAAAGTTAGGGATTCAGGGAAGAGAAGTGTTCAAAGCTGGGGTGCAAAGTTTGGAAACATGATCTAGAGTTTCTGACTCCCTCACTTTTTTAGGTTGCCTGACCCTAGGTACATTTCCTTGCTAAAATACTTCCCTGTACAACAGTGATAAGATAAGCCGCTTCTGAGGGTTAAACGGGATAGTACACATAGCATTCAATACAGTCATTGTTAAAGTAACTAGCCTGAGGTGAAATTGAGTGAGAAGCATTTTGTCTTTTAAGGTATTTTGGTGAAAAGGGTGAATTTGGTCACATTTTAAGTTGAGAGAAAGAAGTTACCAGGAAAGGAAGAAACTGGAAAGAGAGTTGGAGGTGCGGCTCAGTGGTTACAGCACTTGCCTAGCAAGTATAAGGCCCTGGGTTGATTCCAGCCCCATCACAACCTAAGATGGGCGTGGTGGCACAAGCTTGTAATCCCAGCACTTGGGGGCTGAGGCAATAGAATTGCTGTATGTTTAAGGCCAGCTTGGGCTACATAGTGAGTTCAGGATCATCCAGCACTACAGAGCAAAACCCCGCCTCAAAACAAACTAAGCAGATACAAACAAACAGAAAAAATAACAGGGCATGATTCTAGAGTGGTTATAATTAAACAGAAACCATAATAGTAAAGGCATGGTTTCAATACAACTAGTTTTTAAAAAATTAAGCAGGCTGTTTGCCTTCTAAAGAAGCAGCAAATCAAACTAGTGTGTGAATTTTTGATTTGGAAGTGTAAAGAAGTATGAATACAGTTTCTCAGGGCCTGCCCACCAAGCCTCTAAGCTTGATTCCCCAGCATCACATAAAGCCAGGCAATGGTAACACATGCCTTTAATCCCAGCACTCCACGGGAGACTGAGGCAGGAGGATTGCCATGAGTCCAAGACCAACCAGAATAAGATCCTGGAAAAAAAAATTATCTCCTCAAAACAATTGCTAAATCTAAGAATAAAAGATGTTAATGTTCCCAACTATTTTTTTTAAAAGGACAGAGACACAAAGAAAGAAAGAAAGAAACAAACAAACAAACAAAGAAACAAACAAACTCACTCACTGGGTCTGGCTTAATTTCCACTAAGCACTGACCACAAACTGAATTATGATTGCTAACATTTTTGTTCACCTTTCCAACACTGTTTTTATAAACTATAATACACAATTTATGCAGGGTTTAAAACTGGGGAGTTACAGTGACGTCATTAACAACAGCTCCTTAAGCAGGACCATGTATTGCCATGCACAAGTAAACAACCTTGGGCTGGGGGCGTAACTCAGCAGTTAAGAGTGCTTGCCTAGCATGCTCAAGTCCCTGGGCTCCATTCCCTAGCACCACATAAAAAAATTAGCCAGGCATGGTAATACACAACTGTAATTCCATCACATGGGAAGAAGCTGAGCAGGAGGATTGCCATGTGTCTGAAGTCAGCTTGGGCTACACAGTGACGTCAAGACCTGCCTGGACTACAGAGTGAGAACTTGTCTCAAAAATAATAATACATTCTTTAACGAAGTTCTTTTTCAGGTGCAGCATACATACCAGGTCTCAACACAAAATCCAAAATAAAATATAAAGCGGTAGGTTATGGACATGTAACATTCAATAAAGTGCCATTGGCCACATGTGGCTATGTAAACTTAAATTATTTTAAATTTAAAACTTAGTTCTTCATCCCCACTGACCTCACTTAAGTGCTCAATACTCAAATGTGTCTTGTGGCTACTGTTTCCAAGATATAAACATTTTCATCATTACATGTTCTACTGGATACAACGTATTCTGGAATAATATTCCCTAACAATATTGCTCCATGAAGTCCACAAATATTTTTACTTTTAAAATCTACATCTGCCTTCTTTACAGTAATGAGAAATGATTCACGTAACTGAAGAGTCAGACAAATGTTTCCGTTCTAATTATTCTATTGCCATTTTTGGTGTATGCATATATGCTGCTAGCAATTCCCAAATTCTTAATGAAGCAATCAAATACCATTAAGGGAACTTCAGTCTTCATCACATAATACAACAATCAAACCTCAAGCAAGGGCTGGGGGTGTAGCACAGTAGCTAACTGCCTGCCTAGCAAGCACAAGGCCTTGGCTTAAATTCTTCAGCACCATAATATTAAATTAAGCATGGTGGCACACACTGGAATCCCAGTACTCAGAAGATTGCTGTGAGTTCGAAACCAGCCTGGGCTACATAGTGAGTTCAGATCCAACCAGGGCTACAGAGCAAAACCCTGCCTCAAAATAAAAAACAAAAACAACAACAAAAAAAAAAGGAGGCCTGAGGAATGGCTCAGAGGTTAAAGTACTTGCCTAGCAAGCACTAAGGCTGAGACAGGAGGCTTGCCATGAGTCCAAGGCCAGCCTGGGCTCCATCCTGAGTTCAGGACCAGCCTGGGCTACAGAGCAAGACCCTGTCTCTAAATAAATAAATATATAGTGAGACGCTGCCTCTAGATAGATAGATAGATAGATAGATACAGATAGATAGATAGACAGACAGACAAGACAGACAGACAGACAGACAGACAGATAGATAGATAGATAGATAGATAGATAGATAGATAGAATAGCTCAGGCCTATAATCAGTATTTTTGGAGGTTGAGGCAAAAAGATCCCAACTTTTGAGCCCAGCCTGTGCAGCTTGGCCAATTACTGGGACACAAAACTTAAATATCAAAACTTAAAAAACGGGCTGAGCATGCAGTTCAGTGTGAAGGTTCTGGACTAGATCCCCAGTACCACAAAAAAACAACGTAACGCAAAACAAAATACATAAAACAGGTCCTAACTCTTACACTGTGGGAAAAGTCCCTTTCTTTCTTCCTTTCTTCCTAAGACAGGGTCTCACTCTGTTGCAGGTCTTGAGCTCATGTAGCCCAGGCTGGCCTTGAACTCGCAACAATTCTCTGGTCCCAACCTAGGCCTGTAATCGTAGCACTCTGGGTAGTTGAATCAGGAGAATCCAAGGTTCAAGCCTAGATTGGGCTACTTAATGAGACCCTGTCTCAAAATTAAAAATAAAAATGGGCTGGGGATGTCACTCAGTGTAAAGGCTCTGAGCTTGACTCTCAGTATCCACACAAAAAAAGGGACAAATTAAAAGCAACAGTATTGTCAATTTGCTGAATTTAGGAAATATGTAATACAATGCAAACTTAAGTGATTTGAAACTCAATGCCCAACCAAAATAATTAACTTCACCATCAGGACTAGCATTGCAATTTAGTACAAGGTTCCTGCACAAGCCCATTATTTAAAAAGAAAAAAAAAAAAGAGTACTGAGGAAATAATTATTACTCCTCCATCACAGATGATCACCATTGGCATACAGGTAAATAGTCCTATGCATTCTTAATAAATCAAGTCCAAAAAAAAAAAAAAAAAACAGGGGATGGAGGCATGGCTCAGTGGTTAAACCACTTGCCTAGTAAGCGCTAAGTACCCTAGCACCACATAAACAGGGCATGGTGGCGCACGCCTGTAATCCCAGCACTCAGGAGGCTGAGGCAGGAGGAGTGCCATGAGTCCAAGGCCAACCTGGGCTCTGGGAGTGAGTTCAGAACCAGCCTGGACCACAAAGTGAGACCCTGCCTCAAAAAGACAAAACAAAACAAAACCAGAAAGTGAAATACTGAGTTTGAAACACCCTGTTCAGTTTACATCTCAGGAAGCACTAAAGATTTTTACATGAATAAGCATGACAGGAGTACTTAATGAAAACGTGTCTACTACTTTCCACTTACCAAGAGTTTTCAGAATTTGCACACAGCCTGCATGCAATCACTGAGGCAGAAGCCTCTCTCATCCAAGCAGGTCGCACTCCCTGTACCTTCACTTTCATCACGCAGCCTTCATTATGCCAGGAGGTGTGCTAAGCCTTCCACACTTGAGAATCCCAAATACTCTAAGAGCTATTACTGACAAAATTTTACAGATGAAGAACCAATTCAACCTACTGTACCCAAAACAATTAGTAAATATTAAGGTCCACAATTCAAAATCATCACTTTAGGACTCTAAATTCAGTACCCACTTGCTCTTTTGCTGCCTACGAGACCCTGCCATAAATTCTTTCCTATCTCGTCTGTTCACTCCCAATCCTCTAGTATTTCAGCTCTACTTGTTCAAGTCCACTCCTGTCTCCAGGGCTACATCTTTCCTCTGAAGAATTAAGTGCACACAATATAATCTTGTCCATAATAATACTCTCTTATGGTATTTCCTATTGATTTACGTCACTCACTTTTTCTTCTACACCAATGACAAATCTAGAAAACAGGAATTTATCTCACATTTCCTCTCTAATCCACAAAATGCCAGGTTAATGCTGCTTAAACCGTAGAAGTAATCACACTTTTGCTGTCTAAAATTACTTTTCCTACATTTCAAATCACAGGTGGACATTATAGGAAGGTAGTTCAAATTTAAATTAAAGATCCCCCTGTTCAGGCAGGAAAAAAAAGAGTCTCCCAAAAAAGAAAAGCCTAGAAACTGATGGATTCACCAAAGAATTCTATCAGAACGTCAAGGAAAAGTTAGCATCAATGCTTCTTAAACTCCTTCACAAAATTCAAAGAGAAAAAACACTGCCCAACTTCTTCCTGGAAAGTGATCCCAAAAATCAGACAGACCCAAGCAAGAAAACTACAAGCAAGTTTCCTTAATGAATATAATGCAAAAATCCTTAATAAAATACTTGCAAACAAAACGCAACAAATTATTGAAAAGATCAAACACCAAAACCAATGTGGCTTCATCCCAGGGAAGCAGGGATGGTTTAACACCCGAAATCTATCAATGCAATACACCACGTTAACTAAAGGACAAAAACATGATCATCTCAACAGATGTAGAAAAAGCCTTTGACAAAAATACATCTCCTCCTGAATAAAATGCTGATGAAAATAAATATGGAATGATCTTACCTCAAAAGCTGGTAAAAGCAATTTATGACAATCCTACTACCAACCTCAATGGGGAAAAACTGAAAGTTACTTCCCCTCAACCTAGGCACAAGATAACAGTGTCCACCCTCACCACACCTGTTCAACACAGTAACCAAATCCTCAGCCAAAGGTATCAGGCAAGAGAACGGGATAAAGGTAATAGCATAGGAAAGAAGAAGCTAAAACTGTATTTCCAGGTGACATAAATCCTTTAGAGGACCCCAAAACTGAACTGAGAAGAGTCTCAGAACCAATAAACTCAGCCAAGCTGCAGGATATAAAATCAAAACACAATAATCAACAGCATTCCTCTACAGCAAAAATGAGAAAAAGATGAGTAAAACAATTCCATTCACATTAGTCTCAAGCAAAACTAAATACCTAGGAATCAACCTAACTAAGTAAGCGAACAAACCAACACTGAAAACTATAGTACTCTGGGGAAAAAAAAAGAGAGAATGTTATACAATGGAATGCATCCCCTGTTCCTGAAGAGGCAGAACCAATATCATCAAAATGACCGCATTACAAAAGCTGATATACAGACAAAATGCAATCCCAATCAAAATACCAACAATACTTTTCGCAGAGCTAGAAAAAAATGATCCAAATTTTATATAGAACTAGAAGAGACCCAGAAAAGCCAAATCAATCAATTCTAAGCAACAAAACAAAAGCAGGAGGCATCACAATACCAGACACCATGTTATATTACAAAACAACACTCATTAAAAAAAAAGTATTGGCAAAAAAAAAGGGACAGGCAGATCAATGGAGCAGAATGGAGGATAAAGACTCAACCCGGGAACCTTCAGCCATATAATCTTTAACAAAAGGGCCAAAAACATAACGCTGAAGAAATGATAGCCTCTTTAACAAAAGATGCTGGGAAAACTGGATAGCCATATGCATTAGCAATTAAACTAGAGAGCTGGGGGAATGGCCCAGTGGTTAGCATTAAATGCCTGAGTTCCATTCCCCAGCACCACGTACACTGGACGTGGTGGCCCACGCCTGTAATCCCAGCACTCAGGAGGCTGAGGCAGGATTGTTATGAGCCCAAGGACAGCTGGGCTCCACAATGAGTTCAGGACCAGCCTTGGGCTACAGAACAAGACCCTGGCTCAAAAAAAAAAAAAAAAAAAAAATTGAAACTAGACCCACATCTTTCATTGTATACCAAAATCAAATCAAAGTGGATCAAAGAACTAGACATTAAAATAGAAATACTGAACTTGTTGAAAGAAAAAAAATAGGCAAATCACTTAAAGACATCAGCATAGGGAAAGACTTCTCAATAAATACCAAACACATGTGGTAACACCAAGAATCAGCAAATGGGATATTAAATTAATAGACGTCTGCACAGTAAACAATCAACAAAGAGAGAACAAACAAAATGAAAAAAAAATTCACCAGCACTCCCCAGAGAACTATTATCAAGATCATATAAAGAACCAAAAAAATGGGCAAATACATTGTCACTGTGTCCAACCTGTGCCCTCATTAAATTCCAGCAGCTGGGGGAAAAAAATGGTCAAATGAACAAACAGCTCTCAGAAGAAGTACAAATGGCCAAAGAATAGATGAAAAAATGTTCAGCATCTTCAGCCATCAGAGAAACACAAATCAAAACAACACTGAGGTTCCATGTGACTCCAGTAAGAATTACCTGGTACTAAGAACTCAAAGAGCAAATGCTGGCAAGGCGGCAGGGAAAAAGAAACCCTGCTACATTACTAGTGAGGCTGTTAACTGGTACAGACACTACGGAAAGCATTGCAGAGCCCCTCAAAATGCCAATATACATCCCCATTTAACCCAGCTATATATAGATCTTCCAAAAAGAGTTAAAGTCAGCATACAAGTGTGACAGATGCACCCCAGTGTTTACAGCAGCCCAATTTATAATAGCCAAATCTTAGAAGCCAATTATGTTCAACAACACATGAATGGGCAAAGACGATGTGGTATATTTACACAATGGAATATTACTCTGCTATAAAAAGATAAAAGTGACCATTTCTAAGAAAATGAATACACCTTGAGGTCATTATGCTCAGCGAAAGGAATCAGACACAGAAGGTTAAATATCATATGGTTTCTCTAGTATGAGAAAATCAAAACAGGTAAGTAGAGAGGAAAGAAAGTAGAAAAGATTTTGTAGAGATAAGAAGAGGATGTGGGGAGGGCTTAGGGAGTAAGAAGCAGAAAGAAATGTGACACGTAAATTAAAAATAAATACAAGAAAAATATCCCTCTGTTCTATAAGTATTAGAAACAATATCCTTTCCATCCAGATAACTTATGTTCTCCTGCTCCTAAGTCAGAAGCACTACTGATCAAATATTTATGCACATTCTGAGGTTATTATGAATAATTATAGTCCCGTCCCACAGTTCCTGAAACAGCTTCATGTTTGTAAATGTATGCAGAACTGCTCTTAGAATATTAAGAAAACTGTTGCTGTAATTCACTTTCTTAAAAAGAGTAACAATCAAAAATAGCTGTCAGTAAAACTGGCATAGAAATGGATATCACCTTAATCAAAGTATTCCTTGGTTACAATCTCAATACCAAAAATCAATAAAACAAACCAAGCAACTCTTCCAAGATGCACATTTCCTAAAACATCAACTTCTTAGTCAATAAACTGCATACTAAAATAAACCTGAGCGCTGGACGAATGGCACAGCAGCTCAAAGCACTTGTCTTGCAAGCACAAGGCACTGAGTTCATTCCCCAGCACCACATAAAGCTGGGTGTGGTGGCGCATACCTATAATCCCAGCACTTGGGAGGCTGAGGTAGAAGGATTGTACTGAGTCCAAGGCCAGCCTGGGCTACACCTGTGAGTTCAGGGACCAGCCTGGGCTACAGAGCTAGACTCTGCCCCAACAAATAAATAAATACTTAAAGAATCCAGTCTAGGCAACCTCACAAGACCCTGTCTCAAAATCAAAAAATAAAAGTCAAAAAGGTTCTGTGCTCAATCCCCAGTACCAAGAAAAGTCAATCAGAACCCAATTAGAAGGCCCAAGTTTTATTGCAAAACCATTCATTTCTCTCCCATGCTATGACAACAGTGGAAATCAACAATTTCCACATGAAATATTGTAAAAGCCCCAGTACACACCTCCTTCTCTTGCCCTTCTCAAGTAAATCTATTCACAAAGCCAATCAACTTTTTCAAAAGTAAACTCGATCACTTTCCACTGCACCAGTATAAAGATGCTTACATGGTTTAAAGGCCTTGTCATAATCTAGCATGCCCTGCCTAATTCCTCAAATTCACCTTGGTCATTTGCTCAAGTGACTCAAGAGTAGCCATGACCATGAGCATGGTGGTAGAGGCCTGCAATCCCATCACTCAGGAAGGGTAAGACAGGAGGATTCCAATTTTGAGTCCAGGCTGGACAACATAGTAAGACCTCATCTTGAAGATGGCTATAATCGCAGAACTTCTGGGGGCTGAGGCAAGAGAATTCAAGTGAAAGCCCAGGCTGGGCAACTTGGTGAGACTCTGATTCAAATAAACAATAAAAAGGTAATGAATGGGGACTGTAGCTCAGAGAAAAGAGCCTGTGTTCTGAGCCAGTACTGAAAAAGGCAGGCAGGCAGAAAGAAGTTAAGAAAAAGAAGCTGGAGATGTCGCTCCGTAAGAATACCTTGAGTTCAATCCCCAGTGCCACAAGAGTAGCCATGAGCCTTTTAACCTGGCAGAGGGACCAAGCTCCTCTTGCCTCAGGTCAGTCCACTTGTACCTGTAACAGCTCTTCTAAACTCACTGAGACCTTAAGCAAGCTCCTGCTCATCTTCCAGGTTTCAAATGGCCCTTTCTTCAGGCCACCTTCCAACTCCACCCCACATCCGGACTAAATTAGGTCTCCCTTTATTACACTCTCATCATATTCTGTACCCTCCCTTGTTCTTTTTACAGCTAGTAACCACATACTTCTGTTTACCATCTGTTTTTTTCACTAGCCATGTCCATGACAGCAGGACTTTATTTATTTGTTCACCAAAGCGCTGTCAGGCCTTAAGCAGATTGCCACCATACCAGTGGCACTCAACATATGCTAAAAAGATGCAAGCCGAGCCAGAGAAATGGCTCAATGAAAGCGCATGCCTAGCAAGCTCAAGGCCCTGGGTTCCATCCCCCAGCACTACATAAGCCCGGCTTGATGGCGCACACTTGTAAACATCAGCTACTCAGGAGGCTGAGCAGGAGGGCTGTGTGTGTTTAAGGCTTGCCTGGGCTACCGAGTGAGATCCTGTCTCTAAATAAATAGACGGACAAGACGGATGGATGCCTGAATTTGGTGAAAAAGCAAAGATTTCTTCTGGGTAAGACTTCACTGGATCTTCAAGCAATGCACACAGCCAGGCCTGGTAAAGCAACCCTGCAATTCCAGCACCCTAGGAGGCTGACGCAGGATGATGTCAAGTTAAAGACTAGGTAACTTAGCAAGAGCCTTGTCTCAAAAATAAAGAATAAAATGGGCTGGAGCATAACTCACTGTGAAACAAACAAAACCAACAGGGCCAAGACAGGAGTCACATGTTACAATCACCAACTACGAACTACCAAAGCTTCAAGGCAAGCCTGGCCCCCACGGCAAGTCTAAGACTAACCTGAATTACTTACAAAGTCCCTACTTCAAAAAAAAAAAAAAAGATCCAATTACTTGTCAACTTTGAAATGAGGTACATCTACCAGTCAGACCCGTAGGACCTGGATCTCACGTACACTCTGCATTTTTAAAATATCCCACATCGAGCAGTCTCTGCTCACCTGATATCCAAAGCGATTCTCCCATAACCTGCACAAAAAAAATCAAGCTCTCTAACCAGGTGTAGTGGTGAAGGCCATTTATAATCCCAGCACTTGGGAAACAGGCAAGAGGATCACAATTTTATACAAGCAACTTAATGACTTAGTAAGTGAAGAGCCCAGGCTGAACAGACTCATGACATGCTTCAAACTTACCCTAAATGTTACTAAGTTTCGGCCTCCCAAAATAATAAAACAATGCCCAAGGCCAGAATAACCTTGAGCCACTTGGTTACTTAGTTACAGCCAATCAGAAAGAGTTAACACCAATCTGGTATTCCTGGGCCTGGGGCAAAGCCAAAAAATTATAGATTGTTGCCCAGTTACAGCTAACCAATCACTCGACACCCCCTTAGACCCTACCCAGGCCATGAAAACGCCACAGGCAGTTGGTCACATTCAAAAGGCTCCCAAGGGTCATGATTGGGTCGTGACAAAAGTTACAGCCACTCTGCCCCGTCTAAGGGGTCAGCATCGCCATCATAAAAACTGTGTACTTACGACTGGTTCTATGTAAATGATGATGTACCTATGTTCTATCTCCTGAGACCATCCGTTCCCCTATCTCATAAAAACCCTGCTCAGCCTTTGTTCTGGGCTCTCCGGACAGATCCACAGTGTTGGTGACATCTGAGCGCCCGAGCTTAAGCTCAAAAGCTCCTTGTTCTTGCATACGTGACTGGTTCTCTGGTTATTTAGGGCTCCCTGAAATCTGGGCATAACAGTAAGATCCTGTCTCAATCAGAACATAAAAGGCTGGGAGCATAGCTCAGCGATTAGAAGTGATTAGAGCTTGCCTAGGAAGCACAAGGCCCAGTTAACCCCCCCATTATCACCTACTAGCTGGTTGTAGTGGCACACATCTATAACCTCAGCACTCAGGAAGCTGAGGCAGGAGAATTGCTCTGAGTTGCAGGCCAGCCTGAGCTACACAGAGTTCAGGAACAGGCTGGACTACAGGGCGAGATCCTATCTCAAATAATAAAATAAAAAAACCAACAAAGCTTTCTGTTTCCTCTTTTTATGTAGCTCAAAACTACTATATTTTAGTCTATAAAGTGGTGTTGTGGGAATAGAACAGCTTAGCTGTTAAAGCACTGTGAGTGGTGGTGCCCACCTGTAATCCCAGCACTTGGAGGCTGAGGCAGGAGGATTGTCATAAACTCAAAGTCAGCATTGGCTACATAAGGAGTTCAGGACCAGCCTGAACTACAGAATGAGACCCTACTTCAAAAAAAAAAAAAAAAAAAGGCAAAATAGGTAAATACACCAGTATCACAAAATAGATGCTAATAGAAGCAAAAATTTCAAACAAGTTAAAAAAAATGGCTGAAGATGTAAATCAGTGAGCCTCCTTAGGCTCAATTGCCTATTCTGAAAATAAGGAAAAAATTTTCCAGAAATTACTAGAATATGGCATTCCTACATATCATCAAAAACCACAAAGAGAACACTATTTTTGAGACAGGGTCTCACTCTGTAGCCCAGGCTGGTCCTATACTCACTATGTAGCCTAGGCTGGCTTTGGACTTGGCAATTCTCCTACCTCAGCCTCCCAAGAGCTGGGATTACAGGCAGGTACCACCACTCCCCGCTTCACGTGGTACTGGGAAGTCAAACCAAGGGCCTAACTCTTGCTAGCAGCTGTGCCACTCCCCCAGCCCTGAAAAATAATTTCTCACGTATCATCAGGAAACATATAGGGAACTACAGTAAAAAATTAAATATTTACATCTATTTATCACAATTTCTTAGCATATCTGATCATTACTTAAATTCTTTACGCTGACTGGGAAAATTAAAGAAAGAAAAAGACTACAAAAAGGGAAAGGTTAAAGCTTCTGATAGTGAGAAGGGAGACCTAGAAATGTGGGTTGCCGCACTATTTAGTCTTTAAAGCAAATTTATTTGACATCAGGAAGCCAGCATTTTTTTTTAATCTAAAAACTTCTTTTGAGACAGGGTCTCAACTAAATCACCAAGTTGTCCAGGCTGGGCTCAAACTTGTGATCTTCTTGCCTTAATCTCCAACAACGGCGAGATTTTAAGTCTTAAATAATGGAAATTATGGCAAAACTACTGTTGCAGCTACCAGGGGTGGGGGAACAGAAAAGCAAGATAATCTAAGAAAAAAGAAAGATATTGTTCTTGCCGATACTTGGAATTCTTCCACATATCTTTTTTGTGGTTTTTTTTTTTTTTTTTTTTTTTTTGAGATAGGAACTCCTCTGTAGTCTAAGCTGGTCCTGAACTCACTATGTATCCCAGGCTGGCTTTGAATTCATGGCAATCCTCCTGCCTCAGCCTCCCTAGTTCCCAAATGTTGGGATTACAGGCGTGCACCATCATACCAAGTTTATGCAATGCTGGGGAATCCAACTCACGTAATTAGCACTTGCAAGCGCTATAACCACTGAGCTATTCTTTCAGCTCCAGCCCCCTTCCCCCGCACCTTTTTTTAAGACAGGGTCTCGTTCTGTAGCCCAGGCTGGCCCTGGACTCTGGGCAATCCTCCTGCCTCAGCCTCCCAGTGCTGGGATTATAGGCATGAGCCACCACTCCCCGTTTATGTGGTGGTGGGGAATTGAACTTGGGTACTTTAAGAGCTTGACTTTACTTCAACTGCTGAGCAATTCTTCCAGCCCCCTTTTTTCTTTTTAAAAGAGGGTTTTGCTCTGAGCTCAGGCAGCTTCTGAACTCACTACAAAGAGCCCAAGCTGGCCTCCAACACTCAACAATCCTCTTGCCTCAGACCCCAAGTGCTGGGATTATAGGCTTGCGCCACCATGCCTGACTTCCATGTGTCTTCTTTAAAGCTAAGTATGTATAATACTAGGAAGACAGGCTGGAAGAATAGTACAGCAGAACACTTGCCTAGCAAGCTCTAGGCCCTGGGTTCGACTTCCCAGCACCACATAACCTGGGAGTGTTGCCACAGGCCTGTTAATCCCAGCCACTCCAGAGGTGAAGGCAGGAAGACTGGCAGAGTTCAAGGCCAGCAAGGGCTCCATAGTGAGTTCAGGACCAGCCTTGTCTATAGAGCAGGAACCTGTCACAGAAAAAATAATTCTAGGCAGGTAAGAATCAAGAACCCACAAGCATACCTACATGCATAACTCAGTGATCTAGCTTTTTTTTTTTTTTTGTATTTTTTAACTTCTCAGTCTATGCCAGGTTCACGTCCCATGATGTCGAAAAATGGTATCATGGAAGGAGGCAGGAGGAAAGAAAGGTACTTTACTTTGGGATCAAGGGCAGAGGGGTAAAAATTTCCACTAACAGGAAGGGAGCCTGGCTAGGGGCTGCTCTAGCGCTTCTAACTCCTTGAAAAGACTACAGATAAAGAAAACCAAGAACCAAAGAAGACTACCAAATAGAAAACTAATGCTAAAATGACAAAAAAAACCTTTAAAGCATCTTAAGAAATAGTGCACACCATACTTCCCTGGAAACACAAATCCTAACACCAACTGTTAGATGGGCCTGTAATCCCAGCAGTCTGGGAGGCTGAGGAGGGAGAACCACAAATTCAATCCCAGCCCGGACAATTTAGCAAGACCTAGCCTCAAAATTAACATCAAAAGGTCCTAAGTTCCATCCTCAGCACCACAAAAAAGTGAATAAAATAAATATACATAGCTTAAAATTACACACAATTAGAGAATGGGGCTTGTCTGTTAACAAGTTTTTGGGGGGAGCAGAAGGGACAGGGACTTTGTAATCCAGGCTGGTCCAGAACGGATTACGTAACTCAGACTGGCCTCAAAATCCTACAAACCAGGCATGGTGGCATACAGCTATATCCCATCACTCAGGAGGCTGAGGAAGCAGGACTGCCATGAGTCCAAGGCCAGCCTGGGCTCCATATTGAGTTCAGAACCAGCCTGGGCTAAAGACGGGACCCTGTCTCAAAAATTAAAAATTAAAACAATACTCGGCAATCCTCCTGCCTCTGCATTGTTGGTATTTCAAGCATGTGCCACCATGCTAAGATGATGGGTTTTGTTGTTGTTGTTGTTGCTAGGGGATTGAAGCCAGGGCCTTGTGGATACTAAGCAAGTGTTCTGACTACTGAACTTCTACCCTCAGCCTGAATTTATTTTTTCTGGAGGGCAGTGAAAAAAATTTTTGCCATAAAAAATTCTAAAATTAACTTCAGTGATCTGTGCACTGTTTTGTGGTTACTTTAAAAACCGTGGAACTGGGGCTGGAGAAATAGCACAGCAGTTAGAACATGTGCTTAGCAAATATAAGGCACAGAGCTATTGAGCTGGCTTCTCCAGCACCACATAAACTGCATGTGGGTGCACATGACTGTAATCTCAGCGCTTTGGAGGATGAAACAGGAGAATTACCATGTGTTCCAAGCTAGCCTGGGCTACAGAATGAGTTCGGGGCATACCAGCCTGGACTACAAGGCTACAGCCTTTCTCAAAAAAAAAAAAAAAAAAAAAAAAAAAAAAAAAAAAAAAAAAAAAAAAAAAAAACAGAACTTCAAATAGGTGAATTGTCTACCTCAATAAAGCTGTTAAAAAAAAAGACTAAACTGGAATGAGACATTAAACTGCATTTTGAGATTCTGGGAAAATCTTTCAGGCAGAACAAATGGGTAAAGAAAATTTGGCAGGGCTGAAGGAATAGCACAGCAGTTAAAGTGCTTGTCTAGCAAGCTCAAGCCCCTGAATGCAATTCCCCAGCACCACGCAGGCTGGGCAAGGTGGTGCAGGCCTGTAATTCCAGCACTCAGGAGGCCGACCCGGAGGATTGCCATGAGTCCGTACTTAGCCTGTGCAAGGCCCAGGACTCAATCCCAAATACAGTTTGGGGGCGGGGGGATTCAAGGTGAAAATAATGAGCCAGGTCCGGTGGCAAAGGCCTATAATCCCAGCACTCTGAAGAGCTGAGGCAGGACACTAGAAAATCGAATCCATCCGGGTCAATTTAGTGAGAACTTGTCTCAAAATTAAAAATAAAAACTGGAGGCTGGAGGAATGGCACAGCAGTTAAAGCGCTTGCCTAACAAGCATGAGTTTGACTTCCCAGCAGCACAAAGTGGGGCGTGGTGGCACACACCTATAATCAATCCCAGTACTCAGGAGGCTGAGGCAAAAGGATTGCCTTGAGTGGGGCTACATAATGAGTTCAAGACCAGCCTGGGCTACAAAGGATGACCTTGTATCAATAAATACATAAAACTGGGCTAAGGATGAAGCTTAGTGTGAACCTCCCGCCAAAGTGAACGTCAGAATTGAGAACCTTGAACCACCTGGACCACCCACCACACTAAGAACCTAAAATCAATATGAGGTCTCTTGCAAGATTTTGACTAAGCAGAAGATAATAAATTCAAAATTATCTACATGTACTAAAAAGACACTCTTTATACTCTAACCGAGCAAAGACCTGGGTGAGTCATCTCTTTTGGATCTTTGTCTATACTGGTCCCATAACTCAGTTTAGGTCCTAGGAGTCAAACTGAGCTCTTGAGTCATTCATTAACAATGTAGCCAACACCCAATCAGAATGTATCATCGTGAAAGTAAAACGTTACAAAGGGGTAAATGAGCGACAGAGAACAAGCTATCACCGTCGGTCAATATCCTGAAGCTATGTGAAAAAAAAAAGTGAACGCGACGATGCCAGGAGAGCATGGATTCTATTAAACCCCTTCTTGATACCTCTTCTCACCACCGCAGTCAGAAGAAGCGGGACCATAGGAAGCCCAAGCCTGCAGCTGGCTCCCTTTCGGGCCTCGCCCCGCCCCCCACTCACATGGAACCTGGCTGCTCTGTGGTCTCCAGGCGTGCAATCATCAGAGCCCGATTAAGTCAACTTTTATTAAGCGCCTGTTGTATGCAAAGCTGTGTGTTAGGCTCAAGAGACGTCACACTCCCCGAAGCGTGGTCTAACCCCTCTACAGAAAGGATCTCCAGGCCACCCGACATACCGGACCAGCCTTCTCTACAGTTCCTACCTATGCTAAGGTCTGGTCCGTGTACTACCGGCTCACAGCCCTTTGGACCGCGAGGGGACATCTCGCGCCAGGTGCAGACCCACGCTCACAGCCAGGAGTGACGGGAAACCCACTGAGGCCTGAGCCGCGGACAGAGGTAAACCTCCCCCCACCCCAGCCGAAGGGTATCCGAATGCCGAATGAAGCAAGCGCTACTTTCCCATCAGGTGCACGCGGCCCGAGGACCCCACACTTACGGCGTGCAGCGATCGCTATATTCGTTCGCGATCGTCTCGATGCCGCCCGCACGGGCCACGGCAACGTAGCAGCTCTGGAAGCCCAGGTCTATGCCCACCACCGACATGGCGCCGGCTACTGCTCGGGCCCGGGTCCGGCTGCCTAGACAGGACACGGACCCTGATGCGGCTGGCGCGCGGGGAGCAGGCCGCGTGGGCTGTAAGACGGAGGCTACTGAGGGACACAAGTCCACGCGAGCGCCTAGGTCCTTGGAAAGAGGACCGTTGCAGAGAGCGCCGCTCAGGCCGGATTCGGCTCAGCGGCCACAGAAGAGGCGCCGGTAGCGGGGGCGGAGAAGATCTCGAAGGATCTCGTTGCGACGGGAACAGAGATGCAGCGCGAGAACTGCGCAAAACGGACTGTTCTCGCGATATCCCGACTCGGAAGCTTTTCCTCCTGAGGCCCCGCCCTCAGCACGTAATGAGTCATATCCGGACACGGGAACCTGAGGAGGGAACTGGGTGAGGGAAGAGATCTAAAAGCGTAGCTGACCAATTGAGCCTGCGCTCTGAACCTGACTCCTGACGCTTACAACGGAAGTGAGCTGTGGAGCGCCTCCCCTTCGAGGATAAAGTAGGGGAGCAGCCTTGAAGGAGTCTGCGGAAGAGGCGCCATTGGCCTACTTCCGCTCTTTTTTTATTGAGAAGTTTCCGGTGATGGCTTCCCCTGCGCTCTACCTTCCTTTGGGCTGCCAAAATGAGATCTTTTACTAGTCTCCCACGCCGAGGTTTTGGCCTATATGGGGAATGGTGCCTTTGGCCCATGGCCCTGGGCGTGGCATTCAATCAAGCTCTGTCAAAGTCAAAGACTGGGATGGGAGTAATGCATTCGCAGTTACACCACCTTTTCTTTCAATGTTACCGCACTCTTAATAAGTTTTATGCATGTCCTTAGATGAGACAAAAGTCCTACAGGACTGAGCCTTTCAGTCTACCTCATTCTAAAATCTGCACCTGTCCAGTTTTAACCTCCCCCCCCCCCCCAAGTGCTAGATTTACAGGTGTGTTCCACCACCCCCGGCTGGCTTATATGGAGCTGGGAAATTGAACTCGGGTACTTAGTGCTTGCTAGGCAAGTGCTGCACACTGAGCCATTGTTCCAGCCCTATCTGTCCAGTTCTAAGCCCTAAAGCACGTTTACTGAGGCAAGTTAATCTAAAAGGCTCTTCACTTGCACAGGCTCCTAGAATGTAGGGATATACTGAGAGGGTGTTCTGGGTGGAGAGGTGAAGCCGGTTTGAGATCTGGGAAACAATTTTGTGTAAGTATTTCTAATAATTCCCTAAAGATAACTATAACTCAGAAGAAAGGGACACTGAATTCTCAAGTCTTGGGTCATATCGATTTCTGGTGGTTGTTTCTATGGTACTGGAGATGGATCCCAGGGCCCTCGTATCGAGCTACATCCACAGCCTATTTTTTTCTTTTTGATTTTAAGACAGTATCTCGCTAAAATCCTAAATTGCCCAGACTGAGCTTGAACTTGTTAGCCACCTGCCTCAGCCTCCTAGAGTGCTGGGATTACAGACCTGTTCAACTGGGCCTGGCATTTTTTTGATTTCTGTGCTAAATATTCACTTTGTGATTTCTTTAAGGTCCCCAAAATGTTTAAACTTCAAGTCTACAAAACCCAGGTGACCTGGTTGTTGGCGGCTCATGCATGTAATCTCAGCATTCTCCTAGGCTGAAACAAGGAGGATCACAAACTGAGGGGCCAGCAAGGACAATTAAGCCACTTAGCCAGACCTTGTCTTAGAATTTTAAAAATAGTGGCTGGAAGAATGACACACAGTAGGCCCTGAGTGCAATTCCCCAGCACCACATAAAAGAGACATGGTGGCGCCATCTGTAATCCCAACACTCAGGAGGCTGAGACAGGAAGATTTCCGTGAGTCCAAGACTAGCCTGGGCTCCATAGTTCAGGACTAGCCTGGGCTACAGAGCAAGACCCTGTCTCAAAAAATTAATCAATGATTTTTTTAAAAATAAAAATATTAAAAAGTGAAGACTGGAATGGAGCCAAGCAAGGCAAGAGGATCCTAGGGGCTGGAGGAATAGCCCCGAGTTCAGCATGCTTGCCTGGCAAGCACAAAGCCCTGGGTTCCACAGCACCACACGGTGGTGTACGTCTGTAGTCTCAACATTTCCGGAGGTTAAGGCAGGAGGATTGGTGTGTCTCCAAGGCCAGCCCGGGCTAGATAGTGAGTTTAGGAGCAGCCTGGGCTACAGAGCAAGACCCTGTCTCAAAGAAGAAGAAGAAGAAGAAGAAGAAGAAGAAGAAGAAGAAGAAGAAGAAGAAGAAGAAGAAAGATCCTGGCTGGCCTGGTAGCCCAAGTATAAAATCCCAGCACTCTGGAAGGCTAGGCAGGAGGATCACCAAGTTCAACACCAGCCTGGGCAATTTAGTAACTTGAGACCCTGTCTAAAAATAAAATCAAAAATGAAAGAAGGGCCAGGGCTATAGAGGTCAATCATTACAGCTCTTGTCTAGAATGCACGAAGTGCTGGGTTCCATCCCCCAGCAGTCAGGAGGCTGAGGCAGGAAGATTGCCATGAGTTGTGGGCCACCCTCGACTACATGGTGAGGTCAGGATGGGCCTGTACTACAAAGTGAGACCCTGTCTCAAAAAAAAAAAAAAAAAGAAGGTGGGGCTGATATGTGATAGTTAAAGTTTTGATCCATACTTAAGTGACTCCATTTTGTACTGTTCTTCTAAGCGCTATTTCAAAGAGCCTTTTCTGATGGGCTAAACTGTGTGCTGTGGCTTTGCTGTAAAGAATTGATGAGGATTGCTGGGACACTAAGCAGAGTACTGAGTTAGCCTGGGGAGTAACCCTAGGGTATTCTTGACACTCTCATAAACTTTGGGTGCTGTGATAGTTTGTAACCCTTAGGATCTATGGCCTTATTTCTTGCCTCTATATCTCACTCTTGGTGCCTCGGTGGTGCCATGGTACATTGATGGGTAGCGCAATATCAACTCCCATCCATCTTTAAGACACTTTCCAGAGACCAGACAGAGATGGGCTGACAGACAGTTCAGCCCCATGTGGGCTCTTAAGCCCACTTCATAATTGGTCATTTTCAAAGAACCCCAGTTTTGTGTGATTGGGTCCCATCAAACGTAACAGACACCCTATAGATTTTAAGTGGTTAATATTGTTACTATGGATGCTATGTAATTGTGATAGATTTTTGTGTAATAATGCTGTACCTATGTCACCTCTCCTTCCAAAACCCTATATCAACCCTGTGCTGTCCTGGCTCAGGGCCATTCTCTGTATTCTCACCCTGAAAAGCAGGTTTGGTCCAACATCAATAAAGACACTTATCTTGCCTTAATTGGTTTATGGTGGGTTTTTGAAAGTTGGCCAATAACAGATATATAGCAAAGTGTGAACGTCCTCGGTTCACCCTGGCTCAATCCCCATTACCACAAAGAAAGAAATGCTGTTATATGGTACAACATAGATGAACATAGAAAATATGCTGAGTAAAAGAACAATTACACAAATTTTGGATGACTCCACATATGAGACATCAAGAAAAAGCAAACATATAGAAAGTGGTTGTAGGGCTGGAGGAGTGGCTCAGCAGTTAAATCATTTGCTTAGTAAATGCTAAATCAAGCGCTGAGTACTGGAGTTTGATTCCCCAGCACCACATAATCTGGGCGTTGTGACACACACCTGTACTCCCACCACTCAGGAGGCTGAGACAGGAGGATTGCCATGAGTCCAATGCCAGCCTGGTATCCATAGTGAGTTCAGGACCAGCCTGGGCTGCAGAGGGAGACACCGTCTCAGAAAGAGAGAGAGAGAGAGAGAGAGAGAGAGAAAATGGGATGTGAGTTAAAAGCAGATGTTGATAGAGTATGAAAGAGTAGATTAAGAGAGTGGTTTAGAGAGAATAATTTCTGGGTCTGGAGGAACAGCTCAGCATTTAAAGTGCTTACCAAGCAAGCACGTAAGCCCTGGGTTGAATTCCCCAGCACCACAAAACCCAGGTGTGGTGACTCCTGCCCATAATCCCAACACTTGGGAGGCTGAGGCAGGAGGATTTCTATGAGTTCAAGATCAGCCTGTACTACAGAGTGAGACCTTGTCTCAGAAAGAGAAAATAAAAAGGAACTGGAGGTGTAACTCAGTGTGAAGGTCCTAGGTTTATCTCTAGTACAACAAAAAAATTAATGTAAGTGGGCTGGGGACGTAGTTCAGTGTGAAGGCTCTGGGCTCAATTCCCTAGTACCACTAAAATAAAATAAAAATTATTGTGATAGAATATTTTCACCACAGTATTTTTTTAAGTTGCAAAGTGAGTATTTTATTTATGAAGACAAGGAAAAAGGAATAAAAGTTTCCCCAAACCAGAAAGGGTCCCAAAATGGGTTGCCATTACCTATGGCTTTTTAAAGCTTGAAAAAAAGAAGCTACCCTGGCATAGTGGTGCATGCCTATAGTCCTGGCTACTTGGAAGGCTAAAGCAAAAAAAAATCCCTTGACCTAAGTATGAGGCCAGCCAGAGAAATAGCATGACCCAATTAGAAGCTAGGCCCTGGGACGCAGGCCTGTAATTCCAGTACTTTGGTCTCCCATCCAAGCACTAACCAGGGCCAACCCTGTTTATCTTCTGAGATCAGAGAAGATCTGGCATGGTCAGGGTGGTGTGGCCATAGACTTCCAGCACTCTGAGAGGTTAAGGCAAGAGAATTTGAAGTTTGAGCCTAACCTGGGCAACTCAGTGACTTAGCCAGGCCCCATTGCAAATAACATGGGTTGGGGCTCTTACTATAAGGGGCCTGGCACGTTCCTGTAATCCCAGCACTTGAGAAGCTGAAGCAGGAGGGTTGCCATGAGTCTAAAGCTAGCCTGAGCTGGGTGCTGGGATTATAGGTGTGCACACATGGTGAGCTCATGACCAGAGCGGGTTACAGATCAAGACCCTGTCTTAAAAAAAAAAAATAGTTAAAATCGTCATGTTCATTTTAGGAACCACCATGAAACTGCAGAACTGTGCAGGCCATCAAGGGTACTCATATCCCAAAGGCCACCAAATATCTGGAGGATGTAACTTTAAAGAAGCAATGCGTGCTAGTCTATCAGTACAATGGTAGAGTTTGTACGTGTAGCCAGGCCAAACAGGGGCTGGACGTAGTGGTCCCAAAAGAGTGCTGAATTTTTGCTACACAGCCTTAAGAATGCAGAGAGAAATTCTGAACTGCAGGGTTTATATGTCAATTCTCTGGTTATTGAGCATATCCAGGTGAGCAAAGCACATTTTGTACATACAGAGTTCCATACATGAGCTCCCCATGCCACTTTGAGATGAACCTTACTATAAAAGAACAGACTGTCCCTAAAAGGGAAGCTGAGGTTTCATGGAAGAAAAAGAATTCCAGAAGAAACTGAAGAAGCAAAAATTCAAGACACGGGAATAAATCACACCTAAATGAACACAGTATGAAAAAGAAAAAAAAATGGTTGGGAGTGTAGTTGAGAGAGAAAGCCCTATGTTCAGTCCACATTATCAAAATAAAAAAAAAAAAAGGAAAAACAAAGTTTCAAAAACTAATAAAATGAAAGCTGTGCATGGGGACAGTGGTTAAAGTACTTGCCTTGTAAGCTCAAGGTCATGAGTTCAACTCCTCAGCACTACATAAAGCCAGGCATAGTGGCACACACCTATAATCCTAGCACTCAGGAGGCTGAGGCAGGTGGATTGTTGGCCAGCCTAGTCTACACCAGTGAGTTCAGGACCAACCTGGGTTACAGAGCAAGACCCTGTCTCAAGAGAAAAACAAGAAAAAGAAAACTTGAAGTTATAATTTTAAAAAAATAGGAAGAAAGCTGGGCATAGCGGCACACAGCTATAATCCCAGCACCCAGGAGGCTGAGGCAGGAGAATTGCCACGAGTCCAAGGCCAAACTGGGCTACACAATGAGTTCAGGACCAGCTTGAACTGCGGAACAAAACACTGTCTGAGAAAAAAAAAAAATCTTTTCTCAAGATTGGCCTTGATATTTCTCTACCTCCTGTCTGTCTCCACTCTAGGGGAATACAGATAACACCAAGGACAGCAAGGAGAGTACTGACCTGTTGTTGTGGTTGTTGTGAGAGAGAGAGAGAGAGAGAGAGAGAGAGAGAGAGAGAGAGAGAGAGAGAGAGAGAGAGAGAGACTGTGTGGCTTGGTTCTATTTTTTGTTTGTTTTTCAAGGTCTCACTTTGTAGTTCAGGCTGGTCCTCAACTCAGTATGTAGTACTGACTGGCCTAGAACGTTTGGCACTCCTCCTGCCTCAGCCTACCTGAGTGCTGGCCTTACAGGCATGTGCCACCACACCCAGCTTAATATTGACCTTCATTGTGAGAGTCCTATCGCTACCATTTGTCTGCATTGTGAAGCACTAGGCACACAGCCCAGGCTGCATAGCCTGAAGTTTCCAATCTACTTAAATGATCACTGTGTCAGGGTTACTGACTCTGAACTGCCTGCCTTCTCTTGGAAGGCCTCACCAGCCTTTAACTAATCTGACAAAATATACATCCAAACCATTTTACATTCCAGCCTCAGACCTTACCTGCCCTACTGATCTTGGAAATGCTTTTAGTTTAAAACACCACCAACTTTATTAATCCTTTTAATGGTTTGTAATTTGTCCTTCCCAAAATAAAATGGAATTAACATCAGTCACAGAGAGTACTCACCCTGCTATAAATACTTTCTTGGATCATCAAACTTATAGCTCAAGAGTCTATTTTGGTATATTTAAATAAATGAAGTCAGAAAGAGTTATTTGAGGGTTCTGAAGAATCTAAAGTGGCAAGTTTCCAAGAGTCATAGCAGGGAAGCAGTAAAATTTCCAAAATAGTTAATGTTTGAGACATTATGATTAGAGCACAAGTTCTTTCACTCATCAGAGCATTTTGTGTGTCCTAGAAGTAACTGATGGATGTTTTTCTATGATATCATGATTAAATTTAGTCCTAAGTAGTCACCAAAGGTCATTTTTTTTGCTGCTGTTGTTGTTGTTGTTGTTTGGCAGTAGTAGTGGTAAAACTCAGAGGCTACAGTATGTCCTCAGTCATCTTTCTGTCTGTTTTTGTTTTTCTAAAGAGAGTCACACTCTGTAGCCCAGGCTAATCCTGAACTCATTATGTGCCCCAGGCTGGCCTTGGACTCATAGCAATCCTTCTCCCCCAGCCATTAGAGTGCTGGGATCTCAGGCATGTGCCACCATACCTGGCTTATGTGGTGTTAGAATTCAACTTAGAGCCTTGTGCTTGATAGACAGTCATCCTAACCACTATGCTATTCCTCCAGCCCCACAGCTAACTTGTACTTTTTTATTTTTATTTTTTGGAGACAGAGACGGAATAACCCTATTCCTTCTAGTCCAGGCTCTGGTCCTAAGCTCACTATGTAATCCAGGCTGGCCTCAAACACACCAATCCTTCTGCCTCAGCCTCCCAGGTGTCAGGATTATAGGTGAGTGCCACCATGCCCAACTAGTTGTGGTGCTGGGGATTTGAACCCCGGGCTTCCTTGAGCATGCTAAACAACCTTTTTTTTTTTTTTTTTTTTTTTTTTTTGAGACAGTATCTTGCTCTGTATCTCAGGCTGGCCATAAACTCACTAGGGAGCCCAGTCTGGCCTTAGACTCATGGCAATCCTCCTGTCTCAGCTTCCTGAGTGTGGTGCTGGGGAACTGAACTCAGGTACTTAGCGTTGGCTAGGCAAGTGCTTTAATTGCTGAGCCATTCCTCCAGCCCCATGCTTAGGCAAGTCCTTTAACCACTGAGCTACCCTCCATCCCCTCTCTTCTAACTCTCTATCAAAGTATCTGCTTCTGTCAAGACAACATCCAGAGGTTCTTCCCGAGGCCCCAATTTTTGCTCTTGTTCAGACTGATTCACTTATGCGTATGGCTTGTGGTATCTGCAGGTGTCCCATTCTTCCTTCTTTCTAATTCTAAAATGCTGCATGAACTTTTCACAGAATTCCTTAGGCCCTGTATGATTAAATATAATGCCTTCATCTTCACAAGGCCCCTTGATCACCAATAATATTTTCCCCACTGAGGTACTGGGATTGATCACAGGGCCTTCACTCTGAGCTACATTCCAAGCCCCTTTTTATTGCTTATTAGATACAGAGTCACACTAAATTGCTAAGTTGCCCAGGTTGGGCTCGAACTTGCAATTCTCCTGCTGCAACTGGAGTGCAAGTGGTGCACGCTTATAATCCTCTCAAAGTCCTGGAATTATAAACCTGCACCGTCTGAACAAGTTGGTCACCAGTTTTGTTTGTTTATTTTGGCAGAACTATGGATGGAGCCCAGGGTCTGTCTTCACACTGAGCTACATTACCCAGACAACTTTTTAAATTTTTGTTTTTGAGACAAGGTCTCCCTAAGTTGCTGAATTGCCCATGCTGGGCTCCGACATGGTATCCTCCTGCCTCAGAGTCCTAGAGTGCTGGGATTATAGGCCTGCACCTCTAGACCTGGCTAACATTAATCTTCCTGGCATGACTCAGTCTCCTTTTCCAGTACCTATAAACTCTCTCAGCCAGTGCCACACTGGGCCATCTTCCACCTCTAGCACTGACATTCCAACTCCATTCCCAAGGCCTCCCTGTTCATCTGATCAGCCTACAGCAGAAGTGTGACTTCCTGCACTGCGTAGCTGGGCTCCAGTCTATCCTGTCCCGAGTTTAAAGGGACTGAGGGAGCACTCCTGGCCCAGGAACAGCTGCCATCTCATTCCTACAACATACAGAGCTTCCTTGACCATGTTTTATGTTAACTGTCAGCTCCAGCAGGACTCTGCACATCCCGTGCTGGCCTTCCTTCAGCTGAAGCACAGCTTACTTGTCTCAGGACACAATAGCCTTTGGTTTTTGTTCTAAAACTCAAAAAGGCAATAAGGGCTGGAGGAATAGCTCAGCAATTAGAGCGTTTGCCTAGCAAGCTCAAGACCTTGAGATCAATTCCCAGTACCACATAAATTGGGTGTGGTAGTGCACATTTAAAATCCTACCACTTGTTAGTCTGAGGCAGGAAGGTTGTCACAAGTTTGGGGCTAGCCTAGGTCATATGGTGAGTTCAGGACCAGCCTGAGCTAAAGAGCAAGACCCTGTCTCAAAAATAAATTTAAAAGACAATAATTTATTTTATTTATTTCGGTACTAGGGATTTGAAAACCTTCACTCTTAGCTATATTCCTAGCCCCTTGTAGGGGTCTCCGTCCCGCAGGGATCCCTGGAACAGCTGAGGAGGAATTGGACAACAGAGTAACACACCCTGGGGGTCCTTTCAGTGACAGCCATCTCATTTACCTGGGAAGTACAGGGGCTTAAATAGACTGAGGAAGCTATGGGGGTGGGGGAGGCGGGGATTAACTAAACTGGCAGTTCCTGTGTTTAACAACACCTGGCTTAATTTACCAATAGTCACATTTCTTTGTGGAAGAAAGGAACTCGGGCAAGGTCAGCAATGCTGAGGCTCTCCGGCCCTGAAGACCCCAACTGCCCCTTTATATTGTGTATTCAAAACAGGATCTTGCTCAATTGTTAAATTGCTCAGACTGGACCCAAACTTGTGATCTTCCTGCCTTAGCTTCTCAAAGTGCTGGGATTACAGGCCTGTTCCACTAAACTGGATTATTTTATTTGTTTAGTATGTGTGGTACTGCAGATTGAAACCAGAACCTTCACAATGAGCTGCATCCCCAGACCTTTTTTTTTTTTTTTTTTTTAATTTTACAGGGGAGAATCTTGCTAAGCCTCAGACTGAGCTCAAATTTGAGACCTGCCTCAGCAACCCACAGAGCCAGGATTACAGGTGTGCAACATCATGCCTGACTTCAAAGACAGTGACTTTTAAGGCTTCTGGTATTAAAGCACCTTCAGGTTTTATCATAAGAGAGCAACCAGAGTGCAGTATTTATAATTTGAAAAAAGATCACTGTTAAGACAAATAGCTTCACATTCATGTGGTATTTTTCCTGCACATAGCTGCACAACCAAAGAGGGACCATTTACTTTCTTGTTGACATGTAGTTAGTGTTCAAATGCAGTATGAGTTCAAAATGTAAATATATCACAGACAATTACAGTGGGACCCTTAAATGCCAGTAGTGCAAGTGCTGCTCAGAAAGTCACTGTGACTAATCACATACTTTCCAGGTACTGGCATAGGAACCCCGTCCCTGTGGACAAGAGATTTAGTAGCACTGCAAGGAAGGTGATGGCTGGAGCTCACTAGAAGGATCAGGAGACAAAAGTCCTGCCTAGAAAAGGACCTGGCATCATCCAGGAGAAAAGTCTGTATGCTCCAAAGGCTTTGGGGGGTGGGGTGGGGAGAGCTACTCAACAGGAAATAGAATTGTAGTACAGCCATTTTTTCTTCAAAACTGGAAGACTGGGGCCGGAGGAACAGCACCGCCGTTAGAGTGCATACCTAGAAAGTGCAAGGCCCTGAGTTTGATTCCCCAGCACCATATAAACTGGACATGGTGGCCCACAACTATAATCCTGGGACTCAGGGTGCTGAGGCAGGAGGATTGCCAGAGTTTGAGCCAGTCTGGGAGTCATAGAGAGCTCAGGACCAGCCTGGACTATAGAGCACGACCTTGTCTCAAAAAACAAAACAAAACAAAAAACCCTTAAAGACTGGACCTGTTTTTGTTTTTAAAGTACTGGGGAATCTTCAAAACTGGATAACTGTCCACTCTTGAGAGCATAGGCCTGTAATCCCAACACCCAAGGCTGAGGCAGGAGGATTGCAAATTGTTTTGAGACAGGTCTTCCTCTGTAGTCCAGGCCAGTCTTAAACTTACTATGTAGCTCAATCTGGCTTTGAACTCACAGCCCTCCTGCAATCCTCCTGCTCAGCTTCCCAGTGCTGCGAAATCCCTGTACTTGAATTTTCGCCATGTCCAGTGAATTTTTATGTGGTGCTAAGAAATGGAACCCAGGTCCTTGAATAGTTAGCAGGTGAGCGCTAAGCTAAGCTCCGCCTCCTGTCAGCGTGCTCCCGGTAGGTTGTAATACTGCTGCTCACCTGACAGGGGGCAGAGCTTCGCGCACGAGTCCCCCTCCTGCAGCTACTCGCCATTTCAAAACTATCCCCGGTGGCGGTGGCCCACGCTTGTCATCCCAGCATTTGTGAGGCTGAGACAGGAAGATTGCTTTGGGTTTGAGGCCAGACTGGGCTACCCAATGAGTTCAGGACTAGTCTTCACTACAGAGCGAGACCCTGTCTCAAAAAAAAAAAACAAAACAAAACAAAACAAAAAAAAGCTATCCTTCAACAACTCACTTCATTACAAGTGCGCACACACAGACGCCCCATCTGGGATCGCTGCGGAATGGCTTCCCCGCGAACCCGTCCCTGGTGTCAAAAGCGTTGGGGACCTTTAGTAAACTCTGATCAACTCACTCCTGTTTCATCCCCTGGCTGCGACTACTTTTCTGAAGGTTCGCTCCTCTTCGTAAGTACTTTTTCCTTTGTTCCAGAATGTTCTTTGCTGCCGTCATCCTTTAGAACCCCACCCACTCCGATCCCCCGCGACCCTTGCGGGAGACGCCGCTCGCCGGCCGGCCCCACCCACGTCCGACGGCGCCGGCCCGAAGCCTCCGCCCCTCCGTGGAGTTTCCCAAAACCCAGCGCGGCAGGCCTCGGCCGCGCTAAGATGGCGACTCCCATGCATCGGCTCATAGCCCGGCGACAGGCGTAAGTCCGGGGCCGAAGGGGACCGCGGGGCTAGGGCGGGGAGACTTCCGTCGGCTGGCTGCGAGCGCCCCGCGGCGGGAGGGACGAGTCGCCCGAGCCCCTGGAGGGGTCGGCGGAGGACGGCCGTGGCTCCAGCGGCTTGCCTGCTCCCGGTGGGCTCGGCCGGACGCCGAGCTGGGCGACCCCTGGCCGGTCATTTTGCAGAGGTCCTCGAGATCGGCCAGCAGCGATCTTCAGAGGCCGGCGCGTTGGGTTTCACCACCGGGCATCCCTACGAGCTGGCCACTTGCTAGTTTATGCCCCTCCGCGCATTCCGTACAGGAAACGGCTGAATCCCTGGTCCCACTTCTGGGCTCCTGACGACTTAAACTTCAGCTCGCTCTGCAGCCTCCGGCCCACCTGGCGTTTCCTGGAAACAGCCGGCCGCCAGCGCCAGGGCTTTCCCCAGCCTCAGGCTGCCGTTCGTCTCTCCTAGACTTGCTGCCTACCATTGTAAGCCAAAGTCTGAGTACAGAGAACAGGAGGTGCTCGGCACAGAAGCTTTGCTTTCGGGAGTTCACGTTGTAGTAGTGGTGGAAACAACAGGGGAACTGTGAGATGTGGTGGGAAGAGGGAACAGTTTATCTTTAATTCTTTAGACTCTTCAAAGAGGGGTCATTTCAAATGCGATCGAGAGGATGAGGAAAGGAAGGCTAGAGTCATAGCCCAGTGGCCAGAGCGCTTGTCTGCTGTGTGCCGTAGGCCCTGGGTTTGATTCCCCAGCACTACGTAAAAATTAGCTTCCTGGGGTGGTGCGAGGCTGAGGCAGGATGATTGTTACAAGTTCGAGGCCAAGGTGGGCTACTTAGTGAGTTCAGGACTAGCCTGGACTACAGAGTCAAAAAACCAACAATCTTGAAAGGTTAAGAAAGGAGCCAGTCATCAGAAGATTAGGGAAGGAAAGAATTTAAGGTGTAGGGGTATGAGTGGTAGCACAGGCCTGTAATCCCAACACTTGGGAGGCTGAGGCAGGAGGATTGCCGGAGTCCAAGGCCAGCCTGGGCTCCATGCTGAGGTCAGGACCAGCCTGGGCTGCAGAGCAAGACCCTGTCTCAGAAAAAAAAAAAAAAAAAAGAAGTGAAAGATGACCGTTTTGCCCCATGAGCAGGAGAGAGCTCTTGAGTAGGTTTGTAAATGACACAAATTGCCAGGGTCATTTCTGAACTCACTTGCAGCCCAGGCTGGCCCTGAACTCACAGCAATCCTGCCTCTGCCCCCCATATTGGCCTCCCGCGGGCTGGGATCACAGGCTTGCCCCACAGGCCCAGCCCGCTTCCCTCTCTTGTGTGGCCTCTCTTCTGCCAGCCTGCACATTCAGACACCTGCCAGGTTTTGTGTTCAGCCCTTTGTGCCATCACTGTTTGCATGTCTGTAATATATTGCTCACAGGCTGCAGCATATCATTTGTAATTGTTTGTTCTCCTTCCCCTCTTTTTGGTACTGGGGCTTGAGTGCAGGAGCTTCATGCTGAGTTACGCTCCCAGAAATCCCCTCCATTTCAGGCTGGTCCTGAACTCACTATGAAGACCAGGCTGGCCTTAAACCCACTGCAGTCCTCCTGCCTTAGCTCCCTGAGTGTTGGGATTACAGGCTAGTGCCACTACGCCCAGCTAATCTTTAGGTGGTGCCGAGGAATCAAACCCAGGGCTCGTGCATGCTAGGCAAACCCTTTAACAACTGAGCTATGTCCCTAGCCCCTCTTTTATCTGTCTGTTTTGTTTTTTGGTTTTTTTTCCTTCCCGAATGCTGGGATTACAGGCTTGTGGCACAAAATCTGGTTTATATGGTGCTGGGAATTGAACACAGGGCCTGCACTTACCAGACAAGTATCCTGTACTAATCTTCCAGCCTAACCCCCACCTTTCACTGTGTAGTCCAGGCTGGTGGTCCTGAACTCTGTGTTGCCCCGGCTGGCCTTGGGCTCCTGCAGTCGTCCTGCCTCACCCTCCCAAGTGCTGGAATTACAAGCATGTGCCACCACACCTGGCTTTATGTGGTGCCAGGGAATCTAACTCAGGGCTTTGAATTTGCAAGGCAAGAAATTTAACCACTGTGCCATTCCTCTGGCACCCCCCCTTTTAAAAAGAGGTTCAGGAAAGATTTATTAGGCAGAAATTTAAAGTACACTTTCTTTTTTATTGTTCTTGTGTTTTGACATAGGATCTCACTCTGTAGCCCAAGTTGGTCCAGAACTTACTGTGGAGCCCAGGCTGGCCTTGGTCTCAGGACAGTCCTCCTGCCTCAGCCTCTCAAGTGCTAGGATTACAGGTGTGCACCACCACACCCAGTTTATGTGGTGCTGGGGAGTTGAACCCAGGGCCTTATGCTTGCTAGGCAAATGCTATAATCACTGTGCCATGCCTCTAGCCCCTTATTTTTTGATTTTTTGAGACAAAGTCTTGTCAGGTTGCCCAGGCTGGACTTGAATTTTTTAATTATTTTTTATTTTATTTTTTTTTTTTGAGACAGGGTCTCGCTCTGTGGTCCAGGCTGGTCCTGAATTCACTTCAGAGCCCAGGCTGGCCTTGGACTCAAGGCAATCCTCCTGTCTCAGCCTCCTGAGTGCTGGGATTACAGGCGTGCGCCACCACGCCCAGCTTTGGGCTTGAATTTGTGATCCTTCTGCCTCAGTGTCCCTCAGTGCTGGGATTACAGGCTTGCGCTTCCAGCCCAGCTATGTTTTCATTTTGTATTCAATGATCCTCATGCCTTCTGTCCATTTACTACCTCTCTTGGGCCAAATAATATTTTCTTGAGTTCAAGGATAAGGACTCAGATTCAGAGTAGTACCTTGGAGGAAGACTTTTGTTTTTATCCTTTTTATCACAAAGGATATGCAATAGATAATAATAACAGGCAGCTTAAGATATGGATGTATTTGCAAAAGGCATCCTGATCATTTTCATTTCTGGCCCTGCTTCCCACCCGCACATGTCCCTTTTCCTTCTCCAGAAAGTCTTCCCTTCTTGCTTTCTTCCATCTCTCTTTTACTTTTTTTATGGTTTGTTTTTCTCATATTAGAGAAACCATGCAATATTTAACCTTCTGTGTCTGATTAGTTTTGCTAAGCAGAATGGTCTCAGGGTGTGTCCATGTTCCTTTTACAAATGATTCAAATTTTCTTTATGGCAGAGTAGTACTCCATTGTGTAAACATCCCATCTTTTTAATCATTCATTTGTTAATGGACATATCAGCTGCTTCTAAGATTTAAATTTTTTTCATTTATTTTTTATTTTATTAGTCTATCCTTTTCCCTTTCACACCCTCTCACTCTCCTCTGTTTTCCCTTCCTTCTCCACAACATCCATCTTCTTACTTTCTTCCATCTCACTTTTTTTTGGTTTGGTTTTCTCATGAGACTATCTGGGCCTGGTTCATTTCACTGAGCGTGATGGTCTCAAGGTGCATCCACTTTCCTACAAATGACTCAAATTTGTCCTTTATGGCAGAGTAGTACTCTGTTTTGTATATATACCACATCTTTATTCATTCATCTGTAGTTAGACATATTGGCTTCTTCCAAGATTAGTCTATTGTAAAATTGTGCTGCTATAAACATGGGTATGCATTTATCACTCTTGTGTGTGCGCGTGTGTGTGTGCGTGCGTGTGCGTGCCAGGGTCTGTCTTTGTAGCTCAGGCTAGTCCTAAACTCACTGTGTAGCCCAAACTCACTGCATTACTCCTGCTTCAGCTTCCCAGGTAATGGAATTACAGGCATGGCCACCACACCTGGTTTATGTGGTGCTGGGGAATTGAGTTTAGGGCCTTAGGCAAGGACTTTAACCTCCATGGTATTCCTTCAGCCCCCATGTTTCCATTTTAATGTCTCAAGTCTTTGATCCCCTTTCATTTGATTTTGGTACATGATGAAAGTTGTAGGTCTAGTTTCATTCTTCTGCATGTGACTAGCCAGTTTTCCCAGCACCATTTGTTAAAAAGGCTATCTTTAGTCCAGTGTGTTTCTGACCCCTTTGTTACAGGTGGAATGGCTGAATGTACTCAGGGATGTTTCTGGTTTGTGGGGTTATTTTTTGTTTTGTTTTGTTTTGTTTTGTTTTTTGAGGCAGAGTCTCACCATGTAGTCCAGGCTGGCTGGTCCTGAGCTTACTATATAGCTGTTGGCCTCAGGCAGTCCTCTTGCCTCAGCCACCCAAGTTGGGGATGTTTCTGCATCATCAGTTCTGTTCCGTTGATCCACCTGTCGGTTTCTTTGCCAATCCTATGTCATTTTTAATCACTGTTGCTGTGTAATGTAATTTGATACCTGGTATCATCCTGTCTCCTGTTTTTGTTTTGTTGCTTAGGATTGTTTTGGTTATTCTGGGTCTCTTGTGGTGGGATATAAATTTTCATACCTTTTTTTCCAGTTCTGTGAGAAATGCTGTTGGTGTCTTGATTGGGACTGTATTCAATCTGTGTATCAGTTTAGGTAGTATGGCTATTTTTGACATTGTTGGTTCTACCTATCCAGGAACAAGGGTGTCTTTCCATTGTCTAAAATTCTCTTTTGATTCCTTTTTAAAGAGTACTATGGTTTTCGGTTTAGAAGTCCTTCATTTGCTTTATTACCTTGATTCCTAGGTGAATTTTTGTTTGTTTGTTTGTTTGGTTGTTTGTTTGTTTTGAGACAGGGTCTTGCTCTTACAGTCCAGGCTGGTCCAAAACTCACTGTGTAGCCCAGGCTGCCCTTGGACTCAAGGCAATCTTCCTGCCTCAGCTTCCTGAGTGCTGGCATTATAATTATGGATCACCACAGCCAGCTCTATGTGGTCCTGGGGACTCAAACTCAAGGCTTCAGCTAGAGCCAGAGCCAATGCGATGCTCCAGAAGACAGATATCCTCACAGCAGCATCTCAGAACTGAGAGAAGTCTGGGAGGGAAGGATGGAACCAACACATGGCCCTCCAGGTCAAGCCCCAAGCACAAGCCTCTTCAGATCAAGCCCGAAGCACCTGCTGCTTCCAGCCAGGCTCCACCTCCCAACAGTACATAATATCCATAGGAACATGAAGCTTTTGGGGCACACTTCAGATCCAAACCACAATACCCATTTTGGATGATTTGTCCATAGAATTGTCATAAATTGCTTTTATCAGCTTGAGGTAGGACCCTTCTATACCTATTTTCATCAGAGTTTTGATCAGAAAGGGGTGATGTATTTTGTCAGACTTTTTCTGTATCTGTTGAGATGATCATGTCATTTTTGTCCTTTTTTGATGTAGTATATGACATTAATTGATGTGTGTGTTTCATTTTGTTTTTCTTTTCTTTCTTTCTTTCTTCCTTCCTTTTTTTTTTTTTTTTTTAAGACAAGGTCTTGTTCTGTAGTCCAGGCTGATTCTGAACTCACTGGTACAGCCCATGCTGGCCTTGGACTCAGGATAATCTACCTGCCAAGTGCCAGGATTACAGGCATATGCCACCATGCCCAGCTTTATGTGGTGCTGGGCAATCAAATTCAAGGCCTTGTGTTTGCAAGGCCAGTGCTTTAACCGCTGTACCATTCCTCCAGCCCCTGATTTGTGTATGTTGAACCAGCTTTGCATTCCTGGGATGAAGCCCAATTGGTCGTGTTATATCATCTTTTTTATAATTTGTTGCATTCCATTTGAAGGTATATTTATTGAGTTTTTTCCATCAGACCTTAGGCCTTCTTTATTGGTAGATCCTTTATTACTGCCTCAATTTCATCCCTGTTTATTGCTCTATCAAGGGTTTCTATATCTTCTTGGTTCAATTTTGATATATCATGTGTGTCTAGGAATTTATCCATTTCTTCTGAATTTATGAATTTGTTGGAATATAGTTTTTCAAAATAGTTTCTTATAATCTTCTGGATTTCAACAGTATCTGTTGTGATTTCACCTTTTTATTTCTAATTGCTTCTCTTTTATTTATTTATTTTTTTGAGACAGGGTCTGACTCCGTAGTCCAGGCCTGTCCTGCACTCACTAAGTAGCCCAGGTTGACCTTGGACTCAAAACAGGCCTCCTGCCTCAGCCTCCCAAGTGCTGGGATTACAGCCCAGTTTTATGTGGTGCTCAGGACCTTGCACTTGCAAGGCAAGTGCTTTAACCAGCCACTGTATCATTTATTCAGCCCCTTCTAATTGCTTTGATGTGAATTTTTTCTTTCCTTCTTTTGGTGAGTTTGGCTAAAGTCTTATCAATCTTATTTATCCCTTTGAAGAACCTACTCTTTGATTTAGTTTCAATTTCATTGATCTCCATTCTGGTTCTCGTAATAATTTCCTTCCTCTACTGCCTTTGTATTTGGCTTGTTCTTGTTTCTCTAGTACGTTAAGCTACATCATTAGACTTTTTTGAGATTGCTCTTTTCTTTCATATGTGCACTCATGGCTGTAAGTTTCTCTCTTAGCACTGCTTTCATTGTGTTCCACAGATTCTTGTGTGACGTGCTTCTATTGTCATTTGACTCTAGGAAGTTCTTGATTTCTTTCTTCGTTTTTTCACGATCCATTGCATGCTCAATAATGTATTATTTAAGTTTCATGTATTTATACAGTTTCTGTAGTTACTTTTGTTATTGATTTCTAATTGTATTATGCATGGAATGATTTCAATTCCTTTTTTTTTCTTTTTGAGATAGGATCTTGCTATGTCATCCAGTTCAGTCCTGAACTCACAGTGGAACGCAGGCTGGCCTCGAATTCAAGGCAATCCTCCTGCCTCAGCCTCCCAAATATTGGGATTATAGGCATGCACCACCACATCCAGATCAAAAATAAATTGCCTAGGCTGGTATCAAACTTTGATTCTCCTTCTTCAGTCTCCCAATAGCTGGGACTCCAGATGTGAGCCCCTAGGCTCAATTCTTCACAATGGTATTGTGGGAGACTTAGAAAGGAAGCTTAGGTGCCTCCTTTAAATACAAGGACCCAAAAGCACCCAGAGCTGTTAGTCTGTAATGACTTGAAAGCTCAGATGGTAACTTTTTTTTTTCCTGAATGGATTTAATAAATCCTGCCAGAATTTTGCCTGTCAATAAAATTCACTGGTCCTGTTAGGAGAATCTGCCTGTTTTCATTGGTTTTGTTTTTGCAGCACTAGGGATTGAACTCAGAACATCCAAGACACATGCTGTACCCCTGAACTACCTCTCCAGGCCTTTTAAATTTTTTATTTCTTTATTCTCTGACAAGCTTTCACAAAATTCTGTGGGGCTAGTCTCAAACTTGTATTCCTCTTGCCTCCCGTAGCCTCCTAAGTAGCTGGGATTAAAGGGCTGTACCACTGTGCCCAGCATGTGACCCTGTGATTTTTTTGGGAGGGGGAAAGTAGTGGTGGTGGGGACCGAGATTTGACCCACCCAGTTTCTGAATTTATTATTTCCAAGATGTAAATTGTAGTTGTATGTATATTTATATATATTTCTGTTTGTTTGTTTTTTCAGACAGGGTCTCACTCTGTTTGGCCTTGGACACCTGGCAATCCTCCTGTCTCAGCCTCCCAAGTGCTGGGATTACAGGCATGCACCACCAAGCCTGACTTATGTGGTGTTGGGGAATCAAACTCGGGTACTTAGCATTTGACTTAGGACTTGCTAGGCAAGGGCTTTAACCACTGAGCCATTCCTCCAGCCCCTTAAATTTTAAATAAATGCTAAAACTAAATTGTCAAGATTACACAGGGGCAACCCACTTGGGACCCCCTCAGGGATGGTGAAAGCTCTTACCCCTCTGTCCTTAGTTTCTAAATAAAGACTCATTCTATTAAAAAAAGAAAAGGACAATCTGGCCAACAAGGATTAACTAATAAAAATCCAATTTATAGTCTCTTAAATTCTTGCCTTTTTTTTTAACAAGATCTTGCTCTGTGGCTCAGGCTGGTCCTGAACTCACTGTGTACCCCAGGCTGGCCTCAAACTCAGGGAAGTCCTCCTGTCTCAGCCTCCTGAATGCTGGGATTACAGCCCTCACTAATTTTTATATGATGCTGGGGAACCAAACCCAAGACCTTGTTCATGCGAGGCAAGCGCTCTAACCACCTGAGCTTTGCTTCCAGGCTTATTTTAACTTTTTGATAACAAACTCAATTTCTTTTTCTTTCTTTCTATTTTTGAGACAGGGTCTCACTCTGTAGTCCAGGCTGGTCCTCAACTCAGTTTGTTGCCTAGGCTGGCCTTGGACTCACAGCAATCCTCCAGCCTCAGCATCCCAAAGATTATAAGTGTGTACCATCACATCTGGCTTCAGAAACTCATTTTTTTTAAAAAATTTTTTTTCTGGTACCAGCAATTGAGCCTAGGGCCTTCATACCACTGATATCCCCAGCCCATTTTTATTTTTGATTTTGAGACACAGTCTCGTGAGGTTGCTAAGTTGCATAGGCTATTCTTGAACTTGTGATCCTTTTGTGTCATCCTCCTAGAAGGCTAGTATTACATACAGGCTTGCACCACCAGGCCTGTAATTTTATATACTGACCTTATATTTAATGTAGGGCTCTGCAAATGATGGCCTACCTGCTGTTATAAGCTCCTAAGCTAAGAATGTTACATACACATATGTAAGGTTGAGTGAGAGCATAAACTTTGAACCCCAACTGAATGAAATACTGTTCTCCAAGCAGAATTCCATTCCTATTTTATTTTTATGGGATCCAACCTAGGACCTTTATACTGAGCTACATTCCCAGCCTACCTATTTATCTATTTGTCTATGAGACAGGGTCTCGCTCTATAGTCCAGGCTAGTCCTGAACTCACTATGTAACCCAGGCTGGCCCAAACTCAAGGCAGTCCTCCTGCCTCAGCCTCCCAAGTTATGGGATTACAGGTGTACGCCACACACACACAGTTTATCTGTTTTCTGGGGAATCAAACCCAGCATCTTTCACTTGCCAGGAAAGCACTCTAACCTCTGTCATTCCTCCAGCCACAAAGTACCAATTTTAATATCTGCAATGTTAACCTATTTTTCTACACGGCTTAATTAAAATATTTACTATCTGACCCTTTACAGAAAGTTTGCTGACCTTGTTTCTGAACTAGCTTTTTAATTCTGTTTTTGCTTGTTTGTTTTTTGGTGGTAGTACTGAGGATTGTACAGGACCTTAGCACTAAGATACATCCCCAGCCACCCCCCTTTTTAAAAAATTTTCCGAAGACAGGGTCTCACTAAGTTGCTCAATCTGGGCTTGAACTTGCTAGTCCTCAGCCTCCTAAGTGCGGGGTTTATAGGCCTTCACACTGGGCTTACCTGTTTTGTTTTAAGAGTTCTTGTGCAAATTCTTCTGTATTTTTAATGTCCATAGAATGCCATACATAAAGAATGACAGTTTATTTTTTAAAAATTTCTACCTATTTTTCTTTCCTTATTATATTTCTATTTATTTTTATTTTTTTTATTTTCCAGTACTGGATATTGAACACAGAGTTAGGTTTGCCCTCTGAGCTACATCCCTCAGACCCCTTTTATTGTATATTAGGCAGTGTCTTCCCGCTACCCCCTTTTGTGGTTCTGGGGATTTAAGTCAGAACCTTCACATTCAGACCTAGCCCCAGTTCCATTTTTTATTTTGAGATTTGCTGCTTCACCAAGTTACCAAGTTGCCAAGGCTGGGCTTGAGCTTGTTATCCTCCTGCCTCAACCTCCCGGAGTGCTGGCGTTCCAGGACCACCATGCCCAGATGCTCATATTTTCATGTTTTATTTTTCTATTTATTATTCAACCTCCCTCTTCCCTCTCTAGTGTTTTCCATTTATTTACTTACAGATTGGCCTTGAGCTCCGGACAGTCTGCCTACCTCAGCCTCCCCAGTGCTGGGATTGCAGGCATGTACCTCCATGCCCAGTTTATGAAGTGCTGGGGAACTGAACTTGGGTACTTAGCGCTTGGCAAGTACTTTAACTGCTGAGCCATTCCTCCAGCCCTATATTTCCCCTTTAAAGATTCACAGCCAGAACTGGCAGGAAGTGCAGGACTGTGATTCTAGCATGACCTGGGTAATTTAGCAATTTAGAGAGAAAAAAAAGACAAAAGAGGTTTTTTTTTGTTGTTGTTGTTTTGATTTGTTTTGAGACAGGGCCTCACTCTGTAGCCTAGGCTAGTCCTGAACTCACTGTGTAATTCAGGCTAGCCTTGGACTCATGAGCATGCACCACCAGCCCAGCTTTATGTGGTTCTGGGGAATCAACTCCGGGCCATGAGCTTGCTAGGCAAGCGCTTTAACCACAGTGCCACTCCCCCAGCCCAAGACAGGATCTTAATAAGTTGCTGAACTATCCCGGCTAGGCTAGAACTTAATTCTCCTGACTCAGCCCCTAAAGTGCTAGAATAACAGGCCTGTTTCCCTGGGGCCTGGCTCAATCCAGAATTTTAAGGATTCAGTTCTCACTGTTCTACATGACAAGCAACCGGGCTGCATGCTGCATAATGCTGAGCCTAGTCTAACGGTCCCCTTGAGAAGGGTGGCTCTGGACACACAGTCCCTTCTTGGGCTATTCCCTGAGGTGAGCAGATACATCCTGCCCAAGTTGCCTTAACTCTGGTTTCCATCTTCTTCTGTTTCTGGCTTGGTTATACTTCACCTCCTTGTCAGTTCTGATTTGTCAAGCACATTGTTAAAACAGCAATAATTAATTAGAAATATTTTAGAAAGTGTTGAGCGTAAACAAGCTCAATGCAAGTGTCCATGGGTTCGATCCCCAATAGCAAAGAGAAAAAAAATTTAGTTTGAATTATCTTGTCTGTCATAACTGGAATGGAATTGAAGAGCCAAGATTTTTTTCTGAATATTTGGGTTTTTTTTTGTTTGTTTTGGTCTTTGGTTTTTGGAGACATGCTGTTGACATGCAGTGGCCCTAAACTGACTGCGTGCCTGTGCAGGCCCAGAACTTACATCCTCTTGCCTCTGCCTTTTAAGTCCTAGGGTTGCAGGCAGGCAGCACGACACCTGGCCTGGCGTGAGCTCACTCTGTGTGTGAGCTCCAGTGACTGCTCTGAGCATGTATTATGCTGCTTTGCATGCCCTTTGTTATGAAGGTCAGCATCTCTCTCTCTCTCTCTCTCTCTCTCTCTCTCTCTCTCTCTTTCCTTCTTTCTTTCTTTGAGACAGGCTCTCACTCTGTAGCTCAGGCTGGCCTTGGACTCATGGAAATTCTCCAGCCTCAGCCTCTCCAGTGCTGGGATTACAGGTGTGCATCACAATGCCTGGCTTATGTGGTACTGGGAAATAGCGCTTGATTTAGCACTTGCTAGGCAAACACTTTAACCACTCAACCATTCTTCCAGCCCATTCTCTGTCTTTTCTTTAGCATCACTTTCTACTGTGTTTTTATGGATTTCAGAGCAGCAAATGTTAAGAGGCAAAATTTGAAGATGGGTGTTTTGTTTCTTCCTCTCCAGTGAAGCAAATAAACAACACGTAAGGTGTCAGAAATGCTTAGAATTTGGACATTGGACTTACGAGTGCACAGGAAAAAGAAAATACCTGCATAGACCTTCAAGGACAGCAGAGCTGAAGAAAGCCTTAAAAGAAAAAGAGAACAGGTTGTTGTTACAACAAAGGTAAGTTTACATGTGGTATCCAAAAGTAAGTTTTTTGTCTTTATCTCAGGTAGGGTCTAGCTCTGTAGTCCAGGCCGATCCTGAATTCATTGTGTAGCCCAGGCTGGTCTCATAATCATGCAGTCCTCCCAGCTCAACCTCCCGAGTGCTTGGTTTACAGGCATGCACCTGCTGGGGAATCAAACCCCAGGCTTTGCCCTTGCTAGACAAGTACTCCAACCTTAGAGCTACATCCCCAGCCTTAAAATTGCTTTTTGTAAAAATATGAAATAGCCATTTATAGGAATTCTGGGAACTCAGATTACAGCTATTGTGCTTTTTTTTTTTTGCTTTGGTTGTTTGGTTTTATAAGTAATTGATTTAAGTTCCAAGCTTAAAAAAAAAGATCTAATTTATGTATTCAGCCATCCTAATTACCAACTTAACTGGCCTCTAAGATACAGTAGATAAAATTTGCTGTGTAAGGGACTGGAGGAATGGCACAGTGGTTAAATACTTGCCTTGCGAATATGAGGCTCTGAGTTCGATTTCCCAGCACCACATAAAGCTGGGCATGGTGGCATACATGTGTAGTTCAGCACTCGGGAGGCTGAGACAGGCAGAGTGTCCTGAATCCAAGGCCAGCCTGGACTACACAGTGAGTTTAGGATCAGCCTGGGCTACAGAGTGAGAACCTGTCTCAAAAAAAAAAATTGTTGGTTAAGTGCTAATAAAGCTGTCTGTATATGCTATGTATAACTTAAAATGGGAAATTAGCCATGTGGTTATAGCAAGAATTCGTACTCTTGTGTATGTAATATAAAAGACAGTGTTCATGTAATAAACAGCAGTTTGGGGACAGCACAAGGGTTTGTCTGAGCTATGTCTAATTACTGTATTAATAGGAGGTTTTTTCTTTCATATCTTTCAGCATTGGCGATGCTAACATAGAAAAAAAGACCAAGAAAAAGAGGTATGTGTGGCTTTAGAAGAATTATACAGATAATACGTAGTACTGGCTAGAGGAGGGAAGAGGTAGTTTTGAAATAATGGCTATTAATATGTAGGGCTGGAGGAATAGCTCAGCGCTTGCCTAGCATGTTCAAGGCCATAAGTTTGACTCTCCAACACCACATAAGCCAGGCATGGTGGCACATGCCTGTAATCTCAGCACTCAGGAAGCTGAGGCAAGAGGATTGCCATGTGTTTGAGGCCAGCCTGAGCTCCATATAAGTTCAGGACCAACCTGGACTACAGAGCAAAACCCTGTCTCAAGAAAAAAAAAATGAGTTTGGCCTAACTCAGTGGCATAGCCCTGTAGTCCTATCACTTTGAGAGGCTGAGGCAGGAGGATCACAAGTTCAAGTTCAGCCTGGGCAACTTAACATGGACTTGTCTCAAACAAATAATAAAAAGGGGCTGGTGATGTAGCTCAGAGCAAAGATCCTGTGCTCAGTTCGAGTATGTAAAGATTAGATTTGAAGTCTGTAATTTGTAGTTCATCATTATCATTTCATTCTGTGCTGTTTTCCTCCTCTTACCTGTCTAGAATTTAGTCCCTGTTTCTCCTTTTTCCATGTCTTCTTGGAGTCCTTCGGCTTATAAATAGGAAAGTGGTTTAGAATAGAAAATGTTATATATAGATTAGAAATTAGGCTGGAGGAATAGCTCAGAAGTTAATACACTTGCATAATTTAGAAATTGTTGGCCAATTGTCTGGGTTTTTGTTGTTGTTGTTGTTTTGGTGGTACTGGGAATGAAGTCCAGGGCCTTTGCTTGGAGCTACGTCCCTGGCTCTTTTATTGTTTAGTTGAGACAGAGGCTCAGTGAGTCACTACGTTGCCCAGGCCGGGTGGAACTTGTGATCCTCCTGCCTCAGCTTCAGCCTCCCACAGTGCTGGGATACAGGTGTGTGCCACCACGCCCAGCTCTGAATGGTTAAAATGAATATGGGCATAATGGAGCCTGTCTCTGACCCCAGATACCGGGCAGGCTGAGGCTGCAGGACCACAAGTTCAGGCCAGCCTAGAAAACATAGTGGGATCTTGTCTGTCAGAATGAAACTTAAAGAAAGGCTGATGATGTAGCTCAGTCATAGTGGTAAAGCTTTACAAGGTTCTGGGTTCAATCAACCCCTAATAATGAGGGAAAAAAAGTCTGTGAAACATTTTCCAGTCTCCTTGAAGTTTAAATAGACGCGGTTGTCACACTGCAGCCTTATTCCACTTCCCGTATTATCTGCTATGAAGCGTGACACGTACTTATTGTGAGCTCCATCCACATTAAATTCTTCAAGTAACAGGAAGACCTTGTAGGGGCTGAAAGTATAGCTCAGCAGTTACAGCACTTGCCTAGCAAGCATAAGGCCCTGAGGTTGATGACCTAGCACCACGTGAGCTGGGCATGATGGTACACACTTGTAATCCCAGGATTTGTGAGGCTGAGGCAGGGGGGGATTACATTGAGTTTAAGGCCAGCCTGGGCTACATAGTGAGTTCAGGACCAACCTAGACTATAAAGTAAGACACTGTTTTTAAAAAGGAAAAACAAAAACAAGACCTTGTAAAGGGAGAGGCTGTGGTTTTCAGAATGTGGGCAGTCCCTAGAACCTGCACCCTGTGGATGATGTGCTGACACATTTGGGATAGACTCAGGTGATACCATGTGACGTTGCTTGTAAGCATCTGTGACATGTTGGCTTCCCTTGTGTCCTTGAATAGGTCTAAGAGTGTAACTAGTTCCAGCAGCAGCAGCAGTGACAGTTCAGCCAGTGACTCCTCCTCAGACAGTGAAGAGACATCTGCCTCCTCCTCCTCTGAGGACAGTGACACTGGGGAGAGCTCCTCCAGCTCGTCGTCCTCAGCCTCCTCCACCTCCTCCTCTTCCTCAGACTCTGACTCTGACTCCAGCTCTTCCAGCAGCAGCAGCACCAGCACAGACAGCAGCTCTGAGGACGAGCCACCAAGGAAGAAGAAAAAAAAATAGTTTGCTCACCCCTCTTGGACCAATGGACCGAAAACCTCAGAGTGGTTCTCGAAGGGAGTTGAGACAATATGAAAGCCAATGGGCTACTGTTGAGGATTTCTACATTTCCAAAGTCTTTAAGTTAGTTTCCACTGTGAGAGCATAAAGAACATTAATAATGGAATATATTACTATTTTGGAGGTGAATTTTGTTTTTCTTTTATTTAAACTTTAAAACATGTCTCTAGGGGCTGGGGCTGTAGCTCACTGGTTACAGTGCTGGCCTAGCGTGCTCCAGGCCCTGGCTTCAATTCCCTAGCACTACGTGAAGATTACTGGGCATGATGGCACACACCTGTAATCCCAGCACTTGCAAGCTGAAGCTGGAGGATGGCGATGAGTTCCAGACCAGCCTGGGCTACGTAGTGAGCTCGGACTGCTTGGACTACTCCCAAGTCCTGGTAAGAGCTTACCTTGTCTCAAAAAAACAAAAACAGAACAAAACCCAGAAAAAGATTTTGTTCAAGGAACCTGTTTATATATTTACAACATTGAAAAAAAATGTATTTACAACCTTTGAATGCTAAAAGTTTCAAGTTGTTTTGTTCATTATTTATCTGGTTCCTTAAGTTCTTAATTTCCTTTTTCTGAGGAAAACCATTTGAGAAGAACCTAAAAGGGGACAAAAAAATCAAAGCATCTGAGAGTAAGAAGCAATTTGGGTAACTTAAAAAACTCAATATATTAGCACCCAGGTGAAAGGCTAAATTAGTAAAAATGCTGCAAATTATTTGTCTATTAATGTGCTCTGAAAGGTTGCATTCGGTGAGGGAGAAAGAGTAGGAAAGGCTTTTATTTTTTACAAAAAAATGAGGGTAGTGTTTCTTGCCTTTTATTAAAATTTTTTAAAATTTCATGAAGATGCCTTTTGCCATTTTTGCAGTTATGGTAGGTTATAAGGTAACTGGTCTTATATGACAGTATACTGCAGAAATACGAGCAACTAGAGCTAAGCTGACGTGTTTACATAACATGCAGAATTGGAGTCTCACTTGAAGGGTTAAAAATTAAATACTACACAATGTCTCTTAGAATATTCTCACTGTGATGAGATTGGACTGATATTCTATGATGCCTATTAAACTTTTTGGAAAGAAGTATCACTTATAAAAAGACTTGATTGGGTTAAAGGTGTTTTGAAAAGTACAAATGCTCCTGGCCTGGTAGCTCACCACGCTTGTAATCCCAGCACTGTGGGTGACTGAGGCAGGAGGATCACAAGTTGCTGCTCAGTCTGGACAACTTAGCTCACTAAGCAAATTTGTTTTAAATTAGCTTTAAAATGAAAAATAAAATGGGCTTCAGTGTGTGAAGGCCTGGGTCTCAATCCTCAGTACTGCAAAAATAAATAAATATAAATGTATAGATATTGTCTTTTTTATATTTTTATGAGAAAGTAGTAGAAAGTTACTTTTGAAGGAAATGGACTTCTATTTAAATATTGAAATATATGTATGTTTTGAGTTTAAGAAGTGTAATTATGTGTAAGTTGTACAGAACCATCTGCTTTCAAGTATTGTAAATAAACTGTCAAAACATTTCAAAGGCTGCAGAGAGAATTATGACTTCAGTTAATTTTATTTTTATTTATTTATGTATTTATTGTGAGACAGAGTCTCACTCTGTAACCCAGGCTGCTCCTGAACTCACTGTGGAGCCCAGGCTGGTCTTGGACTCAAAGCAATCCTCTTGCCTCAGCCTCCTGAGTGCTGGGATTATAGGCTGTGCCACCACGCCCAGCTTGTGTGGTGTTGGAGAATATAACTCCCATACTTAGCCAAGTACTTTAACCATTGAGCCATTCCTGCAGCCCTCAGTTAAGTTTAATAAATTACTAGTGAAGAACATTTTGCAATGTTGATAGTCTCTCTAAGGAGCCATCTTAGCCGCTAAAGAACTTGCAAGACAATCAAAAATGTGTGTGTAGGGTGCATTCCTTGTAATTAGGTAAAACTCAGAATTCATGCACACTGGCTTAACCATTTTGCTATTTAATGTCAGTTCTTGTTCGTTTTGAAGGTTGGGGCATTTAAACAGATTTGAACTTCAGCTTCTTACTGCTTTAATTGCTTGAAGTCTGTTGGGTGAAGTGCGAAGGATGGGAGCTTCATTCTCTCCTAGTCACACGGTCCCTGAAAAACCAGAATCCATGATGAGATAGAGGCTTGGAACGAGTTTCTGTCCTGCCTCCAGCCGGCCCTGTGAGCCGCGGCCCTGGCGAGGGCAGTACACACGTTATCCCCAGCAGCCGCAGCAGAAGAAGCTGCTAGGCCACAGGCTGTCGCTCCATAAACCTTTGTTAGTGTGACCCTATAAATAATCTTGGCCAGGCCAAGGCGCAGGCCTATAATCCCAGCACTCTGGGAGGCTGAGACAGGAGGATTGAAAGTCCGAGTGCAATGGGCAATTTAGTGACTGGGAGATTCTCATAATCGACAATGAGCTGGGGATGAAGTTCAGTAGGTGGGCCTGGCTTAGAGGAGAAGGAAACCATCACCAAAAACACTTTCCCTCCGCGATGTGGGGAGAAACACATCAGTCGCGCCTGGGGGTCGAGTGGGAGGCCGAGGCTGGCAACGCGGCCGGCCTGAGACCCTCACTGCCAAGAGGCGCAGATTCCTCCAACCTGAGGGAGACAGTGCTGGCCAAGGAGACCTCCCCTGCCACCGGGCAGCGTGGCAGCGGAGCCACGTCCCCGGCGGCCCCGTCTGTACAGCTCGGCCTGGAGCCATGCTCCCCGGGCTCCTCCTTCAGCGGCCTGTGCCACGTGGCCGCCAGCGCTAGACACAGGTGGGGCAGGACGCGCCAGGCTCGAGGGAGGAAGGAGGGCTGAGCTGGCCGCTGGCTCCAGGGTTGCCGCCGACCCCATCCTCGCTCCCTCAACCTATCACGCTGTACCCCTGCTGGAAAATGGAGACAGGATTTAATGATTCTGGGGACGTGAGGGAGGCACCCACGGACGAGACTGAAGACCCCTCCTAGCGTGGAGGAGGGTGGACTCCAACCCCCACCGGCGTCTGTCTATGTTTGCTGCTGGGGATTGAACTCTGGGCCTTTGCACAAAGCTACAACACGTCCGTGGACATCTTTCATTCCTGGTTTTTGAGAGTCTTGCTGAATGACTAAAATGTCAGGCTGGGCTCAAACTTTTGCCCCACCTGCCTCAGCCTCCCTGAGTGCTGGTTTTACAGGTGTGTGTCTCCACACAGGGCTGCACAAGACATTTTTTGCCTCAGATAGAAAATGAGCTTCAGGAGAAGCCAGCTAGGCAGAAAACAACGGCAGTCCTGTCTGACTCGGGCACCTGGCAGGTGCCTGGAGGCCTGGCCTCCCTGGGTTCCAGGTGCTCCTCTTCTCTGCCCAGGTGGGGACACTGCTGCCTCCAGGCACTTGGCGGCCCTGGGAGCAGCTGTGCTGGTGGCTCCAGCCTCTTCCTGTTGGTCCCCAGCAGAGAGCTGCAGCCCTGGGGGTCCACCTGTGCACCCCTGTGAGATGTTCACCTCCCGAGTCCAGTCTCCCCCTCGGTTCAGATGGGACTGCGCAGGGGACTTGCTGTACACACTCCACCAACTCCGCCAGGTCTCCCGTTCTGTCTTCCATGGCATCCCTCATGTTCCCTGAGCCTTGGAGGGGGTGAGAGAGATGTCCATCAAGGGCTCAGCCTTGCCCGCTATGCCAGGGCAACAGTCACTCAGTCTCAGGAGCTTGAGCAGTTGGTTATAAGTCTTAGCAGTAACCCTTCCAGGCAAAGAAGATGTTTCCATTCATGACTCATTGGCTGACTGCAACAGTGATCTGAGGGTGGAAACACAGATGGTTAGAAGGCAGCTTGACAGGGACGTCACATCCACGTAGCAGAACAACAGAAGTTGCTTTAGAACCGGAGCCTATGACCTCGGCAGCTACTGGCTTTCAACCAGCTTTATACTACCAGATACAAACTCTCACCTTATATGGACTTTACATCTAATAAAACCTGCTGTCTGCATCCCTACTGCACCTGGCACGCTGGTAGTGTAGCACACAGGGTCCATAGCCAGACTGTTGGTGACAACTCTGCCCCGGCTGCTTGCATGGCGCCCTCTGTCACGACAGAAGCAGGTCAGTAGGAAGCCGGCTTCCAGCTCAGTTCCGGCCTGGTTCCTCCCGGCCAGCGGCAAGAGCTTCCCACGGTGCAGTGTCTTCTGCAGTCGGGCCTCACCTTCTGGTTCTGGCATGTCACCATCGCGGTGGCAGGAGCCTGTCAAGCTCTAGGGTGTTACGGACCTCCTTGACCCCCGTGCCTTTCTCCACCCGCGTGGAGTCGACTCCGACTCTTCAGCTGTCATGGAAACAACCCACTTTTTTTCTCTCTCAGGTAACCGAGCCTGGTTGGGGTCGTAAGGCCAGTGGAAGGACCAGTGGGCTTGGTCAGCCTGTGCCCCGTTTGTGCCTCAGTGTTTGTGAAACGTGTGCCCCGTCACAATCAGTTCTCCGTGCGCACCTGCGTGACACTGAGGTGGGTGAGACCCTGGATGGTGGCTCTGTCTGCTGTTCGATTGCAAGGACATGCTTGCAGGAGGTGTGTAGCAGTGCCCTCCCAGGTGAGGGCATATTAGCTCCCTTCTCTGGTCACATGGTTCCCGTGTACCCAGTTAGCCACCCACACGTGACAGGTTGATCTGCGTGCTTGTCTCAGCATAGCAGCCCCCCCGCCCCGCCCCCGCCCCCACCGAGGCCGAAGCTGAGAGCAGATGTTCACGTGCGGGTCACTGGGAGATTATATACGAATGCTGATGGTTTCACCTATTTTCTATCTTGTGTTGGCTCCCCCGTGTGTGACCAGCGTATACATGAACCCAGTGACCTCTAGTGGCCCTGGGATCAGACAGCTAGCTCATTCTCTAGTAAGGCTGTCTTCTGGATTTCAGGGTGGACTCAATGGGCTGTGGGCTGTCGAGGGGTAAACTACCAGGGGCTGTGGATTCTGAAGGACTCTTCTACATATTTCCTCCGATAGCTCTGGCTTCACAGTGGCTTACTCGTCACCTGCTAGTTCTTTTTGCATCAGGCCATCCATAAAGTCAGGCCTTTCCTCGGGTCTAGGAGATGTGTTTATAGCATCGGCCTTCTGAACAAAGGGGAAGGTATGTGGGACCAAGGCCCAGTCCCTACCGGGTCATGGTTGCCTCAACGGCACCGCCAGCACACTGCGTGGTGTGGGCAACCTGCACAGCTGTCACCTGCTAAGGCCTCCTCCAGCTACAGCCTCCATTTTCAGCTTCCCCTCTCCCCCGTTTTGATGATGGGATCAAATTGGGGGCCTTCTCACTGAGCTACACTCCCAGCCCTTTTAAAATTTTGAGACCCTATCTCGCAAAGTCTCTACATTGCCCAGACTGGGCTGGAACAGGGATGCTCCTCCCTCAGCCTTTTAGAGTGCTAGCATTGGCATGCACCTTGCCTGGCTTGTGTTCTTTGCAAAGAATTTTCTCCCCACCCACGTTTCCCCTTTCTGTCTCTTCCCAAGGATCTGCAGCCATGCCCCACAACCCTCCGACCTAGTGGCTTCCATTCCAAGCTTTACTGAGCTGGCCAGCACGTCCCACATTGAGGCGGTCGACCTGTAGTCCTGGCCGCAGCCCTGGCCGTGCCAGCTGGGAGTGCGCAGCACTGAGGAGTAGCCGTGCAGGAGCCGATGCTGCACAGCGCGCTCGGCGACTGGAAGCAGTGGATTCCCCTGCATGGGCAGCAGGTGGCGAGGATGGAGCAGCGGTGCTGGCGGCCAAGGCAGTGGCGCGGGTCAGGCCGCGCGGGCACATTGTCCAATCTTTGCAACACGCGTTCCCTTCCCAGCTATGAGCTCCCGTGGTCCCAGCGCGCCCTGCCAGTAAGCGCTGCAGGTCGGCGCACTGCTGCCCGCCGTGTGTCCGTGCCTTCTGTCTGTTCACTTGTATGTTCTGACTTTCTGTCGGTATGCCTGCCTGTCCGCGTGTCCTCTCGGAGTCCCACTGACCACAGCTCCATCCCTCTGCGGGTGTCCACACGTCCTGCTCTTCAGCTTCCTCCAAGCACAGGTACTTGGGTTGTTGACACCCCCACTGCCCTCCCTTTGCTAGCAGAACTGCAGGTGACCCCCACCCCTGCTCTGCACCCTGCCCTGCACACTTGTTCCTCTGAGCAGGGAAGGGTGGCAAGCACCTCTGCAGAGGGGCTCCAGTATGGCTGCCCCTGCAGGGCAGGCTGGGAGGAGATCCCTGGAGTCAGCTGCTCAGCCAGGAGTTCGGATCCAGGTATTGCCCCTGCCAGTTGTACCTAACATCTCCTAGAGCTCTTCCAAACGGTGAAACCCCTTTCAGCTGAATGGATGTCAAGGCTGAGGACAGAGCTGGGAGAGCTGGGACATGACTCTCTGAGGAGCAGCCAGCCCAGGGGGCTTCTCCAGACCCAAGCAAGAGCCCCCCACGCACTCACCCAACGGGCTGCAGCCCCGGGTTGGTTCCTTAGCTCTCCGGAAGCCCAGCAGGGCTTGGTCAGCCTGGGAAGCACTTGCTGCGATCTGACCTGTACTTCAGCAGATTCAGATAAGGAAGTTCCTGTCAAGCGGACAGTTGGAAGCGGTGGCTTCCACAGTACTGCAAATGCAGGGGCGCGGGGAGGAGGGAGGAAGAGAAAGCCAACTCAGCCCTGATTCAATCAGCCAGGGCTGCTGCAGCTTGGTGCAGCAGGGGTCGGGAAGGGCATAGGAAGGAGCCTGCCCAGGCTTCTCACCCATACATGCTGCAAGGAAGGGGACCTAGGAAGAGCTGGACACAGGCCCCAAGAGGACATCTGCCCTTCCCCGTCTGGTTAAGGCAGGTGTCCTGACAGGTCTAGGGAGGATGCTTAGGCCTCGGCCTCTGGATTCTGGAGGCATCCAGGGAGAACCCTACATGTGGGAGTGCAGTGGTTCTCTCAGTTTTCTGTACAAGAAATATCACGTGTTGAGTGCCGTAAAGACATGGTCGCCCAGTGGCTTGAACCCAGTGCTGAGGGAGACTGAGGTGGGAGAATTGCAAGTTCAAGCTGAACCTGGGAAATTTGGTGATTCTGTGGGACTCTGTCTCAAAAATCAAAATATAAAAATGGACTGGGCGTGTAGCTCAGTATGACACCTGCCCCGTGCTGCTGGATTCCCAGTACCACATGTATAGGTGCACACTCACACTCACACACACACACACACACACACACACACACACACACACACACACACACAGAGTCCACTGTATTATGGACACTTGCGACAAGTCTTTCCTAAGACATTCCTTCGCCTTTATTCATTTATTCAATTATTTTTCATTATCCTGGGATTGAATCCAGGGCCCTACTTAAGGGAAGGTGGAGTCTGCCTGATCTTTGCTCCCCAACTACCAGCCAGCTGTTCTTTATTCTTTTGTAATGTTAAGCATCTTGAATCAGCCCAGCCATTTCTTTGCTCCCCTGCAATTACCCGTTTGCCCTGAACTAAACGACTTGATCTTTTTTTTTTTTTTTTTTGAGACAGTCACTCACTGCACTCCAGGCTGGTCTTGAACTTACTATGTAGCCCAGGCTGTCCATAAACTCATGGCAATTCTCCTGCCTTAGTCTCCCGAATGCTAGGATTACAAGCGTGTGTCACTAAGCCAGGCTTAATAACTTGGTCTTTGAAAGCATGTCTTCTTTTTTTGAGTTTTGAATTTCCCCCACCATTTTTATTAATATATATATATATATATATATATATATATATATATATGCAATACATAATGTTTACAATGAACCGCAGTATTTTGTGCACATGTATATCACATTAAGGTAGATTATAGTAAGCAGTCAGAGTAGGTAGCTATGTTTGGAGCAATACAACTAAAGACAGGAGTACAAAGCAAAGGTCAAAATAGACAGGACACCTTGGAATGTGGGGCAAATGATGACCAGGCTTTGGGGGAGGATGTGATTATGGTTACAGAACTCTTCTGCCAGACTTTTGGTGTGGCAGTTTCAAAGTCATATCTTAGGCCCTCACATTTGACCTGAAATCAAGAGACTAGTACTTACGTTAATGTGTACCAATCGGTAAAAGCCAACTAGGTATAGAAAAATAAATATGTATGAGCTATGGAAAAACTAGAAGATGCCTGTAACTGCTGAAGAATGGGCACTCTAGCCCTCCTGGCTTGTCGGCGGAGTTCCCACGCTTCTCTTCATCTTTCCTTTATACTTCTCCTGAAAGACCCAGGCTGAACGACCTCCATGACAGGTCTCAAATCACCTTAAAATCAGTAGGTCAGAAATTCTGCTCTCTCAGGATGACCAGGCAGAAACAGGAGAAAGCTGCACTGCCTAAGAAACGTTGCTGACGTTCCTGCAGTGAGGGTTACGTTCCTGCAGATGGGGAATTGGGTCTGGGGGCCAGAGGCAGTTGCTTCATGTTAGTTAGGCAATCACCATGTAATAAGTCTGTTCCCCTGCTGTGTGCTCACCAATCATGTAACCACCAAGCTGAAAGCCCACCTCCTTCGGTTTGTAACTAAAAAAAGTCTGCCACACAGAGACCCGAGGCTCTCGGATCGGATCCCCTGTGTTGAAGACTGAGAGCCCGAGCTTAAGCCCGAATAAAGACTCCTTGCCTTTGCATGCGTGATAGGTCTCCTGGGCTCTTTGGGATGTTCGCAATCTGAGCATAACATTCCCAACAAAGCTACGTTCTACTTCCAAACTGTCTCTTTGTTCGCCATGCTGATTCTTCGACATCCATGGGCAGAACACCCCTGGTTTGAGCTCTCTGGCATGGACATCAACATTACAGTCCCTTCCCCTCTCCTGAAAGCACTTCTGCAGTCACTCAAGCTAGCCCCCACAGCCAATAGTTGCCCTTTAATTTACGGGACTGAATTACCATTAATGGAAACAAGGTATTTGTTATGCCCAGAAGATTTCAGGGAGCCCCAGATAACCAGAGAACCAGTCACGCATGCAAGAACAAGGAGCTTTTATTCGGGGTTAAGCACGGGCTCTCAGATGTCACCAACACTGTGGATCTGTCCAGAGAGTCCAGAACAAAGGTTTTTATGAGGTAGGGGAAGGGGTGATTACAGGGGATGTGACATAGGTACGTCATCATTTTACATAGAACCAATCATAAGTATACAGCTCCCATAGTGACAGTGCTGACCACTTAACTTTAGCAGAATGTTCATGGCATTTGGCAAACCCAAACATCATTTTTTAAAAGTCTTTTGAAAGTGACCGAGGGATAGTGGTATTTTGATGGCCTGGGTAGGGTCTAAGGGGGCGTCAAGTGATTGGTTAGCTGTAACTGGGCAACTATCTACAATTTTTTGGCTTTGCCCCAGGCCCAGGAATGCCAGATTGGTGTTAACTCTTTCTGATTGGCTGTAACTAGGTAACCAAGTGGCCCAAGGCTATTCTGGCCTTGGGCATTGTGTGGTCTTTGCTATAATTGTTTTACTATCCAGGGAAGCCAGAGCTTAGTAACTTTTAGGATAAGTTTGAAGCATGTCATGGATTCTGTTCAGTCTGGGCTCTTCAGTATTAGTATTTTTTTCCTGCATAACAGAGAAAAACATCATTGGATTGAATGTTTTCTCTTAAGGTAGATCAAGATCCTGGTGAAGGTGAAAGGTCTAGGAGGGTGTGTGTGTGTGTGTGTGTGTGTGTGTGTGTGTGTGTGTGTGTTCGTTCCCGAGGGACCAACAGCCGAAGACCTAAGGGAAAGGAAGAGAAACGCAAGAAAGAAAGGTCAAGGAAGGAGATGGCGGAAAGAAATTAGAAGTGGACAACCTAAGCTGCAAAAGAAGCCAGATGAACCACACTAGAGCGACGGGAGCAGGCCACAGAAGCCAGGGCCGGAAAGCAGGCGGGGAGCGGCGGCGCGCAGGCGCACACGGGCGGGCTCCCGGCGGGGTGGGCGGGGCCCGCGCCGCACGGGGTGTGGGCGAGCGGCCGGCTCCGAGGAGCTGGGTGGTTTGCAGTGACACGCGCGGTGGCGCGGGGTGGCGGCGGGAGGCGGTCTGCGGCCGAGGCGGCGCGGGTCCGGCGGTGGCCCGCAGGCCGGACCCATGGCGCTCGCCGCGGCTGCGGAGGCTGGCGGCGCGGGCCCGGGGTGAGCGGGCGGCCGTGGGCACCGCACGCTGCCGGGCGCCACCGTCCCTCGGGCCGCAGCTCCCTGGCGCGGTGGCGCGCGACTGCGGTCCTGTGGGTGACGGGCACGCGGCCCGGAGCTGCCCACCACTGGGCCCTTCAGCGCGCCGCTGTGGCCTTCTCGGCCCGTGCCAGGTCGCGCCGGGGGCGCCGACAGATGGCGGGGATGTCGCGTGGCCGGCCGAGTCGCGCGACGGAGTGAACTTTGGAGAAGGGGCCCTGTAGGACGCGCCCGCGGAGTGTGGAACTTCGCGCTCCGTGGCCAAGCGGACAGCAGCCGTTGGCCCGCCCCCGTCCCGCCCCCGTCCCGCCCGGCGCGGTTCAGGTTCGGTTTAACGCAGGCGTCTCGGGAGAGGGGCGCCCGGATTACCTGCTTGCGGAAACGCAGAGCTCCACAGGGATGCACCTGTGTTACTTCCGAGAGCCGCGGGATGGCGCCAATTATCTGAAGATTTTTCTTCAGCAACCCAGCCATAGCTTGGATTTTATCTTTCAAAGGTCGGGTTTTGAGGGGGACTTTTCCCCCTCTGGACTCTTTTCCATTACCTTCTCCCGAGACCCTGGTAACGTATACCTGTAATGTCCTTTAACATTTGTGGCCAACGACAGCATTGTGCGCGGAGAAGGACAGTGTGAATCAGTGAGAAATAAAACGGTGCATAGAATTTAGCACCACTCTAGTACAGTTGTGTAGGCTGCAGGAGCTGCGGCCACCCATGATCAAAACGCTGTGAAGACCAAGACCCTTCTGGCGATATGTTGAGACAAGACAGTTGTCACACTGTTGGCTGACCTTGACTACAGCAGACACGTCCCACCATGTCAGACATCATGGATGGAGGAGGCCAGGTATGGAACAGGCCTTTACTGAAAAGCAAAGGACAGGGGAGTAAAGGTTCTCATAGTTGGGAAGGGGGTCCTGAGTGGGGCTCGCCACGAGGCTCCATGCCAAGAACTACTCAATGGTATTGCCCACAGTGTCTTTTTTTTTTTTTTTTTTTTTTTTTTTTGAGACAGGGTCTCTGTAGTCCAGGCTGGTCCTGAACTCACTATGGAGCCCAGGCTGGCCTTGGACTCACGACAATCCTCCTGCCTCAGGCTCCCGAGTGCTGGGATTACAGGCGTGCACCACCATGCCCAGCTTATGTGGTGCTGGGGAATCGAACTTGGGTACTTAGCACTTGACTTAGTGCTTGCTAAATAAGTGCTTTAACCGCTGAGCTATACCTCCAGCCTCCACCCCCCACCCCCCAGTGTCTTTTTATATTCCTTGCAAATTGGCCCCATGGCACATAGTCCACAAGTATGAGGCCATGTCTATGGGTAGAGAACTTTACATTAATTTTGCCTCTTTTTTTTTTTTGAGGCAGGATTTTACTCTATAGTCCAGGCCCAGGAGGCCTTGAACTCCCAGAAATCCTCCTACCTCGGGTCATGAGTGCTAGGAATACAGATATGTACCACCACACTCAGGTTGGGTAGGGCTGGGGAATTGAAGACAAGGCCTTGTCCTTAAAAGGCAAGCACTCTAACTCCTGAGCTACGCCCCCAACCCGGACAGCCAGCCTCCAAGAGATGCTAGGCGTGAGTGTAGGACCAGTAGGAGTAAGCGTCCCTGCAGTAGCCTGGTACTCCTGCACAGTGGCAGTCAACCCACAACCCTGGCTGAGCCAGCTGGGTGTGCTCCCTAGCAGTCAGTTGGGGACCCCCAAGAGCTGCCTCCTTCCCACAGCAGAGAGGCCTCTGGAGCTGGGCACTTGCTCTGAGTTGTTCTGCCCAGTGTAAAGAGGAGCAGCACAGGGAGAGGACAGGAAGGGGCAGGGATGACTGAGGGGTGGGTCCCTGGGTCCCATCCCCAGCCATTCCCTTTTTGCAGAGGCTGGGAACGGAAGCTGGCACCGCAAGGTGACCGGGCTTGAAGCCTGGGCCACACAAGGCTATAACAGTCAAAGCAGCCCATCCCTAGGCAACTGGGAACAGTTCAGGATCCCTGACTGAGGTTTATCACTGTGGATTGGCCGGAAGTAGGGTTGGTGGGGCTGGGCACTCAGTTTTCTGGGGGTTGGCAGGTAGGGAAATCAGGTGGGGCACAACGACCATGTGATAAGAATTTTGGGGGACAGGCAACTTACAGTTGTGACGTTCTCCGCCGTGAGCAGAACTCGCTCACGTGCTGTCCCGGGCAGCTGTCCCATATGACTGGAACTTCTTCTGGACATGTTAAAGGAATATAATTATTAATTTATATAAAGTAGGATATAGAGGTAACTAGTCCTCCAGCCATCTGGGGTAGAGAACAGTTCCTCCTGGCTTTGTTCATGGCTTATGGAGCTAGGAAGAAGACAGCACGTCAAGTTGCTGACACCTGTTACAGTTGAAGGGGAGGGTCAGAATGGGTCTAGAAAAGGCCATTGTTTAGACGTGAAGTCAGGGACACACTCTCAGTTTTAGCTTGAATCGGTTACCCTCAGTTTCATTAGCAGGCTACTGCCTGGTGAAGGGTCCCAGGACAACCTGACAGAGACTAGGGCTTCCCATTCTAATGCTACTGTGTCTTTGTCAATAAAGACTTAATTCTTGTTTAGTTTCAATGTACTGTATCCTTGTTTATGTTGTGAGAATAAAAAAACCATGACTTACCATGAGAAGAGTGGAGGGACAGGAGGGAGGAAGCTGCAGGAGGCCTGTGCATCCTAGGGGGACGTGGCTGGGGTGAGCTGTACACCCCCAGCCCGGAGGGGTTAACAGATGAGATGAGCACTAAAACCTGGGGACAGAATAAGGCCCTCCCTCACCCAAGTGAGTGGGCACCAGCCAGTCAGCCAAGGGCCTGGGTGGAACAAAGGGCTGAGGAAGGCCCTTGTCTCATCCTCTCTCCCTTTGTGCCTGGGACCCCCCCTCCTCCTGCCCTTGGGCAGCAGAGCTCCAGGCTGGGTGGTCTCACACCCGAGACCCCAGGGTCTCAGACTGGAGCCTGTGACTGACAGTGACAATAGTGATATCACTGGCTCTGAGGCTTTCAGACTTGGACTGAACCATACTCCTCGCATCCTGGTCCTCAGGCTGGCAGAGGTTCTGACGGGAAAACTCTCAGCCTCCATGACACCTGATCACCTGGGCAGGGTCCCTAATAAATCCCCTCTGAGACACACGCTCCATCCTGTGTTGACTCTGTCTCTAGAGAATCCTAATACAATGGCTCAGAGCCACATGTCCATGCCTAGGAGACATACATTCCAGGATGTTTTCTCCCTTATGCCCCAGTAAGTTTCTGTAAAAAATGTCAGTCCCAGTGACATGAAGAAAATGAGCATTAGACACCCCAGGAGACACAAGACCCACCCCTCCAGGGTGGCCCAGTGGCCACCTCATCTCCTGCCCAGGAGCAGAGGCCAACAACTCCCAGTATTTCCCCTCCTCAACTCCGACTCTTCAGCTGTCATGGAAACAACCCACTTATTTTTCTCTCTCAGGTAACCGAGCCTGGTTGGGGTCGTAAGGCGAGTGGAAGGACCAGTGGGCTTGGTCAGCCTGTGCCCCGTTTGTGCCTCAGTGTTTGTGAAACACGTGCCCCATCACAATCAGTTCTCCGTGCGCACCTGCGTGACACTGAGGTGGGTGAGACCCTGGATGATGGCTCTGTCTGCTGTTTGCTTGCAAGGACATGCTTAGCTCCCTTCTCTGGTCACATGGTCCCTATGTACCCCACACGTGACAAGTCGATCTGCGTGCTTGTCTCAGCAAAGCACCCACCCGTCGAGGCTGAAGCTGAGAGCAGGTGTTCACGTGAGGGTCACTGGGAGATTATATAGGAATGCTGATGGTTTCATCTATTTTCTGTCTTGTGTTGGCTCCTTGTGACTAGAGTATACATGAACCTAGTGACCTCTAGTGGCCCTGGGATCAGACAGCTCATCCTGTAGTAAAGCTGTCTTTTGGATTTCAGGGTGGACTCAATGGGCTGTGGGCTGTCGAGGGGTAAACTACCAAGGGCTGTGGATTCTGAAGGACTCTTCTACATATTTTCTCTGACAGCTCTGGCTTCACAATGGCTTACCCATCACCTGCCGGATCTTTTCCCATCAGGCTTCACAAGTGCTGGTATGACAGATACGTGCCACCCCACCTGGCTTGTGCTGAGGGTGAGGCTGGGGAGGGGGATTGAACCCACGGCCTTCTGCTTAGCAAGTAAGCACTCTTACTGCTGAGCTGCACCCCCAGCTTGACTGTCATTTTCATTGAGCTGCTCTTCTGCATCTCCCAGGGCACATACTTATGTATACATTCTTCCAAGTATGGTGTCAGTATATCAGCTCGAGGCCATGTGTGGTGGAGGAGTCTAAGCCTAGACCCCACATGCTAGAGGTCATGTGCTCATGGTTGGGCCCTTGAAGGTTCATAGCAGAAGTCGCCCGAGCCCAGCTCATGGATGGTGCATACTGAGTCAGCGTGAGAGTGACATGTACTTCGTTTTGAATAGCTCTCTGTTTTGACAGTGCCTTGCCACACTGTCCAGAAGCAACCAGGCATACTGGGTGAGAGTGTAGGCTCCTGCCTTGCTGCCGTCCCCGTGCTAATCTGGAGTCATTGTTGGAGAGGAGTGTGTGGTGCTATGGAGGGCAGCTCCTCCATTTCCTCTGGGGAGCAGCAAATGCTGCCAGGCCCTTCATCCCCCAAGTGAAGGAGCCAGGCAGGCAGGGGTTCCATGGGCCTGTGATGGCATTGAATGCCTGGGTCCCCAATGTTGCAGCCTCAGTTTCATGTCCCAGCACCCACCGGAGGGGAACACAGCTCCTCCCCCTCAGTTCATCTTTGGTTCTGTTGGTCCCTCTTCAGGTGCCATGTGTTGTGGGAAACTGCTTCTAGGAAGACGTGCACAGTGGTCTACTCCCCTACAGGGGACAGCCAACCGACCAAAGTAACGATTACATTAAGGTCTACTGGGTGACCCCATGGATTTACTGGGGTTACTCAGAGGAGCCTATGAGACCAAGGGAGCCGCATCACCGAGAAGCCCACCAGCACAGATGATGACTCACCAGATCTGTAAGCTGCTTCCTGGACACGCCCTCCTGGGCCAGGGCTGCTCTTCATGTGCCTCGCAGCTTCCCTTGGGATCTTCAGTTCTTCCTGCTACCTGTGTCCCCAGAACTGCAGCAGAGCTGAGAAGCAGTGTTCCCCCACTGGACAGCACGCTGCCTGGATCAACCTGGGCCACATGGGCACCACTGCCTCCAGCAAAGATGCCCCTGAGCAAACAGGTGGGGGGAACACGCCTAACTCAGACTGTAAGTTGGAGGCCAGGGGCAGGTACTGGGCCAGGTGGGTCTTTAGTTGTCCGGCCACACCAATGCCATCATCATTCACATAAAGGTGTCCCTGTGGCCCCTTGTGCCCCATCTCCATGCTCTAAGTGGGAGTGTCTGCTTTCTCCATGAGGCGAGGACACTGGACTTCCCCTGACCCTTGTGCTGGAAGCCAGAGATCTGGGGCAAACTTGGTGTAGGAAACTTTCAGGTGTTGAGGACCAGAGTTGGGTGACAGGAGAGTGTAATGGGGACAAGGGAAGAGGCTTGTATCTTTAGGTGTGATGCTTTCAGAAGTGCGCTAAAATCTAGCATGTGGCATCATGAATTCTGTGGCTTTGGAAGAACAGGTGGCAATTCTAGAATGTGAAGCTCTTTAGAAAACTGGGGTGGGTGCTGAGGAAGGCCTAAAGAGGCTGTTTCCTGCTGTGCCCAAAAGGTGGCTGCAGATTCACGGCTGTCTGGCTGTGTGCTGGCAAAGGGCCAAACACAGGGGTACCAGACACAAGTTTGAATGTTGTACCATTCAAACTATCACATGCTGACTGGATGGCCACACAAAGCTAGCTGGGCTGGGGGTGTGGTTGGAACTGGCATGAGTGCTGTTGCTGGCACAGGGGCAGGTGCTAGTCTTGGTGCAGGCTCAGGTACAGTTTGTCCATGCAGCAGGCGTGGGCATTAGTCCTGGACTGGACACAGCACTGTCCTGGGTGGTAGAGCAGATGTTGGTCCTGGCCTAGGTACCTGTACTGGTGCTGGCTCAGGTGTCAACACATTTTCATGCCCGAGTGCTGGCACAGATGCTTGCGTGGGCACTGGCCCAAGCAATGGCAGAAGTACTGGAGATGGTGCTAGGCACAGCCCTTACATGGGTGCTATCATTGGTGCTGGCTTTGGCAAAGGTTTGGTGGACATGCTGATGCTGAGACAAGCGCTGGGTCTGTTGTTGGTATGGTCGCTTGTGTTGGTATTTTCCACGATGTAGGGCCAGGTGCTGGTGCTGGGACTGACAGTGGTCTGGGCAATGAAGTAGATGTTGGTAGTGGCACCCTGTAGGGCACTGGTGCTTAGGACAGTGCAGATGGTGAGGCTGACTCTTTCACAGGTACTCGTGTTGGTGCTGGTGCTGGGCTGACAACAACATGGGCCCTGGCACTGAAGTGGGTGACAGCACTGACACTGGCACCTGTACTGGTACTGGTGCTGACAATCATCTTGGCACTGGCTATAGCTTGACTGTTCCTGCTAGTGCTAACCCTGATGTGATAACAGGTGCAGTCGCTCGTGCTACACCTGGGGCTGGCCAGGGTCCAGATGAACACATTGGTCTTGATGCTGGGGCTGGAAACTGGACCAGTTGCTGCCATAGGGTCAATTCACTGGTGATAAGGTAGGCACAGGTGGTGGTCCTGGCACAGGTAACAGCCCAGGCACACTTACCTGTGCCTATGATTGCCCAAGTGTCCTTATGGGTTTCTGTACTTGCACTGAGAAAAGTACCAGCCTGGAAGCTGCCATAAGTGCTTCTGCTGGTAGCGGGGCTGGCACTGGTAATGGTGTTGGCAGCAGGCAGTAATTTGATCTGGTCGAGGTACTTGTGCTGGTGTTAGCCCTGGTGGTGTCACAGGTTTCTGGGTGGGAGTTAGGAATGGCACTGGCCTAGGTAGCTGGCAAGTGTGCTGATGGTGGCAATGGGAACAGCTTATTATTTTCTGGTACTGGTGCTGATACATACTCTGACCCTGGAGCATGGGCTCCTCTGGGCTGTGGTGTGGGCACAGGCACTAATGCTGGGATGGGGCTGCCACGGGCCTAGTTGGTGGCCTGGACGCTGGGTACGACAATAGGGCTAGTGTAGGCACGACCCTGGAGTGTGTGCTTGACCTGGTGCTGGCCCTGGCACAGGTGTTGCTGATGCAGGTGTGGATGCTCGGCCCCGCCCTGAGGTTGTTGCTGGCATGGGAACTTGCGCTTCAGCTCTCCTTGGTGCAGGTGTTGGCACTGGTGCTGCAGCTTGGGCTCGCATGGGTTCCGCACTGAGGCTGGGGCTGGCTGTAGACCACATGCTTGTGCTGGTGCTGCTTCTGTCTTGGGTAAGGGTAACCATGCTGGTGATGGCTCTGTGTCTGGAACTGGCCTTGGTGCTAACGTGCCCTTCTGCTAGTAATTGGGTGGTTCTTGTGTTGGCACTGGCATAGGTCTTTGAGTTGGCATCGAGTCTGGCACAGGGTGTAGACCTGGTGTGGGTGTTTGTGCTGGTGGTGTCCCAGACACAGGTGCTGGCCAGGGTGCTGGTGTGGGCTTCTGGACTGGGCCTGGCGTGGGGACATGGACTAGTGTCAGCCCAGGCATCAGTGTCGGTGTTGGCTGTGAGGCTGGCACATGTGCTGGCACAGGTTCTTGGCCTGGCTCTTGGGTTGCTTGTGGCACGGGTGCTTCCACCACTGCTGGCCCTGGCACCAGAACTCATGCTGGTGCTGGTCCTGCTGCGGGCTCAGGTATGGGTGGTGGTTTTGGCCCCGACAGACATTGTGGCTGTGGCTGGTGTGGGTGTGGGTGCTTGCACAGGTGTGGGCCCAGGTGTGTGTGTTAGTGTTGGCATCTTAGCGGCCCTGGCCTGATTTCTGGCATGGTTCCTGGCACTGGTGTTGGTGCTGGCTCTGGCTATCAGTATGGTACTGGCACTGGTGCTGGCATGGGGTTGGGTGTGGGGCACCAGGCCTAGAGCCCACACCAACAGCAGTGCCAGTGTCAACATCAAAAAAAGCACCTGTGTAGGTAGGTGGCTATGATGTGTGGCTAGTGCCCTGACTGGCACCGTTGCTCTTCTGGCATTGGCAGCGGCATGGGTGTGGGTGTCGGTGCTGCCTCTTGGCATGGGACGGGTTGCACATGGGCTGTGGTGTGAAGGCCAATAGTGTTCCTAGCCATGGGGCTGGTCCTGGGGTAAGCACTGCTTGGGGTGCTGGCTCCTGAGCTTGAGCTGGCCGTGGCACAGGTGCAAAAACCTTGTGCAGGTACTAGCCCTGGCACAGGTGCAGATGCAGGTTGTGGCCCTGGGCCTGGCACTTGGGCTGCTCTGCTGGTCCAAGTCTTTGCAGTGGTGTTGGTTCTGGTGTGGGCATGGGTATTGCACCGTGCTGGCACTTGCCTGGGCTTTGGCATGGGTGGGGGGTGCTGACTTTGGGCCTAGCCCAGGTACTTCTGCTGTCTGTGGACCTGGCAAGGGCAGAGGTGTGACTGCTGACACTTGGGTCGGCATCTGCGCTGGGATGAGCATGGGCACCGGCCTGTGGGTGGGTGTTGGTCCTGGGACTGGTGCCAGTGCAGGTGCTCCTCCTGCTGTTTGCCGTGGCATGGGCATCGGCATTGGCGCTGCGACTAGAACTGGACGTGGTATCTGCTTGTGTGCAGGTTGGCACTGATATGCACATAGGTGTTAGCACTGGCACTTGGGCTGGCCCTGATCTGGGTGGTTCTGTGGGTCCTGGCTCTGCCAGAGGTGCTGGTGTTGGTGGTGGCCTTGCCAGGAGTACTGGCACCGATGCAGGTGTTTGTACCAATGGTGGTTCTGGTATGAGCAGGTGTGATGGGGCCAGGGCCAGGAAGGGTACTGGCTCAACTGGAGGTGTATGTACTGTCGTGGGTCCTGGCGTGGGTGTGGGTGGTGGGGCTTGGACCACCAGAGGGAGTGGCATGGGTACTGGCATTTGTGCGGCTGTTTGTTGCGGTGTTGTTCCTGGCATGGATGTGGGTGTGGGGCCGGGGCTAGCACTGGTACTGGCACGAGCACTGGCACTGTGCAGGTATTTGTACTGGCATTGGTCCTGGCACATGGGTGATGGGGCTGGGGCCAGCAAGGGGGCTAGCTCTGGTGCAGATGTTTGTACAGATGTGGGTACTGACGTGGGCATGGGTATTGGGACTGGGGCCAGCACAGGAAGTGGCATGTGTGCTGGCACTGGTACAGGTGTGAGTACCAATGTCAGTCCTGGTGTGGGCGTGAGTGATGGGGCTCGGGCCAGCTCAGGTGCTGGTATGGGTGCTGGCAACGGTGTGGGTATTGGTACCATTGTTGTTCCAGGCGTGGGTGAAAGGCGGGGGCCAGCCCAGGTACTGGCGTGGGTGCTGGCCCTGGGGAAGGTGTTTGGAGCGACGTTAGGCCTGTGGTGGGTGTGGGTGACTAAGCTGGGGCCAGCACAGGTACTGGCAGAGATGCTGGCACTGATGTGGGTGCTGGTGCACTCACTAGACCTGGTGCTGCCAAGACGGCTGGAGTCACAGTGTTCCCCAAGATAAAGCCGAAGCCACGGCCGAGGGCTGGTGTATGGGGTCCCCGTTCCTGCCCACAGGCGGCCCCATTTAGAGGCTGGTGGTAGGTGAGGGGGGCTAAGGTGAGGGCGCGGGGATAAAGGTGCTGCCAGGGTCACTAACTCTCGTGTTGTTGCTGCTGTTGCTGGTGGGGCTGGCTGTGTGGGTGGGGACCCTAGAAGGTGGAGCTCACGGCTAGGGCGGCTGATGCAGGCAGGCGGAGCCCCAGAGACGGAAGGCTGGCAGGTAGAAGCAGAGATGCCAGCCACGGTGCCTGTGGTCCAGGCTACACCGCTTACCCCAGAGGAGAGCCCACAGCAGTGAGCGAGCTCAACAGGACGCCACACGGCCGGTCTTGTAGAGTGTCGTTGAGTCTCCATATCGCGGCCCACTTCTCCCTGCCAGGTCGTCAGAAGTGATGGCATTGAGCTCTTCCTCTTCTTTTCTCCCTGGGGCTCCTGGTCCTTCACCATAGAGGGAAAGGACAGGCGAGGAGACTTGAGTTCTCTCTTCTGACTTTTTCGGCTGGCCTAGAGGAGGGAGATGACACGGAACCACTCCTCTTCATGGGCCCCAAGAGGCCTCTGGTGGAACTGTAGGAGCTGGCGATGGAATTGCGGCTGGAGAGGTGGGTGCTGTGTCTGCACACGCGGGGAGATGTGCAGCGGCGGTTATTCTCGTGGCTGAGACAGGACAGGTTAGAAAGGAGACAAAAGACAGGAGGGAAATTTGTACTTCTTAAGATAAATGGACCGCCATTCAGGACCTCGCTCAGCCCAGCCCAGGTTAGGCCTTGCTCTGTGTGGGGTTTTCTTCCCGGCCCATCACACCCCAAGTGACTTAGCTGAGGAAGGTGCGGAGCCTGACTGAAACCGACTGCGTGGCTTCAGAGACAGCTTTTAGACAGAACGGCCTAGCTTACCCCACCTCACTGTGTGGAACGATAGAAGGGACAGGGTACCTCTTACCTGCGGGTGGGAACGAACTCCAGAACTTCTCCAGATTCACCGATTGCACACGTTTTCACACACCCTCCCGGGAGGACACACTATCCCCAGCTCAGGATTACCCCACCCGGTGCCCGCGCTGTCCCTGAGGCTGCTTCCTCCTTCCCTGCCTCAGTCTCTCCCTGTGCTCAGACTGACCCCGAGAGGTCTTTCACCCTGCTGTGAATGAGCCAGCCTCCTCTGCGGGCAAGGCGGGCCTAGTAGGGCTCTGGGCTCCCTGAGGAGAGGACCTCCCCACCCCCCGCCCCTCATCCCGCCTGGTGACCTAGCCCCTGTGTTTTCAGAAGCCAGGCCTCTCTTAGAGGGAGGCTGCCTAGGCACAGAAGTCGCAGCGAGCACAGCCGCCAGTAGGGGCGCCAGTGCTGAGTGTTGGCCCCCCAGGGCCATCAGGGCGCCTTTTCTGGCTGTCCTGCTCACCACGGGTTCCTGGATCTTTCCCCTCCATCCCCCCTCTGCTGTGTGAGAGCTCAGGGTGCAATCCACTGGGCACAGGCGTCGGGGGGCGTCGCTTGGTAGGGTAGGACAGTGCTGACCTGATGTTCTGCTCAAGCCCTGGAGTTCCAGTGGCTTGGCCTTCCCCAGGGGGAATCCTCGCTGCGCTGGGGCTTTGCGCCATCCTTGAGTCGGGTGAAAAGGGAGCTGGGACAGAAGGGGGGCTCCGGTGGGGGTCGCCCGGCCCGGCCCGGGGAGCGGGCGGGCGGCGGGGGACAGAGCTCTTCAGCAAGCCGCTGCCCAGTGCGAGGGGTCAGGCTGAAGCAGGCCGGGCCTGCCAGGTGACTGTCCTCCTAGCTGCCTTGGGCAGAGTTTCAGGGGCTTCAGAGTTTCAGGCTCCTACGACTGCTCCCGTCTGGGGTCGTCGGAGAATTGTTTACTGCGCGCGCACTCGCGCGGGTTCTGAGCAAAGGAAACGCGAGGCGGTACTCGAGGCTCAGTCCCCACAAGGTCGCGGTAGCTCTAACGGCTCTGCAGCCCGCGTGGCAACCACGGGTACAGCGCGGGACGCGCGCCCGGGGACAGCCCAGGCCAGGTTGTCATTGGCTGTCCCTTCCTCCAGCCGCAGCCTCCTTTTCGGCGCCCCACCCCTTCCTCTCCCCGGGTCCCGCCTCCGGCCCTGGGGTGGAATGCCGCCGGGTATTTGCATGAGCCCCATGCCCAGCTCCTGTACCATTTTGAGGAAGGGTCTCCCTCGGTCCCTGCATGGCCCAGTCTGGGCCAAATTGAGCGGCTCCTGCCTCAGCCTCCCGAGTGCTAGGATGAGCGGTGTGGGATCTCAAAGGGTTTTTCCCCTCTGCCGCCTTTCCCCTTTCTCCCTCTTGCCAGGAATCTGCAGCCTTGCGCCAGCCTGGAGCGCGACCTCTGACCCCGGGCAGCCCCGCCCTGCTGGGGCTGCGGGCTGCTCCTGCTGCTCTGCGGGGGGGCGGGTTGGCCAGCCTCCAGGGGGCGCTAGGGTGGACTGCGGGGCCCGCGGGAGCAAGCTTCCCCGCGGAGCCTCCGGAGCGGAGAGCGCGTGCGCCCGCGCTGGCAGGGTCCCCGGCTCAGGCCGAGTCGGGCGGGGACCCCCAGGAGCTGCCTCCTGCCGCCCCCAGCAGCGAGGCCCCTGGAGCCGGGCACGTGCTCTGATCTGCTGTGCCCTGGACAAAGAAGGAGCCGCGCAGTGCGGCCAGCAAGGGGCAGGGATGGCGGAGGCGCGGGCGGGTCCCTGGGGCCCATCCCCAGCCGTTCCCTGCTCGCGGAGGCGGGGAAGAGAGGCCGGCCCCACAAGGCTCTAGCCGTCACAGCGCCCCATCCCTAGGCAGAGGGGGAGAGGGCAGGGTCCCTGGCTGAGGTCGCTGGGACCCTCACGGAGCCCCCATCCGGACATTCCGTTCTCCTTCTGGGGCTGTGATGACTGTCAGTGGTTTGGGTCACTCCCAGGTCCCCAGGTCAGATCCCCCTGGGCTTTATTCTGGCCGTGCTGCGCAACCACAGGGCTTGTCCGAGGTGGAGTCGGCCCAGGAGCACGCGGAGGGGGGCACCGCAAGCCAACCCACTTCCTCTCGGGGTGCCTGCCCTTGGCTGTAGCCGAGGCAGGGGACTGGGCCTGACTCCCATCTTACCACACAGCGGGCAGACGCTGCTTCCAGCCCCGCATGAACAGCAACGCCCCTGCTCGGGCCTTCCTAGCTCTGGGGAGGAACATCTCCTCTGTGGGCTCTGGTGACTGCTGCTGGCCTGTTCGCCGTGGCATCGCTGGGCTGAGTCCGGTGAGTCCCCCACCAGGATTCAGGCTCTCAGCTGACCGCCCTGCTCCTGAGACTGCCCATCTGCCGCGATGGAGGCAGACGCGGCTGCATTACGCTGCTCGCTCCAGGCTGACTTGTCGTGGAGGCGCAGGGCCCTGGCTCTGGCCTAGGTGGGATGGTTCCGAGTGGACCGGCCCTGGGAGAGGTCTCATTTTTGTCCTGCAGCGAGGCTGAGGCACTGAGACCACGGCAGCTGGAGAAACGAGGTGCCTGTCCCTAGCTCTGCCGGTGCCGACACTCGCTGATGCTGGTGCTGGTGGTCGCCTGGGTACCGGCACAGGGCACATTCACTGGTGATGGGGTGGGCATGGGTGGTGGTCCTGGCACAGGTGCCGGCCCTGCTCACTTACTTGTGCCTCTCTTTGCCTGGGTGTGGTTGTGGGTTTCTGTAGTCGCACCGGGAATAGTACTGGCCTGGACTCTGGCATAGGTCTTCCTGCTGGTAATGGGGCTGGCCCAGGTAATGATGCTGGCACCTGTGCTGTAATGTGATCTGGCCCAGGCACTTGTGCTGGTGTTGGCCCTGGTGGTGTCACGGGTTTCTGGGCTGGTGTTAAGAGTGGCATGGCAGAGGTAGCTGGCAAGTGTGCTGATGGTGGCACTGAGGCTGGCGTAGTTCCTGGTACTTGCGCTGGCACAGTTTGGACTCTGGTCCAGTCCCTGGAGCATGGGCTCCTCTGGGCTGTGGTGTGAGCACAGGTGCTAATGCTGGGGTGGGGGCCGGCACTGGCCCAGTTGGTGGCCTGGACTCTGGCAGCGGCAGTGGGGCTAGTGTAGGCATGATCCTGGCGTGAGTGCTTGATCTGGTGCTGGCCCTGGCACAGGCGTTGCCAACGCAGGTGTGGGCGCTCGACCCCACCCTGGGGTTTGTGCTGGCATGGTCGCTTGCACTTCGGCTCTCCTTGGTGCAGTTGTTTTCACTGGTGCTGCACATTGGGCTCGCGTGGGTTCCACACTGAGGCCGGGCCTGGTTGTAGACCACGTGCCTGTGCTGGTGCTGGTTCTGTCTTGGATAAGGGTACCCATGCTGGTGATGGCTCTGTGTCTGGAACTGGCCTTGATGCTGACGTATGTCCTTCTGCTGGCACTGGGGTGGGGGTGGTGGTGGTGGTGGTTTTGGTCTCTGGTGGTGGGCCTGGTGCATGGGATGGCACTGGAATTAGTGCCAGCAAGGTCTCTTGGCCCTGGCTTTGGGGCCGGTGCAGGGTCTGACACTGGGTCTGGCCCTTGCTTGGGTGCTTGTGCTTGTGCTGGCTCTATGTTTGGTGTAGGTGGGGGTCCTGATGATGGCTCTGTGTCTCTCACTGGCTTTGGTGCTGGCATGTGTCCTTCTGCTGGGAATGGGTCTTGTGTAGGAGGTAGTCCTGGTACTGGTGCTGGGATTGGTGCTGGCATGTGTCCTCCTGCTGCTGATGGAGTTGGTGGAGGTGGTGGTGGTCCTTGGTGCTGTCCCTATTCCAGGTATTTGTGCTGGTACTGGACCTGGCAGGCGTGTCAGCGTGGATGCCTGTGCTGGGAGACTCTGTGTGGCTGGTGTTGGTATAGTTGCTGGCACTGGTTTTGACCTGGGAGTATGTGTTGGCACTGGTGCTTGTGGTAGATCAAAGTGGCTTAGATACTGGCATGGGTGTGGGTACTGTGGCTGTTTGTGAGTGGAGTGCCTGCACTGGGACTGGCTTCGTTGTGGGCACTGATGTGTGTGCAGATGATGGCAGTAGGGTGGGTAGTTGCCTGGGCGGTGGCATGGGTACTGGGCCTGGCACAGGTTTGGGCCCTGGCTTGGGTCCATGAGGTGGTGCTGGGCCAGGAGACAGGTGTAGTCAAGGGAGCCAGTGCTGGGCCCCATTTCGGGGCTGGTAATGACCTAATCAATGGTGTTGCCGGTACACTTGGCTTGGGTGAGGGTGTTGGTGCTGGGCTGGTGCTGGCATTGGCTGTGTTGCAGCTGCTGGTGCTGGCACTGGCCCTGGAGGTGGCGTTGGCTCTGGCAGTGGGGTTGGCACAGGCACTGGCATGTGTGCCAGCCTTGGTGTTGGGGCTGGCGCTCTCGAGTGTGCTACGGGTGGTGTTGGCCCAAGCACAGGCCTGGTTGTCGGTGCTGGTACTCGCATTGGCCATGGCCGGGGTTCTAGTGCTGGCCCAGGCCCCGGTGTGGGTGCTCATGCTGGTGCTGGCACTGTCAGAGTGTTAGGCTGAGCTTGGACCCAGCACAGGCTGTCATTTCTCTGAACATGTATGAGGGGGTGTGTAGGGTGCTAAAAGCCCACTGCACTCTGTGCTGTGAGTAGGACGCAAGAGAGGTCTAACAGTCCCATTGCCCCCAGTACGTCTTCACTCTCAGCACTGTTTGAAAAGCTCTCCCATTTTTCCTGTCCCGACAGACATGGGTCTAAACTTGTAGCATGTTCTTAATACTATATGAAAAGTTCTGGAAGTTGGCAGCTGTTGTGGTTAGGATCTGGAGTGTCCCCCAAAAGTCTCATGTATTTTAATGGAACCATGTGATGTTGATGGATTGGGGTCTGGTCTGGAGGGGTGGATTGAAGTTAAGTTAGGATTAACGGTGTGTAGTGGCCACACCTGGATGCAGGAGGGGCTGGTTACTGGGCGGAGACCTGAAAGGATACATAAGCTGCACCTGCCTTCCTGGAGGATGGGACTAGTCTCAACTAGCCTCAGCTTGTCTTCCTGTTTGTCCGGGGAAGCTGCCTCCACCTCTGTCTCTGCCATGTACTTTGGTTGTTGCCAGCCACCCCTGAATGGACTGTGACCTTCGAGACGGTGAGCTAAAATAAACCTTTCCTTTCCTAAGTCTGTGGGTGTCGGGTATTGAGTCACAGCAATGAAAAAGTAACTAAGACAGCAGCCTTTCTCTCTCCCTGCAACTGTCTTGTGCCAATTTCTTACTAGTTGCTAACAGTGTCCCCAGAATCCCTGGTGTGTTGCCTGTCTGTGGCTTATTTTTCCCAAAACAGTTTGGACTCATGCTCTTGTCAAAATGGTTCCTGCTTTCTTCACTTCTATTATGGTTTAAATTTGGAATGTTGCCCAAAACCTCATGCTTTTGGAGATTACAGATTACCTATGGAACCATGTGCTCTTAAGAGATGAGTTCCTGGTCTGGAGGGGTGGTTTATAGGTGTGTGGTGGAAGACATGCATGTGGTAGGTTATAGATGCCAGGCATGGGATTGGATTATAGATTAAAGGTATGTGGTGGGTTATAGATTATAAGTGATGGTGGGACTTAAACCTGGAAGGGGTAGAACAGTGAGGCTCAACCCAGAAGGGGCCGATCACTGGGATAGGACCTGAAAGGATATATGCTACTTCCATCCTTCCTTCTGGGACTTGACGTGACTTCCTGTTTGTAATGCTGTGAGGAGCTGCCCTCACCTGCACCTTCCCCGTGTGTTTACACCTTTGCCAGCTGCTCTTGAATGGACAGTGTCCTTTTGAAACTGAGAGTTAAAATGAAGTGTTTCCCCTCTGATTTCTGCACGTTGGTTATTGAGTGACAGCCATGAAAACACAACTGAGACACTTTCCTGGTATGGTGCTGCTGTGAGGTGCTTCCCCAGTGTTGGTCTGCTGAGCTGCAAGGGGGCCTTTTTAAGGGGAAGCTCGCACAGTGTTTGCAGTTTGCATTACCTGCAGGCTGGTTTAAGGAGGCCTGGGGTGCCGACTGCTGTTATTTCCCATGGCTTTCGGCTCCAGGCTTAACTCAATCCGTCAGTGCTGGCTGGTCATCGGTTGGTATATTCTTCTGCCTCTGAGGCATCTTAGGGGTTTCCAAGCTTCCTGTGGCCTCTTTTCAATTCCTGGAGATTTCTTCACTCTCCAAGCTATGTTGAGAAGGTATATTTTAAAACTATATCTCAGATTTTTGTATTAGCCTGTGAGGAGCCATTGAACAGGACTCATACTCAGCTGTCAACTTGTCTGTAAGTTCAATTCATTTTTTTTTTTTTTTTGGAAAGTCTGGCCAAAATGGGACAGAGAGAAGAGCTGAGTCATCTTACCTGCTTTTTCCCTTCACTGGATCTGCTGACCTCACTTGTTTAACCCTGCTCCCCTGTCCCATCAGAGTAGATTAACTGGATGCAGGCAAGCAGGCCCTCAACAATGCCCAGGAAGGCAGGCCACTAATCAGGTCCACTCCAGTGTCCAAGATCACTATTGCTGCCGCCACCTCCATTACCACTCCAACCTCCAGGACCCTCACTTTAGCCCCGGCCACTAAAGCTGCCGCTGACACTGCCACCACTGCCTCTCCTGCCATGGTCTCCACCACCACCCCACTTCCAGTGCCACCAGCACTGCTGCTGCCAGCCGTATTGTTACCACCACTGCCGTTGCAGCCACTGCAGTGATCTTTATGGACACTCCAACTGCCAGTACCACTGCAGGTGCCACCGCCACCACCAGTACCTTCACTGTTGCTGCCACCAAAATCACCAGAGGCACCTCAACCTCTCGCCCCCCCGCCACTGCCAGCCTACCTCCACCTCCAACACTACTGCTGTGGCCACTGCTGCGGACGCTGGCATCAGCATGAGCCTCAGCCCAGCTGGCCTTGGGTGGCTCTTCACAGAAAGTAGTAAGAGGTTTAGATACCATATTGTGGCCCCCACCACCGAGTTCCCCTGGCTGAAGTCAAAGGATGAAGTTCCGAATGGCAGAATGGACTAGAGGCCTTCAGGTGCCATTCCACTTGAAGCACCTGCATCTCAGGCACCAGGCTATTTATTAAGTTTCATAAAGCAAAGCAAGGTCAGCAAACTGAAATGGTGGTCACACATTAACAAGAAAACTGGAGCATCATCAGGGGAGGATACCGCCTACAGCCCACAGCATAAACAATCCTACATCTCGAGGGGCCTGTTGACGCCCTCTCTGGTCACATCTCAGAAGGGCGAGCCTTTGCTTTTCAAACTCATAAACCAGAGTGCAGCTCCCATGTGTTGCTAAGTAGTGAGATATAAGGAGTGCAGGTGGCTTTAAAGGAGGGATAATAATAGCAGGGAGGAAAACTAATGGCAGGTCTTTAAGTGACCATGGCACTATACTCTGTCTGGCTCCCTCCCCATTGTTATCCCTGTCAACACACAGGCAGCTATTATTGAGGCTTGTCAGGCAGCATCGGGCACTATGAATACTGTACTAGCTGTCTTTAATGCCCTGACCATTGGCACACCTGCAACAGATAGTGGCTATTGGTGGTGCTTCTTGGGCATCAGCAGGTACCACCGATAGCATTGTAGTTGGCCTTGATGCCTTGACCAAAGGCATCCCTTCCAACCCAGAGAGTCATTGGTGGGGCTTCCCAGTCAGGTTCAGCAGGCCTCTGGGCCATTGTCAGTGCTCTTGGGGCCTTTCCATCAGTGCCTGGCCAGCAACAACCAAACACTGCCTGGGCATTAACAGTCCTTATCTGGGGCAGACAGTGCCCCTGACGTAAGAGCTCCCCCAAACCAGCATCAGTGGGATCAGTATCTCCATGTCTAGCAGCTCTGCTCTGGCATCTGCACAAGTCTTCAAAGGAGCTACATGTTCTAGACTAGAAAACCATTCTAGAGCTACAGGTTTAAAGATACCAGAGATTGAACTTTGAGTGCATTTCCAAAGGTGCCACACCCACAAGAAATAGCTTCTGTTCCTTGACCCCATTCCCCTCACCCAAATCTGGTTTTTGGCACCAGCCAGGAAGAGCCTCCACCCTTCAGATTTCTTATACTAAGCCGGCCCCAGATCTCTGCCACCACTGGGACCCTGTCCCTCCTGGAGAAACCAGACACTTTCACATACACCTCAGGGAGGGGACAGAGGGGCACAGGAGCCAGCTTTACATGAATGGCTGCATTGGTGAGGCTGGACAACTGAAGAGCCACCTAGCCATAGTGTCCTCTCCTGGAGTCCTGCTCACAGCATGACAGAGGTGCAGCCTCCTTCCTGCTCCCTGAGAGGTTTCTCTGCTGGAGGCATTGGTGCCCCTGGTGCTCTGAAGTGTGCTTCATGGAACTGGGGAAGTGAGTTAGTCCTCGGCATCACCTGCTTGGCTGGGCTCTAAAATCTTGTCCTTAGGGGTCCTTTAATTCCCCCTTTTCTAGGGCTCAGTTTTTCATTAATTCCCTGCAGGATTTGTTCATTTTTAAATGACTTTGAGTCTACCTTCACCTTGGGAACCCTGATGGGTGCTGCTGGCTAACTACTACCCCCGCCAGGCCTGAGTCTGTTTCAATTCCAGCTTCTCAGCCAGTTTGGCCCTCAAGCTTTGTGCCTGCAGAGTTCACCTGGCACAGCCAGAAGCGAGCTTCCGCTCACTTTAAATAAACACTTCTTGTTTAGTATAAATGTGACATGTTTCTCCTTGTTCATGTCATATGAATAAAAAAATCCTGTGATGTGGCAGAGGGGTAGAAGGAGCTGCAGGAGGTCTGTGCCTGCTCTGGGGGTGCTGCTGGGACTGTGCTGTCACCCAGTTCCCCAGAACCCAGGTGAGTTGGGGTGGGGTGGGCTCATAGGCTGTATCCCTGCAGCCAGGAGGGGTTACCAAAGGAGATGAGTTCAGGAATCTGGGGACTAAGGCCCTCCCTCACCCAACAGAGTGGATGCCAGCCAGTCAGCCAAGGGTCTAGGTAGAACAAAGGGCTGAGGAAGGCCCTTGCCTCATCCTCTCGCCCTCTGCGCCTGGGTCCTGCCTCTCCTCCTGCCCTTGGGAAGCAAAGCTCTAGGTTAGGTGGCCTCACACCCAAGGCCCCAGAGTCTCAGGCCTGGGCCTGTGAGTGACAATGACAACAGTGGCAACCTTGGCTCCGAGGCTTTCAGACTTGGACTGAACTATAGGCCAGTCCTCCAGCAGGTAGGAGTTCTGATATGGAACTTCTCAGCCTCTATAAACCCGGACCACCTGGTCAGGGCCCCTAATGAATCCCCTCTGAGACACACCCTCCATGTTGGGTTGACTCCCTCTCTGAAGAATCCTAATACAATGGCTCAAAGCTATGTGTCCCTACACTTGGGGACACACATCCCAGGACAATGATTAGGCTCTTGAGGACTTATGAGTCCCACTGCCCCAGTATCACCTACCAGGCTGGGCCCACTGGCCACTTCACCTCATACCCAGGAACAGATGGCCATATCTCCCAGCGTTCTTCTCTCATGGACCAGGTAGGTACCTGTAAGGCACTGCTGACTAGCTCCTTCTACCATTTTCCCTCAGTCCCTGCCCCGTTTACCCTTCAGGAGCAGGGTACAAGGCTGCGCTAGAGGACACTAGGAGAACATCCAGGTCTTTTTCCAGCCCCCACGGGATCCAAGCACTAAGGGGCAAAGACAAATCAGTGGCCCCTGGTGCCCAGTACTGCTGTGGGGTCCTTGTTTTGACAGATGACCTTTTCGAAGAGCATGGAAAGGTGAGTCATGATCTGCCCTGGCCTCACCTCACTCCATCCCTGGTGACCATGACACTCCTGTCACAGCACAGCTCAGGGCCAAGCTGAAGTAAGCAGTGAAGGATACCCCACAATTTAATAAATTACTGTCCTTAAGAAAGACTTAAAATTTAACCAGACTGCAAAGGTGAGCTAATTTGGAAGGCTTGGGTCTGGGGACAAGAGAATGGAGCAAGGAAAATCCAGGCCCAGAGCAACTAAGGCTGGATCTGCTGTCCCTCTGGTGGTCCCAAAACCATCTGCAGATTCACTGCACACATCACTGAGCACCCATGACATCCAGTGTGTGTCACAGGCACTGGACTAGAGCAGTGAACAGGCTAGACCTGCTCCCTGCCTCCCTAGGATCATAGTGGCCACATTAGCAAACAACAGTACAGACCACGACCATAAACATAACAGCTCATACTTCTTGAGTGTTGACTTTCTGAAAGCACTCAGAAAGTTCTCAGAATTGTGTAGACATTAACTCACTGAATCATCTAAAGACATTTTATTACTTCTATTTACATGTAAGGTACAGAGGAGTTAAATAACGTTGTCCAGAGCCACATAGCTCAGTGGAAGGTGTGGAAGCACTGGAAAAAATGCCATCACCCGTGATGGGAAATAAAGCTCATAGTCCATAGCCTGAATGTAGTAGTGGTGGGCTAGGTAAGTTTGGGTGGCTCTGTGGAGACACATGACCACACTGGCCATAAAACATAAAAAATAAAACCTTTGGATATGTGGTTTCTGGTCATGTCTCATACCATCTAACTAGATATAACATGTAACAAAAATGTAATTTGTACATCTTATAAAGCTGGGTTCTTTCCTCATTTTATTTTCATAAAGATATGCTGATGAAAAATTCTTCTTCTTTTTTTAATTTTAGTGATGTGTTGTACACAGGTGACACAGAGAACCCAGAGGGAGTTCATCAGTACGAAATCCCGGGATTGTGGAGAATGATCACTAGCATAGCTGAGAGGTCACACATGACAAGAAACAAAGAGGCCTTGTTATATTTTCTTTCACAACCTTGTATAAAAATATTAAAAGTAAAACCATTACTAAAAATATATTCTGTGGAGTTGGGGTGGGCCCAGTAATGGGGACCTCTGCAGCTGTAGGACCGAGGGGGCTCACGGGGCATTGCGTGCCTATACTGGCCTGCTGGCTGACCTGGAGGTGACAGAAGGCCAGGCAAGGTACACAGGAAATCAAGGAGAGCCTGTGATTCTCAATGTTTAAGCGAGTCAAGCCCCCCCCCCCCTCCCCCCATTAAAGGCTTTCAACCTCAGACTATTTTGCTTTAAGCTCTGAGACCCAAGCAGGTAACCTGGAAGCCAAAGGGAGCAGCAAGGCCAACGTGCCATTTTAAAAGCAGCCAGAGTATGGAGGAGGGCAACAGTTTAGAGACAAGGCAGCTGGCAAGGCTAGGCAAAATCAGGTGGACAGGAAGAAAGAACGCAGCTAGAGGAGCCAGGCAACTCCTGACAAAGAAGGATTTGAGGAATCTGAAAAAGGAAGTTTGGAGCAAGGTTTCCTCAGTGTGGGCAGTTCCAGTGGCTGCCATGGGAGTGCACACAGCCCTTGTCAAGTCCTCCCCAGCCGAGTGGAACGGCTTTGTCCATTGGGCATCCCTGCAGAATGGAAGGAAAGCTCAGCTAGGGGAGGCAAGTCCTGGGCCTGTTTCTGGCTCACATGAGGGGCTAGTGGAACTAGAATCCTATGTAGGCTCAGCACTTTCTCTGCCTCAGATACAGACTCATCACCTTGAGATGGCAGTAGCTAGACACGAGTGCTAAAAGTGTCCTGGTGCATGGTGTGGACAGAAGCAGGGAAGGGCAGGGCTGGATGTGGCAAGAGGGGGCTACTGAAGATGGCACACTTTGGGCTTTCAAACTCTGTAACTAAAGAGTCTCAAATAGTGATCTATCCCCTCCCGTCATGATCAGGGTAGCTATGTGGCCCATCAATAAGACTAGGGAAATAAGGAACAGAATTAATTCTTCTCCCTAGTACTCAGGAACATCTTGGGCTCAAACATCATATTGTGAAGATGGACTCTCAGCAGATACAGCTGTCCTGATGTAAGGTTTCATAGATGTTCTCTGGAATGGGCTCTTTTTTTTGTTGTTTGTTTTTGAGACAGGGTCTCGCTTTGTAGTCCAGGCTGGTCCTGAACTCACTGTGGAGCCCAGGTGGGCCTTGGACTCACGGCGATCCTCCTGCCTCAGCATCCCAAGTGCTGGGATTACAGGCATGCACCATCATGCCTGGCTTATGTGGTGCTGGGGAATCGAACTGGGTACTTAGCACTTGACCTAGTGCTTGCTAGGCAAGTGCTTTAACTGCTGAGCCATTCCTCCAGCCCTAGAATGGGCTCTCTTAAAATTAATAATCATTCTACTCAGGTCCCAGTGCTCTTCAACATAAGCTGCATTTCTATCACTTTTCCCCAATATGATGTCTCTGATGTTGAATAAGGTTTGCTGTTTGGTTGAAGGCCTTTCCACACTTGGTACACTTATAGGGTTTCTCTCCTGTGTGAATCCTCTGATGCTGGGTAAGGTGCGTGCTCCGAATAAAGGCTTTCCCACAAATTTTACATTTGTAAGGTTTTTCTCTTGTGTGAATTCTTTTATGCTGAGTGAGGGCAGAATGGTCACTAAAGGCTTTCTCACAGATGTTACAAGTATAAGGCTTCTCCCCTGTATGGATTCTCTGGTGCTGAGCTAGGGCTGACTGGTCCCTGAAGGCCTTCTCACACAAGCCACATCGGTAAGGTTTCTCTCCAGTGTGGATTTTCCGATGTCGTGCAAAAGATGAATTATCCCTAAAAGCTTTTCCACATTCGCTGCATTTGTAAGGTTTCTCTCCAGTGTGAATTCTTTGATGTTCAGTAAGGGATGAGTTCACCCTGAAGGCCTTTCCACACTCGTTACACTCAAATGGCTTCTCTCCAGTATGGATTCTCTGATGCTGAAGGAAACTTGTACTCTGGTTGAAAGCTTTTCCACATTCGTTACATTTATAAGGTTTCTCACCACTATGAATATTCTGATGTTTGGTAAGATGTGCCCGGCACACAAAGGCTTTGTCACAAACGTTACACTTGAAAGGCTTCTCTCCGGTGTGTATCCTGTGGTGGTGGGAAAGATGTATGTTCCGGATAAATGCTTTTCCACATAAGCTGCATTCAAAAGGCTTCTCTCCAGTGTGAATCTTCTGATGGTATGTCAGGGAGGAGCTCACCGAGAAGGCCTTGCCACACTCCTTACACTCATATGGCTTTTCTCCCGTATGAATCCTTTGGTGATGGATAAGGTGAGTGCTCTGGTGAAAGGCTTTACCACATTCTCGACATTCATAGCGTTTCTCTTTTATATGCACTTTCTGACTTGTGGTAAGTTTTTCAGTATGAATTTTCTGATGCTTGATAAGGGTGGAACTCTTAGAAAAGACTTTTCCACAATTGCTACATTCCAAGGGTTTTTTGCTGGGTTGGAGTTCCCGGTTCTGCATAAGCGAGGAGCTCCTGGGGCTGCCATTCCCTGGCTCACTGCACTGCTGTGCATCCATGTTCTGGTGGGTGAGGACCACTGGCTGCAAATCCACTTTTGGATCTTCCTGGCAATGCCATTCCAATACTCCAGCACAGTTCCAGTGTCTACCTCTGGTCAATCTGTCCTTCATTGTCCACAGGTTTAATTCTTCTTTAGGAATATCTGCCTTGAGAGATAATTTCTTACTCATCCAGTCTGAAAGATATCAAAAATTAAAATGTCCGCTTTACATGCTGGTGAACATCTAGATGGCATGAGATGATGACACTGTTAAGAATGTTAACAAAGTGGTAGCAGTTTTGAAGATTTCTTGAGGTGATAGTAGAAAAGGAAAAAAGAAAGGTAAATAAAGGACACTGGTAGGGGTTGTCCTAAGGTATCGTGGATGAGGCAATAGAGCTGGGAAGCTTGAACTCAGAGTTCAAGGGCTAGAATTTGAGTACAATGCTTACTTTCTCTGTAGCCAGGGAGAAGCTACCTGACTTTCTAAGTCTCATAAAAGTCCAATAGAGTACATACTATGTCAACAGATACGAGCTTTAAGACAGCCCAGATGTGGCCTTAAGAAATCATTAAAGCTTGGTAGAAAGAGTAACTACTAACATGTTTATGTTATCTCTCATTTGAGTGTTCAGATAGACAATAAGGCTGACAAACAGTCTGTATGAAATATTCAAGTTTATTGCTTATGAGGAAGCAGTATATGCAATCTCATGTGATACTGTGACTCATATGTGAGGAACACATGTTATGGCAAAGTAGAAGAATAAAAAATTACAAGGCAGAAGTGTATCTTCCAGGCCCATCCAGTATGGGTGGGAAGGAGAGACTGTGAATTAGGGAGAAGAATATTCACTATAAATGGGACTCTGCTACTTGAATAGTAGACACGGCCCCATGGACTATCTGCCAAAAAATTCTGCTCCCAGACAAAAATTCCTCACAATCTTCTCACACTCAGGCTCATGGGTATCTTCATATTAAGAAGCAGGGTTCTAAATTGCATGCATGCATTTTCCACACATTTGTGAATCCCCACTTCATCTATTTAAGACTCTGTACTAAGAAATAGAATGAGTTGATAAGGAAACAAAGTTAATAAGGAACAAAGATGATGCAAAGATTTCTGGAAAATCCTATCCTTAACAGATCTCCATCACTTTCTTTTCCCACTCATTCCACAAAATCTACAAAGAACTGCAATTTAAAACAAAACAAAACAAACCCCTTTCTAACTACCTGGAAAAGAAAGGCAAACAGGTACATTTTAAGGCTAAAATCCTGAAAGGAGAATAGTATATCCTTGCTCAAAACAGATAAGATTGAAAATTACTATAGAGAATTGAAATGAAAGAATCAAAGTCCTAGAATTCACATTATGAACCCCACAACTAAATTTAAAAATTTAATAATCCATAGTAGATGCCAGGATTAGCGAACTACAAAAATATTTAAGTAAACATTACCCATGTTTTGTGGCTTGAATGTGTCCCCCAAAGTCTATCTGTTAGAAATTTAACCCCCAAATTCATGTATTGAGGTATCTGGAGGTAGGTCCTTTGGGAGGTAGTTAGGACTAGACAAGGTCACGATGGTGGGGCCCCAGGATGGCATTCATTGCTTTATAAGAAGAAGAAAAGAGACTCAAGCTAGCATGGTTGCTGTCTTATACCATCTTACCACCGTGGTGAAATGCAGCAAGAAAGCCTTAGCCAGATGCTGAGCTGCTGCCAGTGTCAAACTCTTGGACTTCCCAGCCTCCAGAACCATGGGCCAAATAAACCTCTCTTTAGTAATTACCCAGTTTGTCTTATCAGTTTCAGTAACAGAAAATGGAGTAAGACATCATGCAGGAAATCAAGTTATAAGGACAAATAGGACACAGTGAAAAGGTTGACATATAGGAAATGACAGGAGGAAAACAATGGAGCAAAACGTTATTTGAACAAAGCAAGGCTGAAAATGAAGTCAAAGAAGTACTGTGAATTCCCAACTAAAATAAGTACAAAGAAAATCTTCATAGGCACATCATGGGAAAACTACAGAAAACTAAAGGACATCCTGCATATTGTTTGAGAAAATAAGATACATCACCTGGAAGGGATAAAATTAAGACAGTATTTTCTCAACAAATCAGTGGAACTCCAAAGACAATAAAATAACGTCAGAAGTGCTGAAATAATCTGACTGACAAAAAAATCAGCAAATGTCTTTAAAATGTAAATATAAAATGGAATTTTTCCATATAACTAAAATAGATTGCATCACCAGTAGATTCATATTAAAAGAATAATATAAGTGTTCCAGGCAGAAGAGAGAAAATTCCATGTGGGAACATGAAATGTAAGAAGGAAATAAAAGTACCAGAAAAGGAAATGTGTGGATCAACTATTACTGATTGTACAAAAATAAATACAATGTTTTAAGAAACTGGAAATATATGTTGATTAAAATATGATAGCAAAATACAAATCAAAACAATATAAAGTGTGGAAGAAAATGTTAATGTAAACTATGAGCACTATATGAGAATTATTAAATGTCAAAATTTATTTTGGATGGTAACAAGTTGTTTTTATGGACTAGACTTCCACTAAAAATTAAGAAAAGTAAGGGAAATAAATTTTAAGTTCTTTATTTTGAGAAGGAATCTTACTCTGTATTGTAGGCTGGTCCTGAACTCACTATGTAGCCCAGGCTGGCCTTGAGCTCACAGCAATACTCCTGCTTCAGTCTTCTAAAAGCCGGAATTACAGGCATGCACCACCATGTCTAATTATTTTTTGGAAAGGTGCTGGGGGGTTGAACCCAGGGCCTTGTGCATGCAAGTCAAGTGCTCTAATCACTGAGCTATGTCCCTAGCCCTAAGATATTTTTCATATTAACCAAAGGGCCAGTTCTTCAAGAACACATAACATTTCCATTTGCAGGCATATAACATAACTTTAAAATGTGTAAATTAAAAAACTGAATGAAAGAGAAAAATCAACTAATAATTTTAGTGAAAGATGTTCTCATCCTAATTGTAACAGTCAGAAATCAAACCATTAAGGAATGATCTCAACAACGCAACAAACAAATTTAACCTAGTTTACACACTTAGAACAATAATGACAGACTATACACTAAGTTTAAGTACTCAAGACTATTTCCCAAAACTGACTATATATTGCGCATGAAGAAAGTATGAACAATTTCATAGGCTTGTGACCATTCAGAATATATTTGTGAAATTCAATGCAATTAGGCCATAATCAAGGTAAGGAAACTTTGTTTTGTATTTTATCTTCCAGGGACCTTTTGGATATTTATGCCATCATTTGTAGGCCAAACAAAATTATTAACATTAAAAATTTGCCTGCTAGCACAACTGATAATAACCAAATATGAAGCAGTTAATTTTTCCATCAATAGATGAACAGACAAAGAAGAGGTGGTATATTTACACAATGGAGTACTACTCTACATTAAGAAAGATAAATTTAAATCACTTGCAGGAAAATGGATGCACCTTGAGTCCATTATGCTTAAAGAAATAAATGAGACACAGAAGATTAAATATCACATGATTCCTTTACTATGTAAAAACCCATGTATAAAAAAGTAAAAGAGCAAAATAAAAGAGAGATGGAAGAAAATAGGAAGATAGACTTAGTGGAGAAGGAAAGGATGTGAGGAGGAGTAAGGGGGTAAGAAGGGGAAAGAGAAGGAAAAATGGTCAAGATGCGAAATATATACACACTAGTTTCACAAGCTGATATATTATCTATTGTAAATACTAATAAGAATAATTTTGGCAAAAACAGCCTGCTACATTTGGTAAAATATTTAATATATAATTGACTCATCCCTAATGTGACAGTGCCTTGGCTGGGCCAGACCAAATGATTCCACAGGCCAGGCCAGATGACCCCCCATCCCTGTCATAAATGAATACCAAAGTACCCAACAGATAATTAGAAAATCAAAAAAATCTTTCTTCTCTTGGTTGAATGTGTCCCCAAAGTTCACGTTAGAAACAGTCTCCTTGTGACAGTGTTGAGAAATAGACCTTTCAGAGGTGATCAGGTCATGAGGGTTCTGCTCTATTAAACAGATTAATGTCTGACTATGAAATGAATGGGCCTCCTCGGCCACAAATTCCTGCCTTGGTGTGCTCCTTGCCACAGGCCCAAAACAGAGGGGACCGTCAACTATGGGCTGAAACCTCCAAAGTGTTAAGCCAAAAAAATCTAATGGTGCAGCTCAAAATTCTAGAAAAACAAGAACAAGTCAAAATCAAAGGCAGTAGAAGGAAGGAAATTATAAAAATCAGAGTGAAGATCAATGAAATTGAAACTAAAAAATCAATAAATCAAAGAATTGGATATTTAAAAGGATATACAAGAGACTGATAAACTTCTAGCCAAACTCACCAAAAGAAAGAAAGAAAAAATCCACACCAATGCAATTAGAAATGAAAAAGGTGAAATCACAACAGACACTGCTGAAATCCAGAGGATTATAAGGAACTACTTTAAAAACCTACATTCACGCCACCCCTCCTCCCCCCTTTTATCTTTTTGAGACAGGGTCTCACTCTGTAGCCCAGGCTGGACTCAGACTCATGGCAATCCTCCTGCCTCAGCCTCCTCAGTGCTGGAATTACAGGGGTGTGCTACCATGCCCAGCTTATGTGGTGCTGGGGAATTGAACTCAGGGACTTGAGCTTGCTAAGCAAGTGCTTTAACCTCTGTGCCATTCCTCCACACCCATAAACCTACATTCCAAAAATTCAAAAACTCAGAAGAAGTGGATAAATTCCTAGACACATATAGTATACCAAAATTGAACCAAGAAGATGTAAAAACCTTAAATAAAGCAATAACCAGAGATAAGATTGAGGCAGTAACAAAAGATCTATCAACAAAGAAAAGCCCAGGACCTGAAGGATTCACCGTAGAATTGTATCAGAATCTTAGGGAAGAGTTAGCGCCTATGTACCTTAAACTTTTCAAAGAAATTCAAAGAGAAAAACATTGCTCAACCTTTTCCTGGAAGCAGGTATCATCTTGATCCCCAAACCAGATAAAGATACAACAAAGAAAGAACACTACAGGCCAATTTCCTTAATGGACACAGATGCACATATCCTCAACAAAACACTTGCAAACAGAATGCAACATATTAAAAAGATCGTACACCATGACCAAGATGGCTTCATCCCAGGGATGCAAAGTTGGTTCAACATAGGTAAATCAGTTAATGTAATACACCACATTAATAAAAAAGCAAGGACAAAAATCACATGAGTATCTCAATATATGCAGAAGAAGCCTTTGACAAAATACAACATTCCTTCCTGATCATAACTCAGATGAAAATAGGTATAGAAGGATCCTACTTCAAGCAGATAAAAGCAATTTATGACAATTCTACAGCCAACATCATCCTAATTGGGGAAAACTGAAAGCATTTCCCCTCAAATCAAGAACAAGACAAGGGTGTCCACTCTCACTACTTGTATTCAATACAGTGCTCAAAACCTTAGAAAGAGCAATCAGACAAGAGAATGGAATAAAGGAAATACACATGAAAAAGGAAGTCAAACTATCCTTATTCGTGGATGACATGTTCCTTTACACAGAGGACCCCAAAAACTCCACCAGAAGACCCTTTGGCCTGATTGACAAATTCAGCCAAGTAGTAGGACATAAAATCTATACAATCAATAGCATTCCTCTACAGCAAAAGTGAAAACACAAGAAAGAGATCAGAAAAACAATTCCATTCATAGTTGCCTCAAAGAAAATTAAATAAACCTAACTAAGCAAGTAAAGAACCTGTATACTGGGCTGGAGGAATAGCTCAGCGATTAAAGTACTTGCCTACCAAGTGCTAAGTACCCGAGTTCAATTCCCCAGCAACACATAAGCTAGACATGGTGGTTCACGCCATAATCCCAGCACTTGGGATACTGAAGCGGGAGGACTGCCATGAGTCCGAGGCCAGCCTGGGCTCCATGGTGAGTTCAGGACAAGCCTGGGCTACAGAGTGAGACCCTATTTCAAAAAAAAAAAAAAAAAAAAATGAGAGAGAGAGAGAGAGAACTTCTATATTGAAAACTATAGTACTCTGAAAAAAGAGAAAATTTTAGAAACTGAGAAGACATCCCCTGTTCACAAATAGGCAGAACCAATATTGTCAAAGTGGTCATTCTATGTAAACTGATACACAGATTCAATGCAATCTCTATCAAGATACCAAAGCATTTTTCACAGAACTAGAATGAGTGTGCTGAGAATTTAATGGAACAACAAGAGATCCAGGATAGTCAAAACAATTCTAAGCAACAAAACAAGGGTGGGAAGCCCCACAGTACCAGATATAAAAATATATTACAAAGTAATAGTGATTTAAAAAAAAATCATGGTATCAACACAAAAACATACAGGTGGATCAGTGGAATAGAATTGAGGATACAGAGACATGACAGAGTGCCTTCAGCCATCTAGTCTTTTATAAAGGGCCAAAAACATATGCTGGAATATAGATAACCTCTTTAACAAATGGCAATGAAAAAACTGGCTAGCCAAATATAGAAGAATGAAACTAGACCCACCTCCTTCACCATACAACAAAATCAAATAAAAATAAAATGAAATCAAAGACTTAGACATTAAAATGAAAACACTGAACTTATTGGAGAAAAAAAATAGGCAGAACCCTTGAAGACACAGGCATAGGCAAGGGCTTTCTGGATAAAGCACATGAGCTAACACCAAGAAACAACAAATGGGATTATATCATAGTAAAAGCTTCTACACAGCAAAGGAAACAATCAACACAGTGAAGAGGGAATCGATGGAATGGGAAAGAATTTTTTTGTCAGCTACTCCTCAGACAGAGAACTATTATAAAGAACATATGAAGAACTGGAAAAAAATGAGATCCTCCAAAACAAAGGATCTAATCAAAAAATGGAAACCTGAAATGAATAGAAAGTTCTCAGAAGAATTCCAAATGGCGAACCACTAATGGAAAGTAGTATGAAGATTCCAAAAAACTGAAAATATATATCTCATTTGACCAACTACACCTTTTCTTGCTATCTTCTCCTAAGAGTCAACGTCATCATATATGCACACCCATGTTTATAGCAGCACAATTTATAACGACCAAATCTTGGAAGAAGCCAATATGCCCAACAACAGATGAACTGATAAAGAAGATATGGTATATGTACACAATGGAGTACTATTCTGCTTATAAAGACAAATTTGAGTTATTTGTAGAAAAAGATATACCTTAATATCATTATTAATAGCAAAATGAACCAGACACAGAGGGTTAAATATTCTATGGTTTCTCTAATATAAGAAAAACAACCATTAAAAAAGTAAAAGCAAGGTGGAGGAAAGTAAAAAAGGCTTTGGGCAGAGGGAAAGGGAACATGGGGTGGGAGTTGTGGGGGGCAGAAAAAAGAAATATAAACTATAAATAACAAAATTTAGTGAAAAATGGAAATTTTGATAAAAAGATGAGAAAACCACAAAACCAATCTAAGAAGTCCAACATTAGTATGAAGCATTCCGTGATAAGAGAAAGAAAAAACTGAAGATAGAAATCAAACAATAGAAGAAAATTTCCTAGAACCAAAGAGGAGAATTTTAGGTGAGAAGGTATTGTGGTTTGGATCTGAAATGTGCCCCAAAAGCTTCAGGTATTTGGATGATACAGATTATCTATGGAATTATGTGCTGTTAGGAGATGGGCACCTGGTCTGGAGGGGTGGATTATGGGTATGGATGGAAGACAAGCATGTGGCTGATTGTACATCATGGACATGTGGATTAGATTACAGGTGTGTGGTGGATTATAGATTACAGGAGTGTGGTGAATTAGGGGCTTTAACCTGGAAGGGGCAAAACACTGAAGATGGATCCAGAAGGGGTGGATCACCGGGACAGATCCTGAAAGGATAAATGCAACTTCCTCCCTTCCTCTCGGACTGGGGTTTCTGTTTGCAATGTCTTGAGGAGCTCCCTCCATCTCTGCCTCTGACATGAGCTTCAACTGTTGTTGGCGGCCCGTGAATGGGCTGAGACCTTCTGAGACTGAGCTCAAATCTTTCCTCCCTTAATCTATGGACATCATGTATTTTGTCATAGCAATGAACAAGTGAGTAAGACAAAAACTGATACCAGACTGGTTTGGAAACGTTTGGAACTGGATTCAGGAGGAGCTTGGAAATGTTTCAGGATACCAGCTGGAGAAGCCTTGAAGCTCTCTGAGCCAAGCTTGATGGGAGATTCTGATCAGAGCTCAGAAGACCAGAATGCTGACAGAAGTGTGGATTGGCAAGGCCAGATTAAAGAAGTTTCAAATTGGAAGGAAAATTGATTTGGCAAATGTTCTAAAATCCATGTGTGCTATACTCTGGCAGAAATTTTGTTGGCATTTTACCCTTGTTCAGAAAGTTTGACTGAAATTGAGATTAAGGGAGACAGACGAATTAATCTGGCAGCAAAAATCTCAAGGCAGCCCAATATTCAAGCTCTTACATGGCTGCTATTTGTAGCTTTTAGATAACTGTATGGTGAAAGGCAGGAGGAAAAGATGGCAGAGAAAAAAAAATATATATATCAAAACTTTACAGTGCCAGAATAAAATGGCCTTTGGGGGTGGCAGGGCAAAGAGCATGGGGAAGATAAAAAGATAAACATCAAAAAGAAGCCAAGTAATTTGCAATCAGGACTAAAAAAAGAGGTCTTGAAGGTATCTCAGGCATCAGCAAGACCTCACCCTTTATCAATTAGAGGGTGGAAAGGTAAAGGACTTTGCTTTGAAAAAAGACTCCTAGGACACCCTTCAGGACAACCTAGGAAAGTAAACCCCCAAGGAGTTCAGCCATCTAAGAACCTAGAGGCCTTGGTGGTGACTGTCCAATGGGGCCAAGTGACTGGTCAGACTGGTGGCAGATATTGGCGATGTCCATTGGTCCTAGCTCTACAGCTTTGTGGAGTACCAGAGCTGTGGGTCATGGAGGCTTCTGCCCACATTTTAGAGGCAGGCCTTGGAGGCCAGGCAGTGTGCCCCTGGGAGAGTAGTGCAAGTGGTTGTGAAGGAGGCAAGATGGCTGTTAAGTAGCAGAGCTGCACAGCGTTGCCTCATGGGCCCATTTAAACAGTTGAGAATATAATTAAGAGCCACCTGCTCAGTGAAGCGAGGACCGGAAGGAGCACCACAACAATAGAAGGGAGGCCATGGGAAGGTCAGAAACCCTGAAAACATGTCAGAAATGGAGGTAAACAGCAGCCCAGGAAGCAGTCCCAGGTCGACTGAGCACGGCACTGAGCTGCTGGCATCCACAGACAGAAGAAAGCCCAGAGCCCAGAACCTCAGACAGAGATAAGCACAGATCAAGGAGAAGTAGGATTTGACAGCAGCTGGTAGCCCCAGCCTCCAAAAATTCAGTCTGCAAGTAGTGCACTCAGCAAATACAATGTGAGCACACCCTAGAAAAGGCCACCTGGAGCCTACATCAGAAGTAGTGCTCAGCAGCCACATAGGTAATGACGTAAGCAGGAGCCATTTCTTAAAATAGAGTCTAAGACTGAACTGTTTAGAGTAAAAGAAGGATCAGAAGAGCACATCAAGGTTTTTAGGGTCACTCTTAAACAGTGTCTAGGAAGAAACCAGTGCAAGAGACAGTTGTGGAGAGGAGAGAAAGGGTGCTGATTCCCTGAATGCTCAGGTGTAGTAGGAACACTTCCAAAGGTAGATAGCCCCAACCTCAAGGGAGGGAAGCCAGGACAGGCAGGAGAGCGCTGATGAGGGGACTAGGAATGATGATGACACCTTGGAGGCCATAGGACTATTAGGTCCTCCCTCACTGCCTACTCCCATCACAAAACTCAGAGGAATTTTGGCTTCCCCAATACACTCTCATACTCATTCAAAGAAACCTCTCAGCTAGGCCTTTAAAGTGAAGTCCCTCAACAACAAAAACATGGGAAGACAACCAGGCAACAGGACACCCATAGACATGCTTGAGACCCCAGAAACTAATGTTATAGGCCCTGAAATAGTGGAACTCATAGGAAAAGAAGTCAAAAAGTAAATAAATGAGTTGAACAACCAGTTTAAATAAGATACTCTCAAAGAAATGCAATGATCTGTGGGCTCAAAGAGGAACTTACTATTGTGGTTTAGATCTGGAATATTTCCCAAAAGTCTCATTTATTTGAATATTATAGATTGTCTGTGGAACAATGTGCTGTTGAGAGATTGGGGCCTAGTTTGGAGAGGTAGATTACAGGCATGTTAGTTGGATTATAGGTGTGTAGTGGGGGCTTACCACACTTTCCACACCTGGATCTAGGAGGGGCTGATCACTGGGATGAGACCTGGAAGGATACATAAGCTACTTCCTGCCTTCCATGGGCACTAGACTCAACTTGCCTTGACTAGGCTTCCTGTTTGTAGTGTCAAGGAGCTGTCTCCACCTCTGCCTATGCCATGTACTTCCACTGTTGCCAGCCACCCTTGAATGGACTGTGACCTTCTGAAACTGTGAGAAAAAAAAAAAAACAACTTTCCTCCCCTAAATTTGTGGATGTTGGGTATTGAGTCATAGCAACGAAAATAACTAAGACACTTACTAAACAAGTAATAGTCCTAATGGATACAAAACTTAGTGAGCATACAGAAGCCACAAATAAAAACTTGGATGAGGAAAATAAGGAAATGCAAGATATTTCAGACCCTGAAAACAAGGCTGAGGAAACAAATGCTACAATAAGGCAAGACTCCAATATTAGAAATGAACAAAGCAGCTGGATACAACAGCTGATGGATGATTCACAGAGAAGGAATCTCAGAATTATGGGTGTGGGAGAAAGAGCAGAAGACGACACTGAAGATATAAAGAATTTGTTCACTGAAATCATCCAAGAAAATTTCCCAAATCTAGGAAAAGTAATTAATTTTCAGGTACAAGAAATGTATAGAACACCAAATAACCTCAATCAGCAATGAGACTCGCCACAACATATCATACTCAAAACCTCAGATACACAACAGAAAAAGAAATTATTAAAAGCAACAAAAGAAAAACAGACATTATTCTACCAAGGGAAATCCATTCAAATTACTACAGATTTCTCAATGCAAACTTTAAAGGCAGGAAAGCCTGGAGCAAAATCTTTCAAGCTTTAAAAGACAGCAAGTGTCAAGACAGGTTGTTGTACCCAGGAAAACTATCCCTGAAAATTGAAGGAGAAATACAAATTTCTCATGACCAAAATCTCTAAGGAAATTTTTGATCACAAGCTCAGCCTTGCAGAAAATACTTGAAGAAATCTTCTGAAAGAGATAGGGAGATAAACAGCACCAAAAACATGGAGGATAGAAAACATCTAAAGAGAAAGGGCAACAAAAAAATAGAATGGTATTTGAATCATTTGACTGTTATCTTACTAAAACAGGACCAGCTTTCTCATAAATTCTGAGAAATTTTCCCCATAATTATTATTTTTAATAGTATATTAGTTTGCAAAACAAAAGAATTATATTCAACCCGGGAAACTGGCATAAAATCCTTAAAAAATATGTATGCATGAATTTATGGATGGATAGGCAGATAAAATACCAAATCTGGCAAAATGTTAGTAATTAGTAAAATGTGAGCAAATAATTTATGAAAAATTTAAAAATTATGAAATACATATGCCACTATATCTATTGCTTTATGTATAATATACTTTTATGATACAGATTTAAATTTATTTAATGTAGCAACTTGTTACAGACTTAAGTTTATTTAATGTAGCAATTCACTTATTTGGTCTTTGATGTAAGGTTATCCTAAGAAAACTGATTGATGAAATGATAGCCTGAACGTCTTTTGAATGTACAAACATTTACCTTTCAGTACTCAGGTAAGGCATTTTAAATTTAACTTCTCTTTATCTTTCTCATATTTTCTAGCCTTATGAATTTCATTGTTATAGTTCTCTTCTTATATGGACTGGTGTGTTCAGTCACGTTATGTTAAAGACAAAGTAAGATTCAGAAAAAGAGAACTTTTGGCAAATTGTCCCAATAAAGGGCTCTGCTGGACCCAGAGAAGAGGCATCAAGATATGGCCACTGCAGCCCAATTCCAGGGGTGGGAAGCTGAGCTAAAGCATGGTAATTTAAGTGGTAAAGTGAGCCATATGCAGAAGACTAAATATGTTAAACACTGCATGGTTTCTCTGATTTGGGAAACTCAGAATACAGGCATTATATAGAACCAAACAGGTGTGATAGTGGGGGTGGAAGGAGGGGAATAGAGAGGGTGTGGGAGGGCCAAAAATGGGGAGGGGAAGGGATTGTAACATTGATGTGATATATATGTGCGCAAAAATGCTCAAGGTCATTGTAAACATTATGTATCATATATATATGGAGAAAAAAATTAGTTGTGAAAGAGAACTCTAAGGTACAAAAGAGACCCTGAAATTTTGGAGAAGCCAGAAGCATGGATCATCAGCTGAGAAAAGCTGCAGATTCTGCGCAGATTCAGCTCAAGGAAGACAGGATGGAGTCTGCAGTCACCATCAGCAATGCTATAGGAATGGGGCCACTCAAGCCCTTTGGATCTCACATCCTGCCACAGTTTACCCCGGGTGTTGGACATGTAACCACAGGATTTAAGCCTTGCCCTGCTGGGTTTAGAACTTGTTTTGGTCCGACTGCATTCTATCCTCCTATTCCTTCATTTTGGGGAATGGAAATAGTTACTCTGTGCCACCGTATATTGGAGGTATTTAACCTTTTGTTGATTTTCACAGAAGCTCAGAGCTGAGAGTTTGCCTTGCATATCAAAGGATATTGGGGACTTGGCCTTTTTTTTTTCCAGTAGTGCTGAACTGTTAAAACTTTGGCAACTCTTAGAAAAGGACTAAATGAATTTTGCCTAAAGAGGTGGACATGAGTCTTCTGGAGGCCAGGGGGCCCCCAATATTTTGTGATTTGGATCTGGAATGTTCTTCATATATTTGGATGTTACAGATTATCTATGAAGCCATGTGCTGTTAGGAGATGGGCACTTGGTCTGGAGGGGTGGATTATGGGTGTGTGGTAGAAGACAGGCATGCAGATTAGATTACAGGTGTGTGGCAGATTATAGATTACAGGAGTAGGTAGATTAGGGGTTTATACCTGGAAGAGGGAGAACACTGAGACTGGACCCAAGATGGCAGATCACTTGGACAGGACCTGGAATGATAAATGCAACTTCCTCCCTTCCTCTCAGACCAGGTTTTCTATTTGCAACAACTCGAGGAATTCCTTCCACTTCTCCCTCCATCATGTGATTCCACTGCTACTGCCTGCCAATGAATGGACAGAGACCTTCTGAAACTGTGAGCTAAAATATACACTTTTCTTTCCCTGATTTATGCACGTTAGGTATTGTCACAGGGATGAAAAAGTAATGAGGACAAAGGGCCACCAAATGCTCAACTAAAGGCTCATTAATGCTCAGACAATAAAATCAAAATGGTATCTGACAAATTTAAGATCACTGGATTAGAAGATAAGAATCGAAAAATTTCAGAGAGAATATACTGATCACAAATGATTAAGAATGAGAACAGCCCTGGATTTCTTAACAGCAGGCTGATGGCCATTTTCTTAAGGAAAATGATTCCCAATGTAGAATTCTATCCAGTCAATTGATCTGTAAAGTGTCAGGAAGAAAAAAAAAAAAGGTAAGGGGAATTGGGGCATAGCTCAGCAGTTAAAGTGCTTGCATAGCAAATGCAAATCCCTGGAAAGCTGGGTGTCATGGTGCACTCCTCTAAATCCAGCACTTGGGAGGCTGAGGCAGGAGGATTGAAGAGTGAGACCCTGTCTCAAAAAAAGAAAAGGAACAAAATGAACATTTACAGATATGTAAATGCTTTGTCCACAACAAGACGTTTTTGTCAGAGCTAAGGGCACAGTTCAGTAGTTAAAGCACTTGTCTAGCAAATGAAAGGCCCTGTGTTCAGTTCCCTAGTACCACATAGTTGGGTATGTTGGCACATGCCTGTAATTCCAGCACATGTGAGGCTGAGGCAGGAGGATTAGCATGTGTTCAAGAGCAGCCCAGGCTAGACAGTTCAGGACTCACTGTAAATTAATGAGCAAAAGCTTATCTCAAAAAAAAAGTTTACTTGTTTCATAGGGAGCTACCAGAAAATGTGTGACACCAAGAGAAATGAGTAAATCAAGTGAGAAGATAACACACGCAGGGCACAGTAAACAGGAGACCCAGTCCAGAGAAGATTCAGTTGTGCAGCGGATGACAGCTGCATGCCTGGCATGCCTGGCAGCTCTGGAATGAAGCAGGTCAGAAGGTTCCAGAAAAACATGAAGGTAATTGGAGAAAAGTGGAGATTAAACTGCTGAACAAAACAATATAAACTAAACTAAGGACCAAAGAAATCCAGAACAGGTTGTTTAGGAAAGTGGAAATTCTCGTAATTTATTATACAACTCACTTATGATTATTAGTTAATAATGTAAGTACTGACAGAAGCAAATTAGAATGTTACTGCTCTGGGTAGACAGGGAACAGAGAAGGCCATAAGCACGAGCAGCTGGGGATGTGGGGTTTGGATACAGTCCTCACTTTTTATAGAAACTTTTTGTGGAGAAATCTAAAACTATAATGTCAAGAGATAGTAATACAAGCATGTTACATGAAAATAAACACATCACATATATCAAATAATCAGATAAGAGAGCCATTACTTCCAGAGAAGGGGAGAAAGGTTAAGGTTTGTTATGTTGTTCATAATAAATAACATTAAATGTATGCAATATTTTGATGAAAAAAATACTAAAAGTTAAGAAAAAGAACAGAATAAGCTCCAGGAAATGTAAAGGGAAACTGAAGAACCAAAATTAGTAAAGATAAAATAGCAACAATTAGAAAAGTTAAATGTGTACTCATTGAATGGCTTACTAAAAGGACTGATAAAACAGAAAATGTAACTAGAAATCAATTCTTTCACTCAAAGACATACTGAAAACTGGCATGCTCAGGATACAATAAAGGGCAAGGTAGTCATTCTCTTGTGGATCTCAAGGTAAAAAAAGATTAAATAGGGCATAGATAACACAAGAATAAAGATAAAAGATAAAGACTGATATTCCTCTGTTAAGTGAGAACTTCTGTTAGCAAAGAAAAAGAGAACTTACCGACAGGGAGACAATAACCGACAAACACACTAACTGAGAAAGTACAGATTCTTGAATATATTAAGAACTATGGATTAAGCAAAATAGAAAAGCTATCAGAAAAGTGGGCAACAAACAGCAGAATAATAAATCACAGAACACAAACAGTAAACATATAAAAAGAATGCTCAACTTCACTGGTAAAGAAGGAAGTACAGCGGCTGGAGGAATGGCTCAGCAGTTAAAGCTCTTGCCTAGTAAGTGCTAAGTCAAGCGCTAAGTACCCGAGTTCGATTCCCCAGCACCACATAAACTGGGCGTGGTGGCGCAAGCCTGTAATCCCAGTACTCGGGAGGCTGAGGCATGGGGATTGAGGTGAGTCCACGGCCAGCCTCGGTCCACAGGGAGGACCAGCCTGGGCTGCAGAGTGAGTAGAAGAAGAAGAAGAACTTGGGTCAACTATTGGTGTATTCTGGAACAACAAACTTGCCAACAGTATGAGAGTTCATGTATATATGAAGAAGCATATACCTTCAGCCCAGTATTTCAAAAGAAACTCTCAAACAAGGCCCATGTATATCACAAAGTATGTACAAGAATATTCAGGTCGGCATTATTCATAACATCAAAAAGCGTGGAAACCACCTACGCAAGCATCAACAGAAGCATGGATCAACCTGAGGCTGAGTCACCAAGCAAATAACTGAAGCAGTTAAAAGAGTGACCGGGAGCTGCACGTCTCAACACTGATTTGGAAAGAAATTGTGGAAGTTTCCTTAGTACATACATGTCATGAGATACAAACATATCAAGGTTTTAAGCATGCAAAGGCAAAGAGATACTGCTTAGAGCTACAGATGTATGTGGTAAACTCATAAGCTGAAGCACAGGAGATCACAGGAAAAAAAATCAAGGTAGTGGTAGTGCCGTACAAGAGGGAGGATGTAACGAGGACGGCCCCACTGGGCATCAGTGTGCTCCATTTCTTATTCAGGGTGGCAGGATGTGGATATAGTTTCCCTTATCATACTTCAAACTGTTCAAAGAATTATACATTTTCATTTTTCAATGTAGAGTAATCCACATAAATGTATTTTAAGGTAAAAGGAAATAATAATGGTAAATGTAGAAATAAAATTACAACATGGAAGAGCAATACAGAAGAGCTAGCACCCCCCACCCCTCCCCCAAAAAAAACCTGTCATGGAATTTATTTAAAAAATGCAGATAAAACGAAGAATGAGAAAGAAAAGATAATACACACTGTTAAAATTATAGCTGAAATTCTGTGTACGGTTGCTACCTAATACATTTTATACCTGAAAAATGTATAAGCTAAAGGGTAAAAGGAAAAATCATATAATACAAAAAGACCTAAGATGATAATAAATAAGAAATAAGTTAAAACTTATTAGTTAACTACTCAAGTCCATTGGTCATGCAGTGAATTAGGGAGTTGCAAGAGAGGAATAAATACTTTATAGCAATTTGCAGGCAAAAAACAAGAGGAGTGGCTCATACATGTATCTGTTTATAGCTGTACATCCACACACATCCACACATATGTACAAAACTTTAATGGGGTTGGGAGGACGCTATGGAACTTTACTGGAAGCTATAAATTCTTCCCATGCCTTGGGAAGGGACCTGGGGAGGGCTGAACTGTGACCACCTGTGTTCCTGTGTCATCACCCACCCTAACTGCAATTGCCTCTGTGCATAAAAAGCCTCTTCACCTTCATATTCCTCCCACACAAATGCAACGAGGAATTAGAGCTAAGGGTGCATGAATGGCATGAACAATTTACACGATGGAATGATTTTTTAAAAAGTAGTTATTACACCAGACAGGACTGTGGGTAGATTTCTTTTGTTTAACTGTCCCCACAAGTTTTGATTATGCCATTACTTGTATAATACAGAATGAAACACTGAAAATGCCTGTTTGATTGAAATAGAACACACAAATTCAGAGAATATTCAGAATTCTATTGGGACAAGGTAAAAAAAAATTTAGTAACTGAGATTTAGAGTTAATATACCTAAAATCCATAAAAGATTGAAACCCAGACATTCCAGGTGGGCAGTCATCTACTATAAAATGTCAATTCCTACCTACTTTACTAGTTTGCTGTGAAAAATGACTAGTAAAAGGTTTATAAAAATATTTTATAGCCTACATAATGCTAGCTGAAAGTACAGCTTCTGGTGAAGGCATAGATACCTCCTTACCCTTAGGCCACCAGACCCAGTCGGGTCCTCAGGACCAGGAACAGCCACTACTAAGCTGTCACATTCTTTGCATTCACAGTCAACATATCTGTGCCACTTACTAGGTCCCAACCACTGTGTTAGGTGTGATAAGTACAGCAAAGTATATGACCAGCCCAGCCCTTCTGGTGCCTGCAGCCTAACGTGGTACCTGGGAAGAGGTATGGTTCAATGCTGATTGAATTGCACGTCTGCGGCAACCGAGGAGATATGCAATGTTCGGCTAGAGAAACAGGTGCTTTAGAAGGCACATAGCCGGCTCTCAAGAGGCCCTGGTGTGTGCAAGCCAGAGTGGCTTCTCTTCACTACAGCATGCAGGTGGGCACTGCATTGTTGGCCACAGGGCATGATGCTGCCCAGATGATGCCTGAGGTCTTTTCCAAACCGAAGCCCACTCATCTGTGCCAAAAAAGAGAAAAAGTCACAGGAGAAGGAGCTCAGAGAGGCACAAACTGCCACAGAAAGGAGAGCTACCATTCGGCAGCGCATGCTGAGGCAAACGTAGCAACGAGGCCTGCACATCTGGTGAGGCATCCTGGTTCCCCCAAGCCCCTCCCATAAGTGGTTCTTACCAAGACAGAAGCCTCTTGGGGCATCCTCCGCCATCCATTCTTCCCCTTTTCCCAGCTGAGAAGACATATTTGGTTTGGGTCTTTCGAGGAGTCCTGTTTTTGAAGGGGAAAAAAAAATGGACCACATGTGTTCATAATACAGATAAAAATCTCTACGGGGGTGGAGTGTGGCAGGCCTCTAATCTTAGTATTTTGGGAGGCTGAGGCAGGAGGATTAGGAGTTTGAGCCTAACCTGGACAACTTACCAAGACCCTGTCTCAAATAAACAATAAAAAGGGACAGAGGATATAGCTCAGAGCAAAGGCCCTGGGTTCAATTCCCAGTACTGAAAAAATTATTTATAGTATATAAATATCATTGCAAGGATGAGACCTGGTCCTCAGAACTTCCTCGAAAAGGTGATTTGATAGGAAGGTCTAGGTGGTCACATGTTCACAGAAGAAAAGATGGTCCAGAACTGACACAGAATCTGTTTCTATGCCCCTCTCCCTGCTGGAAGAGGGTGGAGGAGGAATCAACCTCTAGTCACTTTTGAGGCATTTCTATTTAAGGTCTCAAAAGAGGCCTGAGACACCAAGGTTAGGTAAGAGCAGCTTTGAAAATACATTCTCAATGACCTGTTTCCAACACAATCTTCAGTAAGACATTGGTTTCCAGGTCCTAACTGGATCCCCCAAAGCGAAGATAAACCACTCAAGGCGCCCACCTTACCCAGCGAGACCAGGTTGCTGTAGTTCTCCAGCATCACATCCTGGTACAGAGCCCTCTGGGCAGCGCTCAGTTGCTGCCACTCTTCAAGGGTGAAGTGCACAGCCACATCCTTGAATGTCACTGAGTCCTGAAACAGCAAATCCACTCTCATGGGCCAGAAGCTATTCTGTGAAAGCGGAGGCTGGCTGTCCCTGGAGCTTATGAGGATTCACAGGGCTAGTAGCATACAGGAAGCTGGTGTTCTGGGACAAGGTAAGCACTTCCTTAGAGCTCAACTTTGTACTACATGCTGTTTCCAGCTTTGAAGTGGTTCCTCAGCAATGGGATCACACTTTAGCATGCACTTCTCCCACGTTCTTTTTTTTTTTTTCCTATATCCTGTAATCTGCCCAGTTCTTACCTCTTCTCTCCCACAACAAGGTCAAATCCTGGTCAGCGCTCAGCTTAGACATGGCTTCCTCAGCACAGGCTTCCCTGACTGACCCTGCAGTCGCCTGTGTAGGGCCTACTTTATTGTGGATTCTGGTTTACTTTCATCTGTCTTTGCACTGTTAACTCCAAAAGTATGAAACAGTTCTGCCTCTCCTTTGTCTGCCTAGCACCTTCAGCATGGCTCATGGACTAAGCAACTGTCACAGTCATGCAGTTTGTAGTCATTTTCTGGCCGATGACAGACCACATGTAAGAAAGTGGTCCCATAAGATTATAAGGGAACTGAAAAATAGCACCATTGCCTAGTGATGTTGTAGCTATTGTAAAATTTCACCGTTTGTTTATTTATTTAAGACAGTGTCTTACTCTATAGTCCAGACAGGTCCTGATCTCATTATATAGCTCACCAATAGTTCATGGCATTTCTCCTGCCTCAGCTTCCCAAGGGCTGGGATTATAGGTGTGTACCACCATACCTGGCTAACTTTTATATGGTGCTAGGGCATTGAACCCAGGGCCTCTGCATGCTAGGCAAGCATTCTAATCCCTGCGCTATATTCCCCAGCCCCTGTGGCAAAGTTCCAGTACAATGGATTTCTTCCATGCCTGTGGTGATGCTGGTGTAAATACACCTACTGTGTTTTCACAGGCAGATATAAACAAGCTTACTATGATGCCAGCTATATGAAAATACAGCACATATAGTTATATATAGTACCTAATACTTAACAATGATAGTAAGCAATGTTATTAGCTAGCATCACTACTATAATATTCTTTTAATCATTATTGGGAAGTATATTTTCACTTACTGAAAAAAAGTTTACTGACAGAAGTCTTATACATCTTGTTTCCTGATGACTTGATTGCATGAAGAGGCAACACGGACAGACAGGCCTAGATCATCTAAGCTTGTGTAGATATCCTCTATGGCGTCTGCACAAATCATCTCATGATACATTTCTCAGAATATGACCCCACTGTTAAGTACTGCATATGACTACCCCTCCTACCGTGCATGTGTGTGCACACACACTTCTGTTGGAATAGTCATTTTATACTGTGGGACCATGTCCTTCTGACTAAACCTCATCCCTTCTTTGCAAACGCTCAAGCTAAATCAGAAGAAATAGTCTTTCTCAGGTGTCTAAAAATTAGCATGTAAGATTCAGCAGTTTCCCCAAGGTCCTCCTACCTAACTGCGGGCTGGTGTATTCTGAGAAAGGAGGGCAAAGTGAAAGTTCAGAAAAGAATGGTGCATAACAGGAAGGTCTTTTAAGGTTATTTTATGTTATATTTCCACAGTCAAAGTTCAGTTTTTTTCTTTGCCTTTGGATTTGAGGAGATAATTCAGTATCTTTCCCATACTATTGATTAGTTTTCTGTTACCCATGCTCAAAACCTTGGTATACAGCAGGTACCCAAGAAACACTTGCTGAATTAAACCTATAAACTGATTTTTCAGGGATTATAATTCACCTGTGAATTTCCAGCATAGGTCATAGTACTTGGAATATTTTACATCTCTAGTATAAGATATAATCAAAAATATGGTGTCTAAATTTTTATTACAGTCAAAGACACAGTGCTACTAACCTCCCTCAAAATTCTCTCCCTTGCTTCAAATATACTTACGGTATCACTCTTGCCACTTTCTGACACAATCCTAGAAGTCTTCTTTTGTGTCTTTAGTTGTGCTTTTGTGACTACCTTGGTATCCTCAATGGATTCAAAATGTTTACTTTTTATGGTCATTTTGACTTTGGGAGAGACCTGGGAAATGTAACTAGGTGATTTGTGCAGATACGGTGAATAAGGGGATTGAGGACACACTATGAGACTGCCTTTCTGTTAGATGACACTCACTGGCAACACTCACTGTATTTTGATCATACCTGAAGCATGCAAGACAACTTTCCAGAACTGCTTCAGAAAGTGGCAAAAATGAAGTAAGTGTGATGTGTATGATGTGAGGGGGTTTATTTTGAGGGGCATTATGCAATGCATCATTCAGTGTAATAAATTTTTATACTTATTGATTTTTAGTGGCAGTAGAACTCAGGCCCAGGTACTTGGTGCTGAGCCATATCCCCAACCCTTTTTCATTTTTGATTTTGAGACTGGGCCTCACTAAGCTGTAAATCAACCAGTCTGTACTCAAACTTACAATCCTCCTGCTTCAGCTTCCCAGAAAGCTAGGATTATAGGCCTGCACCACAGGCCTGATTTGTTACAAATTTTAAAAATTTACAGTCATTTTCAATGATGCTTTGTACATGTCTATAGGATGGCAACCAAATTAATGCAGTTTATAAACATAAGATCCACTGTGATACTGCTATTGTTTAGATATGGTTTGTTCCCTCAATGGGTTATATGCTATAGGTTTGGACCCCCATCTAATGGTATTGAGAGGAGGAGTAACCTTTAAGACGAGAGGCAAAGGGGTGCCCCTCTTGGATGCACGTTGGGTGCATAGGGCTTAGGTCTCTTGGTATTGTCCTGGGTGCTTGGAGAACATGATGCTATAAGGCTGGCCTTCCTGTCATCCTTGCCTTTTTCTTCTCTCTTTGCTCATACTGCTGCCTTGTGATGCCATCTGCCATGTTACGATGCAGGATGATGCCCTGGCTAGATACTCAATTTTAAACTTTCAGCCTTTAAAACTTTGAGCTAAAACAAAGATCTTTACAGAAACCAAGAGGAGGATGGTGAGAAACCAGTGAGCTATGACTGGCTTAAGCAAACCTTCATCCTGCTGCTCATCTATTCCAGAGATTTCTGCTTAGATTCTTGTCCTGTTAGGATTTAAATGTGAAAGAACTGAAACAATCTTACCAAATACAACAGAATCTATGCACTCAAGTGAACACGTGACTGTGTTCTCTTCAAAGAGCATGCCATACTTTTTATGTTAAAAAGGTTGGCATCACTGAGATTTTTGACTTGGAAGCAGTGTGTGTGTGTGTGTGTGTGTGTGTGTGTGTGTGTGTGTGTGTTGGGCTGCAGAAGGAACTCAGGGCCTCGGCATGCTGCTAGGCAAGTGCTCTACTACTGAGTTACATACATCCTTAACTGACAACGAATAGAGGGTTTAAAAAAAATAATTTCATTGTAAAAGCCAAATGATACTTTAAAACACAAGAAGTTCAGTAAATCCCAACAGCCCAGGCCTGTGTCAGCTTTTTACCACATTAGACCTCTTAATATTACTTGCTAGAAGAAACAGTGCCAGGTAGAGATTTTTTTTTTTTTTTTTTTTTAGATCAGAGTTGTGCCATTTATGTGACCTTCAGTAAGTTACTTAGCAGCAACACATAGGGGAGCCAGTCAGGGGTAGGAGGGAGCAATAGGGGTCAAGTGTTGGGGAGACTGGAGAGGAAGTAAAGCTTCTGGTAAGCAAAATGAGCATTCTCACACTCTCTGAAGCTACAAGGTGACTTGGGAAGGGGACCCCCAAAACTTCCACACTCACCTCGGCCATGGCTGGCAGGTGGCTGACAGCCATTTTCTTCTTTGATGAGCCCTCTCCGGGACAAACCAAGTGCTGAGGAGGTAGCTGAGAAGCTTTGCAACAGAGAGACTTTTCAGGCTAGAAATATCCACACAGCTATTATGAGGGGAGAAAGAGGTCAAAAATTATCTCTCACAAGTCCAGAGTGAGGCTGTGAGTATTCGCGTCCTGAGAGACCTCCTGTACTTCCAGGCAACAAACTCTTTGGTCCCCAGCTGCTCCCAATTCTCTCCTGCTTCTAAGAGTATGTCTCCTTGCCTCCACCGAAAGGTGAATGAACGCACCACCCCACCTCCCTCTCTCCACCATCTCTCTCCTTTAGTTGAAACCAATCTGTCTTCACATCTTAAATACCTGGGTTTCTTGCAGAGAGCTGGCTCCAGCCCCAGCTCTCCCATCTTCCTCCCATTCTTTGTCCTTACTCGAAAGTTACGCTGAGGAATCTCAAGAAAAGGTCTCTCCTGGGATAACTGATCCGGAGGGAGGTGGAGAAAAAGAGGGTGAGGGCTGACTGCTTTCTCCTCAAAAGGGAGACCAGCTCTTCACTGCAGAGGTCTCCTTGGCCAGGCTCTTCTCTGGCCTCAGGCTTCTCACCTTCGGGGCCCTTTGAGTGACCTTGAATCAAAGGCCAAGACCCAAACAGTGGAACTGTGGGTCTGGGGGCGAGGTCGGGGGTCAGGATCACAAGCCACCCTCCAGCCTCTGTGTCTGCTCAGTCCCCGGGAGCCGCTGCAGGGCTACACTGCCGCTACCTCTGCCTTTGGCAAATTTCTCGCACAGGGATCCGCGCCACGCCGGGGCATACGACCACCTCGGAGTGCACGGAGTTCCCGGAATCTACTCCACGACCCGCGAGAAGCCCGACCCAACCCTCTCCACAGGCACGCATTCGGATCCTAACCCCAAGGTGCCCACCCTTTCGCGTTTGCAAGAAGACCTCAGGCATACATCCTGGGAAGTTCAGAGCAAGAGATCAGTCTCCTCCGGAACACAGCACGTCCCAGACTTCCCTGGTTTTCCTTCTGCGACCCCACCCCAGACCCGACCAGCCCTCCGCCGCCTTCCCTCTGCGGCTTTGGCCGCCGTGCCTGATCACCGCCGTGTTGCCATTCGGGCAGCCTCTACTGGCGGCGAGAGACTGCAGCCCCCACATCGCAGTCAGCACAATGCGCTGAAGTCTACAGCCCGGGTCTGAACTGCGCTTGCGCGTTGCCCTGGGAACCGCAGAGCAGAAACCCCACAAGTCTGAGCGTCGCCGCACTCCGGCATCCAGGACTCCATTTCCCAGAAGGAGAATCGGCAAAGAAAGTACAGACGTGCCCCTGAGCAGGCAGCGATCCGCTCTCCAGCCACTGGCCCGGCAGCTTTGAGTTCTAAACTACATTTCCCAGGAGGCTCGGCGGCGGTCACTGCCGTTTGCTTCGTTCAGCTGACCCCCGTGCCGTGCGCTCAGCGCAGATTCGGTTCCGTTCCTTTCAGGTTTGGCGTCTGTGTTTACGTCGAAGTAACACCCAAGGAACTACGAACCAGGAGGAGCTGACCAAGGGATGAGGGAGGTTCGACCACTGGAGTGCCGCTGGGCGGGAAAGGAGCGGTCCGGGAGGACAGGAGTGGGAGGGAGCGAGACGACCCGCCACGCTCCTGGCGGAGAAGAGCGCCAGAGATTGGGAAAGCTGACGGGTTGCACCCTCGACACGCAGGAGGCACCTCATACTTTGATTCTGGCCTGGCGGCTGGGCGAGGGTGAGGTTCCGAGACGTGAGGGCAGTTCCACCTTTTGGAGTGGAGAGGGATGTTGGGGAGAAAGCCCCCGAGCGGGCCGCCGCAGCGATTTGGGACGGAGCACAGGGCAGCTGGCACCAGAGAGGCGGCCAGTGAACTGACAGCGTGCTGCGGAAGTGCCGGGAAGAGGGAGCAGGCTTAGGACTTGGTGACTTCTCAGAAATCGGGGCGAGGGAGAGGGAGCTGCACGGCTCTGTCTTGGACAACTGGGTGATATTTAGAAAAGTTGGTATTTACTTTTATCGTATTTTTCTGGGGTGGGCAAGATGAGGTCACGTATAGGAATATCCCTCTGGAGATAGTTACTTGCACGTGATCAGAAAGGAAAGAAGTTTCAACGTCAAGAATGTGACCTGAGGTTTGTCACTCAGGGAACGTTGGCTACCTTTTAGGGAGCAATGCCAATGACTGGGAGACACCACAGCATCCTATTTGGAGTTTTGATTTCACTTTCTTTCACTCTTACGGAACCTAGGTACTACTTTAGGGGCAGGAGAAATCACAGTGAAAACCCTGCAGTAGTGGAGAGGTAGTATTTTTCAGAAAATGATAATAAAGCTGTGTTAGGAGTTAGGGTGTGACCTAGTGTTGTGCATCACTTTAAATAACATTTTTGGATATTCTCTTCAAGGAGGTTACATTGTGCAGAGATTTGAATACGGTGGGCAAGGAAACCATGTATCTTCTGAAGAAGAGGAAGGAATAGAAATACTGCCTAGGGAGAGAGATGCTGCTTAGTGAATGTGAGGCCTTAGCCAAGGGAGAATGTGAAATGAGGTTGGCAGAGTAACAAGAGGCCATAAAGACCAAGGTAGAAGATTTGGATTTATTTTGTATGTGATAGCAAACTACTAGATGGATTTGAGCCAAAAAATGCTGTGGCTGAGCACATTAGGATAGAATCAGTGGTCAGCTGTGTGGAGAACAGACTATGGTGACATTGACAGGGACACAAGAAACTTGATAGGATGATTTTGTATCAGTCAGGGTGAGGGATAGCCTCCCACAAGTACATAAGCTTTCTTAGTCATCTATTTTGAGAGCCTAGTGATTCTAGTTTAACTAGGGTTTTGGATGCCATGCTAAGGAGTTTAGATATTGCTGTTTTCAGTTACATGAAAGTGACAATAAAATATTTTGAGCACCAACTCAATGTTGGGCTCTTTATAAGTACTTTACCTTACTACCCACTGCAACAAAAGCAATTAGGTTTGCGCTATTAACAAATGAGAAAACCAAGGCCTTGACTTGTTAAGTGCCTTGCCTAAGGACCCACAAGTAATAAGTAAAAGTAGGAATCCTGCTCCTACTGAGAGAGGAAAGGGCATAGGTATACTTGTTAATTAGATGAGAACTGACATACTTGAGCCCAAGTCTTCAAAAACTGAAGAAAATCATGAAACCTCCATTTATCCTGGGGCTTCTGTAATTTAAGTAGTACTTAGCACGTGCCTTCCCCACAGCCAATTAAAAATCAAATCCAACAGCTGGGTATGGCACATACCTGTAATCCCAACAATCAGGAGGCTGAGGAGGATTACCATGTGTTGTCGGCCAGCCTCAACTACATAGTTAAGGATCAGCCTGAAATGCAGAGCAAGACACTGCTAAAAAAAAACAAAAAACAAAAAACTTGAGAAGCAGTGACACTGCTAATGTGAAGCTCAGTGGATGTTCATGAATGTGAATTTCTATGCATATGCACTAATGTCAAGCTCTTTTACAGCTTCTTACTGTAGCCTCTTACACTTTATTATTCTAAGCACTCACTGGAGCAGTCTTACTTACCATTCCTCTTGCTTTTTCTGACTTCCCAATTCACATCTTTGCACCCAACTATCTCACTCCCATGGCCCCTGTGCTAAAAGCTATTTCACAGAAAGGACAAGGAGTCTTTGACTCTGGAAGTCATACAAGCTTACATATGCACTATGAGTAGGAACACTGTCTTACTCAGTCTGTCACTCTAACATAAAGCACGGGTAAGCACTCAAGCAAGTCTGTGGATTGTAGGCAGAAAATGATCTACTTCAACCATATCCTGAGTATTCATCAAGTTTTCAGAGACCCTTCGCCAGATATGATTTTTTTTTGCAGTCTTCATGAGACTATTAATCATGGTATATCAACATAAATTCTGAGAAATATCTAAAAGATTTGTAGGGCACAGTTCTCTGTGCATGTGCAATTGACATGTAGGCCAACACACTGAGAAGGAAGATCCACCAAGGATGTGAGTGGTACCAGCAACAGGTTTGTAGGCTAGAGAGGGTAAAAGGGGAAGAAAGAAGTGGGCCTATTTGGAAGAACTCCAGTTTGCCACTGCCTTTGAACATCAATTTCCAGTTTCTTCAGCCTTCCAACTCAGATTAAGAGGGATATTTCTACAGTGAGCTTCCAGGCCTTTGACCTTGGACTAATGCTGTATCTTTAATGCCTCCTGAATTGGGCATGTTTGAAAAACCAGCACCATATGGATGATGCCTAGGTCTGCTGCTAACTCAAGCAGTAGCCAAATCCCCTTGGATCAGAACTGCAGTACCTCCTGAGTGCCTAGATGGCTGAATAAATCATTCCTGATTCCCTAGGTGGTTCTTCTCCAAAAAAGGCCCAGGGGTTCTATTCTCAAATGAAAGTTTTACTGTTTTGCCCCCCTGAGTCTGGGATGCTGTGGGTGGGTGGGGGGGTCTTGCTGATTCCCAAGATGCCTTTAGTCCATCTTTCCTATTTTCCTGATGTAAAGAACTAGTCTTCTTTTTAATGCTAATCTTTTCAAGAACCAAGCTCACCAGGGCCCACTCTTCGCAGGCACTTTCTTTCTGATGAAACTGCAAACTTTTACATCCATTTTTTGTTCTTGATTTTCGCTATATATCTGGTAAAAAGCTACCAGTAGTACTCATGCCACAACCTGAATGTTTGGGTGCTTTGAAATTTGTCTCCAAAAGATTAACTGTTCCATGGCCCTTAATCTCAGTCTCTAACAAAGTCTCAGGACATGAGCAACAATGAAAACAAATTTTCTGGCCAAGTGTAACAGATAGGGACTTTAGTCCAGCTGTTGATATAGTCTATTTCAACAGAAACGTTTTGAACTTGGCCTTTACTTCATTCCTATAAACACTCTGGTCTTTTGGGCTCCAAGCAGAATCTTTCATCAAGCTCAGTTTACAACATTCTAAGGCTTCTCTAGACAGCATATTCAAATCTTTGCAAACTTTTTTTTACAAACCAGTTTTACAGGCTTTTGAACCACAAGGTCATATCAATCATGCAATGACTCCCCTTCTTGGTACCCAAATCTGTCATATTACTTTCCCATCAAGAGGGAAAAAAATACCCACACTTAAAGCAAGAAAGGTTAATTTTGGCTTAGTTTCAGTATAGCTTCAAGACAGAAACTGCATAGTAGAAGGTCATAGTGGCCAGGAAGCAGACAGAAATGAGCTAGGTACAAGACATGCTCTTCCAGGTCATGTGTCCAGTGCCTCACCTCCAACTAGCTCCCACTTTCTACCAGCATACTTAGCTACTGAACTCATCAGTGGGCGAATCCAGTGATGAGTACAAAACCCCTATTGTCCAGTCAACTTCCAAATAAATGAGACTTTAGGGGTACATTTCAGGCCTCAACCATAATACCTCCATGAACATGTACCTGTTGGGTGCTCTGTATCATCTAAGAGAGAAGAGGAATACACCATATTTTGCAGCTTCACCTGTGTCAGAGAATGCTAAGTGGTAATTTTAATGTCCAGACACTCATTTCATAGAGTTTCAGTGGAAGAAATGGCCCCATTTGATTTATCTGATGGCTCAGTCATAAAAAAATTTCATCACACATCCTCTGTGACTCAAGAGCCTTGTGTTTCTGAGTATTGTAGAAGTCACCTAACTGCATCCTAATACATTAATTATGATTCCCTGCCATGATATTTAAAGCACTAGATCCTCACGTGTTCAGTAAATATCTAATGGCACACTGGTTGTGGTTGCCTCACTGCTACCCACAAGCCTTACTGTGTGGATGGTGACCAGAAGCCACCATGAAGGCTGACTGTAAAAGGGATGAGTACTTGCCAGAAAAACAGTACTTGTGAGATCTGTGTTAAAGGATGATCTTGACCAAATGGAATTGTTTCATGGAATTTTAGAATTAGAAGGAAGATGTAGGGGTCAGAAGGAAGCTGAAAGGTCGCTATATAGGACAGCTTATGAATATTTTAGGTCTTTGCAAATTCCATTGTAAGCAAAGGACGCCAACATCAATGGAGGCACGGGAAAATAGCAGTGGGAACCCACTGAGTGGTGGTACAGCAGCAAGAAGTGTAGGGTGAAGAGAGACAGGGCACAGAGATGTCTTTTGAAGCTGATGGTTCAAAATTGCTATGAGACCTGGCTCTGTGATATTTAAAACCACAAAACTCAAATATTACAGCAACTGGAGCATAGTTCAGTGATTAGAGTGCTTGTTTAGTATTATGGTTTGGATCTGAAATGTTTCCCAAACACCACATTTATCTGGATGTAATGGGATAACTACAAAATCATGTGCTATTTGGAAGTGGGGTGTGATTGGAAGGGGGCAGATGCTTAGGGCTCTACCTGAATGGATTGTGTCAACTTGTTGAGTTTGGGGAGTACCTAGGGCAGAGCTTTTGGGTGGCATTAGTGACTTATGGGCCAGGAAGTGAGGGGCACCAACCCTCGGTGTGGGAGGCCTTACTAGCAGCTTGAATTAAGTAAAGGAAGGAAAAAGAAGCATTTTATGACTTCTTACTAGGAAAGCTGTAACTTTAGCTTTAAGCTCTAGCCTTACCTTAGTCTCCAGAGATTTAAGTCTTCTCACCCACTTGGCTTTCTATCTGGCATGCCCATGAGCACCTCTCCAGCCTCTGCCATGTGCTTCTACCATTGCCAGTCACCCAAGAATGGATTGAGACCTTCTGATGCTGTCAGCTAAAATTAACCTTTCCCTTCTTAAGTTGTGAATGTCATGTATTTTGTTCTAGCAATGAATAACTAGGACATCTAGGAGGCATAAAGCCCTGGATTTAGTTTCCCAGTACCACATAGCTGGGCATGATGGTGCACATCTGTAATCTCAGCACTAGGGATGCTGAGGCAGGAGCATTTTCATGAGTTTGAGGTCATCCTGAGCTACACAGTGAGTTCAAGACCAGCCTGGACTACAGAATGACCCCCCCCCCAACTTAATATAACAGAAACTACAGTTCAATCTGAGAAAAGACACCAAAGTGAAGGACCTGGATTTAACAAGAAGACACAGAAAATATGATCTTCTTCCCTAGATCACTGTATTTTGGATATCTAAAAATAGCATCACTTGCCTCATTTCAGGCATGAAGGCTTGAGAAGGATCAAGTAGATCATTGATGTAGCTTCTCCTCTTCTCTGAAGTACCACTAAGCCATCTGGTTCAGTGTGTAGACCCTTGGGTACTGTCCCCGCACTGGAGAAAATGTCACTGTTCTGTGCACAAAAGGCTTCGCAGCTGTTATTTTTCTCCCAGGCCATCTATTTCTGTTTTTCTTTTCCTTGTCATCTCTGATTGTACTGAAACTGTCACTGACAACAATCAGGAGATTCTTAATACCAACAGTGTCCCCATCTTTTAAGAAGTAGGGTGCCCCTAGTGTAGACTGTCTTGCTTTCTCTTCTTTTTCCTCTTGGTAACTGGCTGGTTCCAGCTGGATATTGGAAGCCAAACTTGTCAGCAAAATATTTGACAATTTCAATTTTCTGCACAGGAAGAATCAATCAGGGAGCCTGCAGTCCAATGTTTGATGGTGTCCCACACCAAATCCACAGCAAGGGCATAGGGATGCCCAGGAATGTGCCTGTGTGTTCTCAGTAGCAGGTCCTGGGTGCCCAAGTGTTCTTTCTGAGGGGCTCTATATCTATCCTCAGATTGGTAAGCCTTCCAAAAGGATCCTTTTTGTGATAGTTTCTGTAAATTCTGCCTTTCAAAAGAATCCAAACTAATACAGATTTTGGTACCAGGAGTTGGGTCCCATTCTTTCCCGGTTAGCATCTTCACTTTAACTTCAGATACCCTTCTAGGCTGAGCATTGAGTTGGTGCTGTAGTTCTGCTAATCTGATTATATTGGACCACTTCCACCATGAAAAGGATAGCAGTTTGTCCTTACCGGATAGATACTTACTCAGGATATGGATTTGCCTTTCCTGCATATAATGCTTCTGCCAGAACTACCACTCATGAACTTACAGAATGCCTCATCCATCACTATGGTATCCCGCACAGCATTGCATTTGACCAGGGAACACATTTCACAGCTAAAGAAGTGTGGCAGTGGACTCAAGCTCATGGAATTCATTCATCTTACCATGTTTCCCATCATCTAGAATCAGCTGGACTGACAGCATGATGGAATGGCCTTCCAAAGATAAAATTATAGCACCAGCTAGGTGGTAATACCTTGCAGGGTTGGGACAGGGTTCTTCGGAAGGTTGTGTATGCTTTGAATCAGTGACTGATACATGGTATTGTCTCTCCCATTGCTAGGATTCACAGGTCCAGGAGTCAGGTGGTGGAGACAGGGATGGTATCATATACCATCACCCCTAGTGACCCATTAATAAAACTTCTGCTTCCTGTCCCTACAACCTCATGTTCTGCTGGTCTAGAAGTCTTAGGTCCAGAAGCAGGAAGTCTTATACCAGGATGCACAACAATTCCACTAAACTGGAAGTTGAGATTTCCCCCTGGTCATTTTGGCCTCCTTGTACCACTGAACCAACAAGCAAAAAAGGGAGTTAAAGTGTTAGCAGGGGTGACTGATCCAGACTATCAAGGGAAGTTGGACTAATAATCCATAAGGGAGGCAAGGAGGACTATGTTTGGACTGTAGGAGATCCTTTAGGGTGCCTCCTAGTCTTACCATGTCCTATTATTAAAGTCAATGGAAAACTGACACAACCCAATTCAGACAAGATGATAAATGGTCCAGAACCTTCAGGAATGAAGGTATTGGTCACCCCACCAGAGAAAGAACCAAGACCTGCTGAGGAACTTGCTGAGGCCATGGAAATACAGAATGGATAGGAGAAGACAGTAGTTACAACAGCTACAACCACGTGACAAGTTACCGAAACAAGGATTGTAATTAGAATTTCTCTCATTATGTTTGTGTGTGTGCATGTGTGTGTGTGGCTTTAGTATTGAAATTTGTTAAGTTACACTCTTAATATTAAGCAATTAACTGTCAGGAAAATAGATATTTTCCAAAGAGGAAAACTATTGTGGGGAGAAATTTATTGTTTTCATTTGTACACAGTGTAGCTGTGCTACATTAGGTGTAATTATTAACTTGGCTATTGTATATTTCAAGGAGATGTGTCTGGCTGTCAAGTTGACAAGGGGTGGATTGTGACCTATGGAGAGATTATGTCAATATGAGGCGACCACGCTTGGATTAGGGTTTGGGAACCATGCCTATATTAGGCAATTGGGAACCAGCCTGGGTTAGAGTGTGAGTGATTTGTGGACCAGCAAATGAGGGAACAGCACCCACCCATACGTGGGAAGCACAACTGGGAACTTGAACGGTATAAAAAGAATGAACATAGATTGTTACAGATTTTTCCTCTGAGAAAGCGCTTGCCTTCACAAGTGTCTATGGTCAATGTGCTACACACCAAAGGTCTTCATCAAAGATTCACTCTAGTCTCGACTTGCGCCTGTGTGCCCATCGCTGATCTTCAGTCACTGATCTTCAGTCTCTGGCCTTTGCCATTGTTCTTCAAACAACCAAGAGCCACAGCAGACTCTCACTGGCTGTCCTGCAGTCCTGGATGGGTATTCTACTTTGTGGCTGAGCAGCCATCAGACCCTCCAGCTCTCTCATGTGCAGGCCGCCATCTTGGACTATCTGTGTCCTAGGATTTGAAAACCTTCTGAATAGATCCCTTTTGTTATAATTTCTGTAAATTCTGCCTTTTGAAAGAACCCAAAATAAAACAGGATCCTTGACTACACTCAAATATAAAGCTGTGGCATTAAAACAGGCAAATAAAAGAGAATGAAGCTAACTCAGAAACAGATTTTTAGTAATGTTCTCTTATGCTCACCCTCCTCCTTTCAATTCATTTATTTTTTCTTATTCTCCATATGATCTTAAAATAAAAATGGAAGGAAGAAAATTAAGTAGGTGGGTAGAACATACATGAAAGTTATAGTAGCAAAATAAAGGCTCAAAAAAAGGCAGAAAGGAAAAGAGGGTAGTGGAAGTCATGAAGGTTATCAAAGACATGATGAATAGAATTAAGAATAGTTAAAAAATAATAATTCTGAGAAATCACACATTCCACAGAGACAGGACTAGGGTCAAAACAATGATATTCCACAGAAACTTCCTCAGTTGCCACTCATAAACAAAATCTAGATCCATTATTTCTCTATTCTCACCTTTCCCACTGGAAAATCTCCACTTTTTGTTGATTTATGCAGCCTCAGCTCATGCTTCAAGTCTTGTTTCTGAACTGAGCTACACATATTCCTTTGCCTCTTGACTGTCTCATCCCTCTTCTTTGCAGTTAACAAACACATTTAATCCCACCTTTCACCTAGCAAAGTACGATTGGCCAAATTAGTACCATTCTCATTAACTTTTTGTTGTGCACCTCCACTAGAATGGCTGCAAATGCTAAGTACTTGTTATCTGACTCCCTGAAAGATGGCCATGTAAATGCTCTGATGCAAGGAGTGGGCTGAAAAGTTTCTGGGGAATATCTTTTCATAAAAGCCACTGACGTTGCTAGTCCTGTGCACCTATCTTACTGCTTCAAATGCAGGCATTTTATCTGAGACTTAGCTACCATCATATGCCCAGGATAGAAACTCCACAAAATTCAAGTCTATCAATTATTTTGGCTGAGCCAGTGCCTGACACTGGTAGATTTGTATTTTGAGAACAATAAATCCTCATTTCATTAAGCTGTCTTTGGGCTTTTGATTATCAGTAGCTAAAGGCTCTTCTAATAGATAAATCCTCTTTCAGTCCTACCTCTGGTTATCTAAATCTCTTGTCTCTGTAAAGCTACTAAGTACTTTTCAGCCTTTAACTCAGTCTTCAACACATTAAAATTTAGAGATTTAACTGTTTTAAATTGATAATCACAAGGAAAGATTTCTGCTTATCTTTACCTTCTGTTGGTAAGATTGACTGTCTCTACCTCTACATTAGGATTATTTTACTTCTGTGGCATTTTGTTTTCTTCTTTTTTCAGTTCATTCCTCTCGGCTTCTACTGACTCCTCTTTTTTTTTTTCAACATATTCTATTGATGGTGTTCCCAGTGTGCCTCGTACCAGACTTTCTGCTTATTCCAACTGTCTATTAGGACTCTTCACTCAGATATCCTAAGGACTCATCAGAATTCCCTCAAACTGAACAAACATCATTGCCCCACAAAATTGGTCACTTTTGTCTGTTATGACAACTGAACAAACCCAGATAAGGAATTCAAGCAATCCTAACTCTTTTTTTCTCATTGAAAAAGATATATTTAACCTGTTACCAATTTTCCTTGATTCCGTGCTGACACTGCTTGGATTCTTTTCTCTTGCATTTGACTGTATTTTCTTCGTTTACCCCTTAAAAGATAAAGAATATATATCTTATTAAACATTTTGATTTCCTAATCATGTCTTATGTGAAATAAGTTAAACTACTATCATGGTAAGTGTTATAAAATACCTTTATGATTATTTTGACTCCACTTTTCATTCTGAAGTTTTTGTAACTATTACCAAATTTCCATGTTTATTAATGTATGACTCAGAGCACTTCATCTTTTCTTTCCTTAGAAAGTCAAATATGACACAAAGATATGCCTTTGATTCCTCTGTACTCAAAGACTATGTTTAAATCTCGTTTTCTAGATGATTGGCTTATGTAACAATAAACTATTGAGACCCCAAAACAGCATGTTAATACATTAAAATCTACACAATTATTTCTATTAGTAGAAAACACCCTATGTTTTAAGGTAGAAAGTACTGGAAGGAGAGGAGAAGGGACATGGGAGGTGATAGGAGATGGCAGAGGTAGAAAATTTTGCCTCAAAACATCCAAGGAAAATAACCAGTAGAATAAAAGCATCTAGACAACACATATAAAGGTAAAAGACCAAAGATTTCCCAACATCACGGCTTGTAAAATTTTATAAAATAGGGATCCTACAGGCCTAAATCCAAAATCTCTCATTTACCCCGTAAGGAAACTGTGACCTAGTGAAAATGAGTGACTTGTCCAAATTAGCAGCCTAAAGACTACACGCCATATCCTTGAGGTTTTCAGCTAACCAATGTCACACTGTCTCCAATATGAAGTCTCTTATGTCCAAAGAATCTGCAGTACAACACAATAGAACTTTTCTTCAGCACAAATCCATCACTGTTTATATGCAACTCAAACCTAATACAAAGTTTAACCTTCTTGAGAATTCTCCACCTTCAAGATTTCTCTTCTATGTTCTTTATTATCAGAGGTAGTATATAGTATTCCAACTAAAAGATTCCCACAATTGTTATATTAGGTATCTACATTAACATGAATTACTAGTACTGAAGAGTTAATCAAGATGAAGAGGCCAATGAAAGCTTTCTTCACATATGAGTTCTTTGATGTCTTGTAAGGTTTGTACTCCGACTGAAGGCTTTTCCACATTCATTACATTGATAGGGTTTCTCCCCTGTATGAGTCCTCTGATGTACTATAAGGGATGAATTCTTAATGAAGGCTTTTCCACACTGGTCACATTCATAGGGTTTCTCACCAGTGTGAATTCTCTGATGCTCAATAAGGTATGCACTCTGGCTGAATGCCTTTCCACATTCAGTGCATTCATAAGGCTTCTCTCCAGTGTGAATAACCTGATGCACAGTAAGCGATGATCGTCCAGTGAAGTGTTTTCCACATATCATACACTCATAAGGTTTCTCTCCGGTATGAATTCTCCGATGTTGAGTAAGAGATGAATTCTTACTGAACGCTTTTCCACACTGATTGCATTCAAAAGGTTTTACTCCAGAGTGAAGTCTCTGATGTTCTATAAGGTATGTACTTTGGCTAAAGGATTTCCCACATTTGTTACATTTATAGGGTTTTTCTCCAGTGTGGTTTCGCTGATGTAGTGTAAGAGTTGAGCTCTTACTAAAGGCCTTTCCACATTCACTGCACTCATATGGTTTTTCTCCAGTATGACTTCGCTGATGAACAATTAAATGCATGCTTTGACTGAAAGCTTTTCCACATTCATTACATTCATAGGGTTTCTCTCCTGTATGAGTTCTCTGATGCACTGTGAGATTCATGCTTTGTGTAAAAGCTTTCCCACATTCATTACATTTGTAGGGTTTCTCTCCAGTATGAATCCTTTCATGCTGAACAAGGGAGGAATTCTTACGGAAGGCTTTCCCACACTCTTTGCAGTGATAAGGTTTCTCTCCAGTATGAGTTCTTTGATGAACTGTAAGGTTCATACTCTGACTGAAAGCCTTCCCACATTCATTACATTTGTAGGGTTTTTCTCCAGTATGAATTCTTTGATGTACAGTAAGGGAGGAGCGTTCAATGAAATGTTTACCACATACATTGCACTTATAGGGTTTCTCCCCAGTATGAATTCTCTGGTGCTTCAGAAGAGATGAGCTCTGGCTGAAGGTTTTCCCACATTCATTACATTTATAGATTTTCTTTCCTACAAGCATTCTTTGAGTTTTCTTTAACTCAGAATTTTGTTTGGCATCTTTTCTATGTGATTTATAGTTAAGGGGCCATTCTGCCACTGGAATGCTTTCCTGTATATCAAGGACTGAACCTTGACTGGAACATCTTTCAAGTTCATCATCTCTACACTGCCTTGTCGCAGTGAGAGTTTCCTTGTAAGTAATTGCCACTTGGGCTAGATGTTCTTCCTGTTGCTTCTCTAACCAATGATCATGTTTACAGGTTTCCTCCAATGTTGAATGCCAGAGACGTTCCTTTTCCATTATAGATCCATAGCATAAATCTTTAGTAATGTTGGGCTTTGGAGATGACTCTTTGGCTTCCCCATCTAAAAAAATACATATAATTCACATTAGTTTCTGTGCTGGGAGTGTGTAAAGATGGGAATGAGAAACTGATACTAAAAGAAATATTAGGTGTATTTCAGAGCTTACAAAGATATTTTTACAATTATGTAGAGAAATTGAAAGAGAGTGAAAAAGTGTTGAAACAGTCCATTTAGACACAGGGAAACCTGAAGCAGGAATGACAGATCCATTGGGTAAGCAGGAAATGAAGGAAGCAGAGTGAAATCACTAGTCTAGGCCCAATAATGAGGATGGAACTAAGGGAAAATACATAGAAGAGATGTTACTGGAAGATATGAAGGCTGCCACACTACACTTTACATACCTACCAGCAATTTTCTTCCCTCCTGTGAGCAATGCTTAGAATTTTATGAAAAATTTTCTTTATAAAACATCACAATGTGACAGTGAAAAGATTGCTGACCCTGAGTCAGCCAAATGGCTTCCATCCAGAGCTTTTAATATCATCTTAATTATTACTTTTTTCTTTGGGTCTGAATTTTCATAGATATAAAATAAGATATATTTGTGTATATGACCTTACTCTAATATCTTCTTATTCCTATCGATAAGGGGGTGAGGAATATATAGAAGTAATCCAGGAGGAATGTACATATATGGAACAGAAAGCACTAGAACATATTCAGAACTTTACCACTTGAAAGAGGATAATATCTAAAGGCTTTTCCTCCTTAAACTTTAAGCAGACTGTAACTGTTCTCACAGAGGTATAAGAGTACTAAAGGGCCATATCCTTTTGTAAGTATCCTTTCTGGGGCAATGAGAACTCATGGCAAGGGAAGGCAAGGTAGAATCTGTTGGACTGCTGACAAGGGAGCTATGGGAAGGACCTCAGAGCCATTAGTAAATTATTTATTCAGATTCTATTTCTTATCCCGGAAAGAATGAGGACAAGAAACTGCAACCTGAGAGTGAGCTTTAAGAGCAATGATTAGGACAATAGAAGAGATCAAAACTGAGCCACTGAACCAAAGCTCTGAACATAATGTAATTGATTGTAAAGAATGAGATCCACTCAATGAGTTCATCTCTTTCAGTATGACCTGCTTACATAAAATAAGAGGAAACGTGGAAGAGTAAACAAATCCTGCTTTCAAAACACACACTCCACCAATAGTTCAAGACGAGATCCATTCAGTGTAATAAGAAAAGTAACACCAAGCAGCATATGAATTGGAGAGTACTTCTTGCTCTACCTTTATCATCACATTCAACTATACAGTTCAAATTCTTTGGAAATAAAGTGCTGCCCAGTAAACACATAAGAAGGAAGGAGAATCTGTTTACACTGTGAAATAATTATGAATATCAGAAAAGATGCCCAATCTCAATTGTAGCCATGGGAAGGCAATGAGATCAGGGTGGGATGGCACATTCCTGGAATCCTAGCAGTCAAAAGGCTGAGATAGAAGGATTACAAGTCCAAGGCCAATGTGAGCTACATAGCAAATCTAAGACTAGCACAAACTAAATAGCAAGATTTAATCTCAAAGCAAAAACCAAAACCTAAAATGAGATATTATTAGTACATTCATCTGGCTGTATTGTGGTTTGGATCTGGAATGTCCCCCAAAAGTTTCATGTATTTAAATGTTATACATTGTCTATGGAACCATGTGCTGCTGGGAGATTAGGGCCTAGTCTGGAGGGCCAGATTAACAGCATGTAAATTAGGATTAACGGCATGTAGTGGGGGTTTACCACACCTGCCACACTTGGATGCAGGAAGGGCTAATCACTGGGATGAGACCTGGAAGGATATATAAGCTGCTTCCTGCCTTCCATGGGGACTAATCTTGACTAGTCTCAACTTACCTTCCTGTTTGTGATGTTGTGAGAAGCTGCCTCCACCTCTGCCTCTGCCATGTACTTCGACTGCTGCCAGCTGCTCCTGAATGGACTGTGACCTTCTGAAACTGTGAGCTAAAATAAGCCTTTCCTTTCCTAAATTTGTGGATGTTGGTTATTGAGTCACAGCAATAAAAAAGTAACTAAGATAGGGTAATAATTTTTTTTTTTTTTGTAAAACTTCAAACTCGCAGCCTCAGATTATTAAAAAAAAAACTGATTTAAGAAGCTAGAAGCATATCTCAGTGATTACAGTGCCTAGCACACCTAAGACCCTGGGTTCAATTTTCAAGCACCACATAAAAATTAGTTGGCTGTGGTGGCACATCCTATATTCCCAGCACTCAGGACTTCAAGGCCAGCCTTGGCTACACAGTTCAGGACTAGCCTGGACTGTAGAGTGGTATTGTCTTTTAAAACACAGGTTCACCAACGGGCAATTCTACTTACTGCTGGTAGGTCAGAAGCTTCATTCAAATATCGGAAAAATAGTTTAGCACAACTGAGAATGTTCACATAGACTTTGTTAAGGCAAGTATGGTAGGTGCACATACATATGTAAGTATACCTGGCAGTATACTAGGATTTATAATTTTCTAAAGTAAGAATAGTTTTAATTTTTAAAATGTTAAATTAAAGGATATAATACTTATACTCATATTTAAAACTAAATAGGTAAACTAGGCCCCATGGTTCGGACCTGTAATCCCAACATTCTGGGAGGCTCAAGCAGAAAGATCATAAGTTCCAGCCTAGCCTGGTCAACTTAGTGAGACCCTGTATAAAAATTAAAAATAAGGCTCCAGGTGCCATGTTGCCAGCATCTAAGAATCATGGTGAGGAAGGCAACCTGATTAAACAAGTTTGAATCACACTCGGGCAAGTCAACAACTTAAAATGACACTGTCTCAGATAAACATCAAAAAATGGCTGAGACATAGATCAGAGGAAGGCCTTGTGCTCAATCCCCTCCCTGTCAAAAAAGACAAGTGAAGTCCAGCTTTTATTGCATCAAATTTTTCTATCTGTTCCCTTTTTACAACAGCAATTCTGCAGATCCTCTGGTGAGAAGCACAGCTGCTCAGTATTTGACCAACAGAGCAGAATATAACAGTATAGCCAGAGTGGACCGAGATATATGTAATATAATTCATATAATTCATATACAGTGTGAAGGAGCAGTGTGCTGCAATTCTTTAAAACCTTTACAATATCACTTCTATGTATACATTATACTGATTCTTCTCTCCTTTATTCTTTGGAGACTGGGAGACTCCCCAGAAACGTAAATGCTGTAAGAGTAGAACTTTGCAGCTGTAGATTAGTTACATTTAAAATGCTTACTTGTAAGTCTTTTTTGGGGATATCAAAATGTATGTTGTGATGTACTAAGGATACTGGTCCCAAAACCTGTCACATTTTATAGTGACTTTTACCCTAATTCTGTATCTGTATGAAGTTATAAAAGTAATTGTAGGTGACTAGAAATAATGTCATTTGTATTAAACCTAGATCTATTTCTGAGTATGTGGTTCATGCTATCATGGAAATGTTTAACTTTTGCTTCTGCCAGTTTGTAATGAGAGAATTTCTTTTTATCCATTGTAACTCAGAGAACACTGGATGTATCATCTCAAACACAATAAACATGCTCTTGAAGAAAAAAAAGACAACAACATAGAAAATTAAGATGGGCTGGGAATGTAGCTCATTGTGAAGGATGTGAACTTTATCCTCAGAACACACACACACACACACACACACACACAGAGAGAGAGAGAGAGAGAGAGAGAGAGAGAGAGAGAGAGAGGGGCTAAATGGGCAGTAACTAGTGTTGCTAAAACTTATGCCTTCAGACTAACATGGACGGCAAAAGGGAACAAACAAAAGAATCACATAAAACAGAGAAAACTCAGAGACAGTATCAAAGCCAGAAAAAACAGAAGTACACATTTCTATTACACCAATAAGTATGTTAATTTGGGTCAAAACATTAAATCTACTTACATATTATCAATAATGGACATTCTTTACACAGCTTCAGAAAAGTGAAAAGTTACATGCAAATAAGCAAATAAAAAACTCATCAACATAAAAAAGTAATACTAGACCTAAAATTGAGATACAAGGAGCTAAACAAAATACAGAGAATGAATGACAAGCCTATCAGAAATAATCAAAATATTCCTATATCATGAATCTTTGTACTCTAACAAAGGATAAAAAGCAAGAAATACAAAATATGACTGAAGAAATATAAGATAAACTTTTACAAATATAAAATAGGAGTTTCTGCATATATATTTCAGTATTTTACAAAGAAAACATATACAAAAACAGAACCATTACAAAATACAGTAAAATTAAGCGCATCTAGATAAAACTCCACATTTAAAACACTGATCAAGTACACGTGAAACATACAGAGAACTTTACAATTTATTAGATAACAAAGAATCTCAATAAATCAGCAAAATAGAGCAAGAGAAAAAGAACGTTGAATCAATCATGAAAATATATAACACACTAGAAAAAACAGAAGTCAAAGAGAAATTTAAATACAACATTTAAGATTTTAGATTTGGAAAATGACACAGCTGACATATATTGTTAAACAAAAATAACAATAAATGAATTAAGCATTCTACCAAAGCTAAAAAAATAAAAAACAATCAAGTTACAGCAGAAATGAATACTTTAAGCATAGAAAGATTCATCCCATGACTCAACAACACACACCTGAAAACTCTGCCCTGGGTGCTCCCCAATCTCAAGAAGTCGACACAGTCCCTCCAGGTTAAGTCTCAAGCATCCAGCCCTTCCAGCCATGTCCCATCTCTTAACAGCACACTGTTTCACAGTTATCTCACTACATCCAAATACATGAGGCTTTTGGGGGACATATATATTTATGTAAATATATGTATATGTAAGTATATGTACATATTTACATATATATATATATATATATATATATATATATATATATATATAAAGCAAAAGCTGATGTTCTCTACAATCCATTGGCATAAAGAAATTGGGGTAGGTGCTTTCAATTATGCTTTGTGTATGTGTGCAATACACAAGTGTATATAAAAATACAGATATGATGTCTCTATCTCCCCTAAAAATAAAATATGTATTATAACTGTACACATTAAGGAAATCCAAACAAGTAGATTAGGAAAGTGAAATTAAGATTCAGTGGATATGGTGGCACATCCCCAAAATCCTAGCACTTTGGGAGGCCGAGGCAGGGGAATCATTGTTCAAGCTTAGCCTGGACAATCTGGTAACTTAATGAGACCTTATCTCACACTAAAAAACACAAATGGCTGTGGATGTAGCTAAGTACAAAGGCCCTGATTTTAATCCATAGTACCACAAAAAAACACAAAAGAATCAAAAAGAAAGAAAATAAGTACATATACAGAACAAAGCAAGAGAATCAAGAGATCCTTTACTATATATAAAATGAATGCACTTGCAAATCTGGATAAAATGGAACTTTTCTCAAAATAATATAGTCACCAAAAGAAGAGTTAAAAAATTTAAACTAAAAACATGGGTAATGGTAACAGTTTTCAAGAACTATTATGTATAAGAGACTTTATGCAACATTTCTTCAAAATCCTCAAGAGACCAGAATTCAGATGCCATGATGATCTAAAACTGTTACAATCTAAATAAAAAAGCTAAAATTATAAGTCTTAGAAGAAAACATATGGGAACAGTTTCAAGACATTACATTTGACAGTGATGTCTTGATATGACATCAACAGCATGGGCAGAGCTGGAGGACTAGCACAGTTGTTAGAATAGTTGCCTAGCAAGCACAAGGCTTTGAATTTGATTACCCAGCACCACAGAAACCAGGTGTAGTAGTGCATACCTGTAATCCTAGCTCTCAGAAAGCTGAGGCTGGATGACTGCTGTGAGTTTGAGGCCATTCTGGGCTACACAGTGAGTTCAAGACCAGGCTAGGCTACAGAGGGAGAACCTGTCTCAGAAAAAAACCCCACAAGCAATATGAACAAAATAGGTAAGATGGGACTTCACTGAAGTTAAAATACTTTGTGCATCAAAAAGCAGCCAATAAAATGAAAATGCAACCCATGGAAAAGAAGAAGGTATTTACAAATCATGTGTATGATGAGATAAATATATGAAGAACTCTTGCAATTCAACACATATACACAGGTTAAAAACAATCTAATTAAAAAACAAGTGAAGGACTTGAGGAAATAATTTCCCAACAAAGACATACAGACAGCCAATGAGCCCATGAAAAGACATGCCGCACTACTCATTACAGGTGTGCAAATGAAAACCTCCTGAGACTATCACTTCACACTCATTAGCACAGTCTCTATTAAAACAACAGAAAATAACAAGGGTTGATGGAGATGGCCGAGACACTGAAATACTTGCGCTTTAGAGATGAAAATAGTGCAGTTACTGTGGAAAACTCTTATGGTGTTCCTTAAAAAATTAAACAAAGAATTACCAGCTGATCCAGAAATTGCAGTGGGACAGATTTATAATCCCAGCACTTTGGTGACCGAGACAGAAGGATCACAAGTTTGAGCCAAGCCTGGGCAATATTTGCAACTTAGCAACACCCTGCCTCAAAATCAAAAGTGAAAAAGGCTGGGGATGTAGGTCAGCATAAAGACGTAGGGCTATACTCCTAGTACAACAAAAAAAGAAAAAAGAGAGACCTAAAAGTAAGGGCTGGGTCTCAAGCAGGCACTTACATAAATAACACTACAAATACAAAGAAATACAAATAATTTCTGACATGCTAAACCTCAAGGACACAATGCTAAGCAAAACAAGACAGTCACAAAAGAACAAATATATGATTCTATTTACATAAAATAAAACATCTAGAGTACTGAACATCACAGAGACAAAAGAAGAATGGTAATAGCATAGGAGTTGCCAGGGACTCCATGGTGGGGAGAGGAGCATGTTAATTTTAATGGGCATTGAGTTTTAGTTGGGGAAGCTGAAAAAGTTCAAGAATAGATGCTAGTAGTGATTACACATGAGTATTATAATTTAAATGCCTTCAAATTGAACATCAACAATATCTAAAACAGTAAATCTTGTGTGATATAATTATATGCCCCATGATAGAGACCACCTAAACAAGTTTTGACAATTTGAGGAAATTGGAAATTATGCAGTGAATTATTAAATTCTAAGTAGTGAGGGTTAAGGAAGAAATCACAAATGGAAATGAGGAAATATTTTGCACGATGCAGCCAAAACAATACTTAAGAGAAATCTATAGCTTTAAGTGTTTTACCAATAACCCATAATGTATGACTTGTTTACACCTTAAGAAGGGAGAAAAAGGAAAGCTATTAAACAAATCAAAGTGGAGTATCCTGCTTTAGATTAAGGCACAGTAAGCACATTCACACTGTCTCTCCCACTAAACACCTCCCCTGCCAAAGAATTTGGTCCCAAGAGTGGTGAGAAGCCCTGTTTCAATTTAGTCTTCCTAGCACTTGGCTCTGAAGGTGAGCAACCTCCAGAAGTCATAGAACAATGGGGCAACTAAGTGAATTGTGTGTTGCCAGAGGAATGAAAAAGTGAGGCCCAAGAAATCTGCAAGCACTGAGGGGAGGGAGGGGGAGTTTGGGAAAGTGACACTGAAAGTTACTTATGAACTCAAGGGCTGATCTGTGAGTTAAGGTATACATGAATATTACCTTGCACAGCAGAAGTAACAATCAGCAGGGGCCACAGCACGAATTCTACAACAGGCATGGGCTCACACACATGGGGCAGATCTGAGTAACCATGCACATCACAGACAATCAAACTGAAGCTGAAACCACAACCCAAAGTTCAGATTTCGAAATCTGATCTCAACCAAGTCAACTGCCTCCTAAAAGAAAAAAATCAACATTTCTGTAGCATTTAAACAAGATCCAGAATCTCAGAACATGGTACTCAAAACGTTCGTGATATCAGCTGAAGTCATTAAAAATAAAAAGAACTTAAAACTTTTCATCTCATGAAAGTAATCAATAGCTATCAAATTAGATGACAGTATTATCTGACAAATAACTTCAAAGCAGCTGCCTTACTTGCTCCAATTAATAAAAATGGACATACTTGAAATAAATGAAAATAAGAGTTTAGCAAAGAAAATGAAGGGAACCACAGAATATTCAGAACTAAAGATATGTAATACTTTAACATAAAAAGTTAGTTGTTATTTACAGAGTTAAAAAACACTTAGTAGATAGGTGAAATAGCAGAAAGAAGATAACAGAGGAAGAATCAGTAAACTTGTTAGACTGAAATAAATGATCCAACTTGAATAGAAAGAAAAAAAGATTTTAAAAAAGGTGAAGAGGGCTTCAGGGATCTTGCATAGCACAATACTAAAAACCTCTAGCATTAACTTCTCTGAAGTTCTAGGAAAGAAGAAAATGTTCACCGCTAGAAGAGTATGATAAAATAATGGCTAAAATCTTGTGATATTTAGCAATGACATAAACCTATGGGTTTAGGAAGACTACTAAAACCCAAAGAGGAACAACCCTCCATAGCCAGATGTATTATAATAAAATTACATAAAACATTAGAAAAGGAAATGATCTTGAAAATGAACATACTTGAAATAAATGAAAACAAGAGTTCATGTATTTGAAAGGTGACTGGATTGTGAGTGCTAACTAAATCAAGTAGATCGATCTATGGATTTCATGTGCTCTTCAGAAGTGGGGCAGGAGCTAAAGAACATAGATTTGCAGCTACGAGTGCTGCCTAGCAAGTGCAATGCCTTGGGTTTGATTCCCCAGAACTGTGTAAGCTGAGCATGGTGGTGTACATCTATAATCCCAGCACCTAGGAGCTGAGGCAGGAGGACTGCCAGCTTGATCTATATAGTGAGTTCAGAATCATCCTGAACTACAGAGCACATAAATAAAGTCACATAAATAAATAAATAATAATAAAGAAGTGGGTTCTGGGAGCTGGGAGCATAGTCCAACAGTGAGAGCACTTGCTTAATAAGTACAAGGCTCTGGGTTTAATTACTCAGTACCACATAAGCCAGGCATGGTGGCACATGCCTATGATCCCAACACTTACACACTGAGTTTAAGATGCGTGTAGGCTATGGACAGGTGAGTCACTGAGGGTGTGGCAGATGACTGAGGGCGTGTGCGGCCTGGAAGAAGATAGTCTTTCCCTAGCGATTCCCAACCCCTCACTCTATCCTCTTAAGGATGCTGTGAGTAGCTGTTCCCCATCAGACATTGCCACCATCCACAATGCCAGTTGACCACAAATGGACGGAGACCTCTGAAATGTCAGCTAACATAAACCTTTCCTCATTTACATTGTGGGCATTGGGTACTGCAGCCCAGCAATAGGAAGTAACTAAGACACCAACAGACTAGATTTCCTCCATAGCACTCTTGCTACCTTACCTTATACATTCTCCATATAGTCGCCAGACATTTAAAACATTATCAACCATTTAATAAATATTTTTTGAGCTGACATGACTCAAGGGACTTAGAATAAGCAATTAACACAGACTTTCTGTCTCTGTAAAACTTATATTCTAGTGACAGTAAAAAGAACCGACATAGTAAGTAAAATACTTAGGTGATATACATAATAGAAAAAATTTACAAGCAATAATACAGAAATAGTGAACATAATGGGTGGGGGTAAGGTTTGCAGTTTTAAATAGGTGACTGGGATAGACCTCACTGAGAGGGTGACATTTAATTCAAGACTTCAAGGAGATTTTATTCGTAGAATCATCTAAGGAAAGGCACCCCGGACAGATGAATAGTGAGCACAAAGGCCCTGAGGTACAGTGGCCTTGTCCTGTTAAAGAATAACCAAATTTTCCTGGTATTTTTACTTCTATTCTAGTCTTACATATCAATTTTTCTACTAATAGAAGCAAAGACATATATGTATCCTGTTAGCAGGAAGGTGGATAAGGACTCTGTTACAATATATAAAATTTTCTTTGAGTATGTGTGTATACTTACAATGACAAGTTTATATAACCACATACACAGATAGTCACTCAACAAATCTATGAAAATTATTCAAAATCATGTATAAAATGCAAATAACAGGTTTCCATGCTTATGATGGCTGGCAGAGCTTTGGAGAGCTTAAAATAGAAAATCTGTCTACATTTTTAGATATAATCTTTGATAACAGATTTCTAAAACTTAATACACATACTAAATTCTTTGTTTCCACCATAACAAAACACTATCAAATAAGTTAAGTCTAATGACCACTAATCACAAGCTAAAACACTTTTCATGTTACAACTGTTGTTCAGGTGTGTGTGTGTGTGTGTGTGTGTGTGTGCGCGCTTGTGTGTGCTTGTGTGTATACATCTGTGTGCATGCGTGCAAGTGTGTGTATGGTATTGGAAATCAAGATCAGGATCCTCACACTGAATTACATTTCCAGCTCATTTTTCTTTTCTTTTCTTTTCTTTGGTTTTTGAGAAAGGATCTTGCTAAGTCACTAAGTTACCCAAGCCTGGTTTAAACTAGCAATCCTCTGTCTCACCTTCCCAGAGCGGTGGGATTACAGGTTTGTGGACAACAGCCCCAGGCTGTTCACTTCTGGTTAAACATTAACAAACTTACTAGCAGTAATACTAGCAGCAGAGACAGTACTCTGCATTTTATACTTATCTTTTATAAAACAGGAGTTTTATAAACCTTCAACAATTACATAAACAAAGCTTTAGTACAAAAAAAGGAGACAATGATGTCATGTCAAAAATTTTTGGATAGTCTTCACAAGCTCCAATTTTACTAGCTATACTTGAAAATAAAAGGTCATAGCAGGGCAAAGAAAGGTAGCTATAACCTTTGTTTTGGAATTAGCATTAAACTTGGACAAAAAAACTCACAAACAAACCAAAAAGCACGTGTGTTCAAATTCTGGTATGTTATCTCACCCCTCTGAGACAGTAAAAGTGGCCAACAAAATCTACCCTCCTTGTCACAAGGAGTCAGGCAGAGTCTGCCTGGGGAAGGACCAAGCACAGTACTAAGGGAACTCAGTCTCTTCTTGGTGTGGGCAAATGCTAGAAGACGTAAATGGTACATAGGTGTGGCAGTAGTAACCAAACAAATGAAGCAAGAACAAGATCAGAAGTTGGCACATCATCGCATTCTCTGGGCCCCATTTCACTCTTCCGCTTTTCTCCCTCTGGGATAGGGGCTCTTTCCATGTGGCCACATTCAAGCTTTTCCCTTGTTAAGAACACACCAGATGCACTCTGCTTCTGACTTCTTTCCATTCTTGTTCTTCATTCCTTTCCTTCCCAGTGAACCTGCACTTACAGGGTTTACTTACTTGGTCATTACTTGCTTGTTTTCACTTTCCCACCCACAGCATACAAACTTTAACACTAAAAAAGCTCCTCTTCCCAGCCCTTCACTCTTCACTCTGTGGCCAGATGAAGGCAGCACAGCGCCCAAAAACAAGACAAAACAAAACAAAACAACACAAAACAAAACAAAACAAAAAACCCAAACCACTAAAATAATCTAGTTAGCAAAAAAAAAAAAATATTGTTAAGAAAAGTAAAGTAGCCATTGGTAGGTAAGATATAAATACATAGCAGAATTTCCACTTTATGAAAGGAAAAAAAGAACAAAGAAAAATCATCAGTTCAATACATGTAAAGAAAAAATAAACCAAAATTCACATCTCACTAAATAACCAGAAAAAGATCCAATACATGTATAATAACATATAAATAGGCTAACCCTATTAAAATAGAAAATCTTTAAAACTGATATAAAGTCCACTTACACTGAACCTACAAAAGAAATAAAACACACGCCTAAAGATTTAATAAAAAGGGGCTGGGAGGGAAGACATGGCAGACACATACAAATAAAAAGCAAGGAGGTTAAAAAGCAACTATTAGGTAATTTAGAATAGGCAAATCAGGTAATAGAATATTTTCAGAAACAAGACATAATCCCCCTTTTGTAAAAGGCAACTTCAAATCAGACATACAAGGTTTTTTTCCCAAAAGGCATCCACTTTTATCATTGAGTTGTCTTGTTAGCTGAATATATGGTGCAAAATTAAACATCTAAATTCAGATTGGGGTATGCTGGTCTTCTTTATATGCCTAAATTCTCAATGCCTTCAGTTAGGAGCCAGTATGTAACAGAGATTGTCTCTTTATGACATATTCTGTGATTCCGTGTGTCAGCTGCAGCCTTGTGAAGAAGCCTCAATTTAGAGAACTACAAAAAGGCACTTTGAAAAGGCCACAGCAAAATATAGCAACATCACTCACAAAGTTTATTTGTTATTATCCCTTAAAATGTTATTTCCTTTTCACCTTTCATAAAAATGGGTCTTTTGCCCTCAGCTCTACAATAAACACAGGGCAATTCTTTTTAAATTTTTATTACAATATACTGTTATGATTATTTTCTTTTATTCCCATTATATGGAATATAATATGCATATATGTGATACATAATGTATACATTGAACTTGAGTATTTTGTGCATATATATGTTGCATCAGTTACAAAGCCTTCTTGTCTCCTCCCTCTTTTGACTTTCCCATACTTTACCTTTCTCCCCTAAACTTCGACTATCCCCACCATTTAGCTCTATGAATGACTGCATTCTAGGTTTCTCATATAAGAGAAACCATTTGATATTTAATCTTCTGTGTCTGATGAACTTCACTGAGCATGATGGTCTCAGGTTGTGTCTACTTATCTACAGAGGCCTTAAAACTACAAATACCCAATCAAGAATGGGTAACAGAAATGAACAGACAATTCTCAGATGAAGAAGGTCAAATGGACAGTAAATACATGAAAAGATGTTTAATATCCTTAGTCATTAGAGAAATACAAATCAAAACATCATTAAGATAACATCTAACTCCAGAGAGAATGGCATGTATCAAGAACTTGAACAACAATCAATGCTGGTGAGGCTGTGGGGAGAAAGGAACCCTCTTACACTGCTGGTGGGATTGTAAATTGGTACAACCACTATGAAGGGCAGTATGAAAATTCCTCACGAGGCTGAAAGTAAATATCCCCTTTGATCCAGTGATACCTCTTCTGGGAATCTTTCTGAAACAATTAAAAGCATCATATAAAAGAGATATATGTATACCTCTGTTCATAGCACTGCAACTAACAAGAGTTGAATTGTGGAAGACACTAAAAGCCATCAACAGACCAATGGATACAAAAGTGGTTTATATGTACACAATGGACTACTACTTATTTATAAGTGTTTGAAATAGGCATATTCCTGGGTTTCTCTTGCTTATGCAGAAGTCTTCTTGAACCTAAAAACGCAGACTTTTGATACTATTATTCCCTAGAAAAGGTCATACATCAAATGGAATAAGCAGAGGCATTTTAAATTATGAAAGTATAATATATACAGAATATATGAAAGTGATGATGTTTTAGGTATCACAAAAGCAAAATGTTCTTAATATAAAATTTGTAGTCAAAATTGCTTTTCCGTACAAAATCATAATCATAGTTAAATCCCAGTCATAAAGCAATGAAAAACGAACTACCTAAGCTACACTTATTAGAAATATGCAATATTTTTTAGATCAGTCTATAAAAAGTCAACAAGGCCATAATGAAAACTATTGGCAGAGTGAAGGCAAATTTTGTTAGTTAACAGGAAAAATAAATGTTATAAAGGTGATGAGAGTCTATGTCAAACTGATACACAGGTTTATTGACATTCAAATCAGGAACTGTGTATTTCTATCATTCTTATTCTTGGAAGTTGACAATAGGTAATAAAATTTGACTGAGAGAATACCTGTATAAGAGGGACCAAAATTTTGAAGAGAAAGATATAGAGGAATTTTGCCTTGCATATTACAAAATAAATCAAATAGTGGGACACAATGGACACAGAACTACAGAATATGACTCAAAAAATAAGCTCTCTAATGAATTATGTATGTAGAAATTTAGTAAAATTTAAAAGATGCATTTCACACCTATGGAGAATGAACAAAATATTTAATAGATGATGTCAGCCTAAATGCCATCACTTCAGAGATATCACTTCTGCTTCCCCCAACAGAGACCCCCTTAATTATCTTGTCCTGCCTGAGTAGTCATCATAGCCCTCAACACTATACTCAACAATACTTACTCTTTACAGTCTGCTTCCATTTTCTAGAACATAAGTCCTCTGAGAGACAGATCTTGTCAATTTATTAACTGCTACATTCTCAGTATGTGGAACACTGCTCAGCACATAGTATGTCCTGATGTCGATATGGAGTATCCCTCAAAAGCCCCATGTACCCATGGATACCATGTAGTGTTGGGAGACGGGGCCTGGCTGGAAGGGGTGGATGCTTAGGGCTTGACCTAGAGGGGTGTGTGCTGATATGCCCTTCCTCCCAGGCTTCTCTGTTCTGTCATGGTGCTGTGAGGATCTCTGTCTCCAGAACATGGGTTCCAGCTCTGGCTCTAGCTGTGGCCCCATTATGTGATTTCACCATTTTCCAGCAGCCCACCTGTGAATAGACTGTGACGTTCTGGAATTGTGAGTTAAAATAAACTTTTCCTCCCCTAATTTGTGCATGTTAGGTATTGAGTCACAGTAATGAAAAGGTAACTAAGAAAGCCTCCATTTTCCAGAATATAAGTCCAGAGAGAGAGAGAGAGAGAGAGAGAGAGAGAGAGAGAGAGAGAGAGATCATGCTAGCTTATTCACTGCTACATTTTCAGTATGTGGAACATTGCTCAGCACAACTGCTTAATGGATGAACAGCATGACAGAACACAGCCAGGTGCAAAAAGAAGATGGAGGAAAGACTTCTGGATCAAGATGACGGCCAAGTAACAGAGCTGCACAATGTCTCCTCACTGACCCACTTAAAAAGTCAAGAATTAACACATAAAAAACAAAAACCAGCAGCCCAGGAAGGCATCCCACACTGGATGTAAATGGCTGGGAGCTGCAGGCATCTGCAGACGGAGGAAAGACTGTGTGGAGCCCAGGACATCTGACCATGCTAGGGGAGGAAGGAGCACCCCAAGAACTGACAGGAGACTGTGGGAAGGTCAGAAAACTTAAAGACATACTGGAAGTGGAGGAAACAGCGCAGCCCTAAGTTGCCAGCACCCACAGACCACAGACAGAGAAAAGCCCGGAAGCCAGAACCTTAGTCTGAGGTAAGTGCGAGTCTGGGAGAAATGGGAATTGTTGGCAGCTGGCAGTCTCAACCTCTGAAAAACAAGCCCACGGGTAGTGTATACTACAAACACAGTGTGCACTGCCCCTAGGAAAGGTACCCAGGAACCCAGACAAGAAGAAGTGCTTGGCAGCCACGACAGGCAGTGACATAAGCAGGAGCCATTAAAAAAAGAAGGAAAAAAAAGCCCAAGACTGAACCCTCTGAGTAAAAGAAAGCTCAGAAGAGCACATCAGGACTTTTGGGGTCACCCTTAAAAAGTGCCTAGGAAGAAACTGGCACAAGAGGCAGAGAGAGGAGAAAAGAGTGGAAAAAAGGCTGCTGATCTCCTGAACAGCTCAGTGTAGTAGGTGCACCTCTGAGGGTGGGAGAGCCCCGCCCCAGGGGAGGTAAGCCAGGACAGGCATGAGAGCTTTGCTGAGGGGGCCAGGGGTTAACAAGACATCTCAAAGGCCATCGGACTCTAAGGTCCCCCTCACTGCCTACTCCCAGCACAGAACTAAGAACAACTGTGGCTCCCCACCACATACCATCATAGCTGTTCAAAGAAACTTCTCACCTAAGCTGCTAAAGTGAAGCCCCTCAACACCAGAAACATGGGAAGAAGACAGGGCAATAGGGCACCCACAGAGATGCCTGAGACCCCAGAAACTAATGGCACGGGCCCTGAAATAGTGGAATTCATAGGGAAGGAAGTCAAAAAGCAAATAAATGAGCTAAACAACCAGTTCAAAACAAGATATTCTCAACAAAAGGCAATCAATGATCAGCACGCTTAAAGAGGATCTTACTAAGCAAATAATGGCCCTAGTGGAGACAAAGCTCACTGAGCATATTGAAGCCACAGATAAAAAGTTGGCTGAGGTAAACAAAGAAATGTAAGATATAAAAGAACATTTTAGTAGAGAAGTGGAAAATCTAAAAAGAAATCCAGATGAAACTGAGAGCATGAAAACTGTGTGTAATAACAGGGAAAGATGACTCAGATATTGTGAAGACAAGGCTGAGGAAACAAATGATGTAATTAGGCATGACTCCAAAGTTAGAAATGAGCAAAGTAGCTGGACACACCAGCTGATGGATAATTCATAGAGAACCAATCTCAGAATTATGGGTGTGAGAAAAAGAGCAGAAGACAGCACCAAAGGTGTAAAGAATTTATTCATGGCAATAGTGCAAGAAAATTTCCCTAATCCAGGAAAAGAAATTAACTTTCAGATACAAGGGGCTTATAGAATACCAAATAACCTCAATCAGCAGTGAGACTCACCATGACACATCATAATAAAAACCTCAGAAATTCAACATAAAAAGAGAACATTAAAAGCAGCCATAGAAAAACAGACATTATTCTACCAAGGCAAACCCATTCAAGTTACTGCAGATTTCTCAAGGCAAACTTTAAAGGCTGGGAGAGCCTAGAGCAGGATCCTTAAAGCTTTAAAAGACAGCAAGTATGAACCCAGGTTGTTATATCCAGCAAAATTATCCCTGAAAATTGAAGAAGAAAAAAATTTTATGATCAAGAATCCCTTAAGAAATTTGCAACAACTACCCCAGCATTACAGATATTACTTGGAGGAATCTTCGAGAGAAGCAGAGAAGCAAGCAGCACTGAAAAACATGGAGGAGGAAAGGAAACATCTAATCAACATGGGCAAGTGATATAAAATCTTTAAAAATATGCATGCATGAAATTAGGGATGAATAGATAGGTAAGAGGATAAACCAAATCAGGCAAAATGTTAATAATTAGTGAAATGTTAGTAAACAATACATGAAAGTTAAAAAAATCTAAAATAACTCCACATACCTCTTTATCTATTGCTTTAACTGTAGTATACTTATGTGATGCAGATTTAAGTTCATGTAATATAGCAAACTGATATAGTCTCAAGCTTGTTTAATGTAGCAATTCACTTTTCTGATGTTGGGTGTGAATTTATCCTCTCTGAGAGAGGCAGAAAAATAAACAGTACCAAAATAACACGGAGGAAAGGTAACATCTAAAGACAAAGTGTAATAAAAAAGATTAGCATTTAAATCATTTGATTGACAGAGTTCTAAAACAGTACCAGTTCTTCTATAAAATCTGTAAAATCTCCCCAGATTTAAGTTCATTTAATGTAGCAATGTGATATAGTTTTAAGTTCATTTATTGTGGCAATTCACTTGCTAGGTCTATAAGTTTATCCTAAGAAAACTGATGGATGTAAAGATAACCCTTTGAATGTACAAACATGTACCTTCCAGTACTCAGCTAAGGCATTTGAAATTTAACTTTTCTTCTTTCTCATATTTACTAGCATTATGAATTACATGGCTATAGTTCTTTTCCTATGTGGACTGGTGGGTGAAACCAGGTTTAAGAATCTTAACAAAGATAGAGCAAAATATAGGGGAAAAAAAGAACTTTTGTCAAATATCCCAGTAAAGGGATCTGCTGGACTCAGAGAAGAGGCATCAAGATTTGTCCACTGTGGCCCATTAGAGGAACAGGAAGCTGAGCTAAATAATTTAAGTGAAAATAATAATAATTTAACAATCTAAGTGAAATCACTTAAATGATTTAAGTGAAATGATTCAGATGCAGAAGGTTATGGTTAAGTACTGTAAAGTCTCTCTGACTTGGAAAACACAGAATACAGGCATTCTATAGAACCACATGATGTGATAGCCAGTTGGTGGGTAGGGATGGGGAGTGTGGTAGGGTCAAAAATGGGAAGGGATTGTAAAGTTGATGTGATAAATATTGTACACAAAATACTCAAGTTTATTGTAAACATTATGTATTGCATATGTATATTAATAAAAATAGTGTGTGTGAGTGGGGGGAGATGGAACTAGCACATATCCCTCTAGGTGAAGCCCCAAGCACCTGCTCCTTCCAGCCAGGTCCCAACCTCCCAAAAGTACACTATCCATCGGTACATGAAGATTTAGGGTAGATACTTCAGACCTAAAACACAAAGGGTACAGTGAACCTTTTTCCAACTGCTATCTGGTCATGATGCTGGTGGCTTAGGATTCTGTCCACCCAGGTTCCTACTACATTCTTCCCATCACTGAAACTCTGAATACCATGCTGCTGGCTGGAATAATACTAAGGATGCACACCATTTACCAAATACCTTCAACACTCCAGGAACCAAGCTAGGTACACTACACTTTTATTACTTCATTTGAACTTTCAGGAAATCTATGAAGTAGGTACTACTTAAGGAGATAAGCAATGTGAATTTTTAAAAAATTAAAATAATTCTAGTTTTGTTATGTTGTAAAACTTGTTACTCTAATAGTTTCACCTGAAACATCATTACTATTAATTGATTATACTTAACATATAGAACTAGGTTTCACTTATAATAGCATTTTCATCACTTTAACACCATTATCTCTAAGTGTCCTTGCATTTAAAGACTAATTAAATTTGCTTTCAAGCATTTGTTTGCAAGCACTCCTTTAGAATACTCTAATAGCTTGATGGCCTTGTCAGAGTTCTCAGTATTTCTATGCAGAGTCTCTAATCTCTTAATTTTCTTCCAGATTTCAAAAGCACAGCCAATTACTATGGACTAAAACTTCAGATCAACTGGCCCACACAGCACCTCAAACACACATTGTACAGTGATATTAACTGTCTGATGGTATTTCCTAAATCATCCAGAAACTTACTACCTCATCTCATGGCATTCTGCAGGAACTGTGTTACTGATTGTTCCTATGAAATTCCAATGATAAGGGTTTGTTTCATCAAAAGGTTTGGATTAATTCTTCTTTCTCTGTCACTGATCTGCCTCATGTCCTGGCTATTCCAGATACTGTGGATGATTTTCAGAAGGATTTGTTTCTCTTGCTCAACAGCAGTTGCTGTTTCTCTCAAAGCTTCAACCCTGAGCTCCACCTGATCCAGGCTCTCCAGCAGGCAGTTGGAGGAGTCAGCATGGAGGAGGAATGGCAGCTCCTCTTTGGCTTTGGTGTTTTATTGCCTGAGACATCAAGCCTCTGCAGTACAGACGTCACCAGCCACTCTTGTGGTGGGGAGAGGAGCACAGTGGGGCTGCAAGCACACCACACAAGATGCCCAACACTCCACCCAAAATTCTTAACAAGGAAGCGTATGGAAGACATTGTAATGCTGTTATTTCTGTCTTCACCATGAGGAAGTAATGCTTCATGGAAATTACCTGTCTATGACAAAGCAGCTATGAAATAGCAGTAAGAGCTGGGCTTGGTGGTACAGGCCTGTAATTTCAGCACTTTGAGAAGCTGAGGCATGAAGATTGCAAGTTGGAGGGAGGCTAGTTTGGGCAACCTAATGCGATCATGTCTCAAAATAAAAATAAAATGGGCTGAGAATATAGCTCAGTGTAAGGGCTCTAGGTTCAATTTCCAGTAACACACACACACACACACACACACACACACACACACACACACACACACACACTAAGACTCAGGATTTAAACTGAGAACACAAACTCCTTTATAGCAAACCTTCTCAGTTACTAAGATGGGTGTCTCTCTTAGTCGTTTATTTGTTGCTGGGACAGAATATCCAACATTCGTTAAGAGAGGAAAACTTTATTTTAGCTTAGTTTTAGAAGGTCTCAGTCTACTCATGGGTGCTGGCAATGGTAGAAGCACATGGCAGAGGTGTAGCTTGAGAAATACTGATTGTGGAAGGCAGACATGAATCCAAGTGAAAGAGGAAGGACACAATTAGCCTATAACCTTAGTATCCAGCCTCTCTGTTCCAGCCCTTCTGACCAGCCCCCACCTCTTAACAGCACATTCAAATTATAACATTCCTCTCCCTGGTCACCAACAGATTCATATCTACCTCCTTATGAAAAATGCATTTACTCCTTCTCTGAAAGTTACCAAACTCTTAATGGTTCCAGCACTGTTAAAAAAAAATCCACACCCAAAATTTCCTCTGACACACATGGCAAACTGGCTGAAAACTCCATAGCTTCTCCTTTAGCTCTACTCACAGCCTGTGGCCTTCCTCTGCAATCCAAGTTCCTGGTAATCTCCAAATCTGGGGGATCTCCACAGCACTTTCAGCTAGTTTAACCTTCAGAACATCATGCATTACCCTCCCTGAGGCACACTGCCTGGCCTCCAGGGCCTGCCTCTGAAATCTGAGTGGAAGCCTTCATGGCCCTACAACTCTTCCACTCTGCATGCCTGTGAAACCAGAACCACATGGACAATGCCCAGGTGTGTTCCTGGCTTGAACAGCAGTCTGGCAACCTTGGACTATTGCTGTAAAGGCCTCTGAGTTCTTAGGTGGCTGAACTCTGGCGATTCATCTTCCTAGGTTGCCCTCCAGGATGCCCTGGAGGTTTCTTTTCAAAGCAACATCCTTTGTCCTCCCATCTTTTAACTGGTAAAGGGTGGGGTCTTGCTGATTCCTGAGATACCTTCAAGTCACCTTGTTTATAGTTCTGATTCCAATTACTTGGATTCTTTTTAATGCTGATCTCTTTAACAACCACATCTTCTTCTGTCCCTACTTTGAAGTCACATTCCTTCTGACAAAACTGCAAACTTCTCACATCTTTTTCTTCTGCCACTCTTTCCTGCTTTCCAAAAAAAAAAAGAAAAAAGAAAAGAAAAAAAAAAAAGAAAAAAGCTGCAAACAATACCCATGTGACGGCCTGAACATTGGGGTTGCCTTAAATTTCCTCTACCAGATTAAGTAGTCTACAACCATTAGTTTAAGTTTCAGGCAAAGTCTTGGGACAGGGCAAATGGCAACACACTTTTTGTCAGAGCATGGCACACATGGTTTCTGGCTATATTAGCAACTTTCTCATTTCTCGGACAGAATACCCAACATCTATGGGAGGAAAGATTTATTTTAGCTCATAGTTTCAGAAGGTCTCAGTCCATTCATGGGCAATGTGCAATGAGGGGAGCACATGGCAGTGATGCAGCAAGAAGTGCTGTTCATGGTAAGACAGACAGGAGGCCAAGTGAACAAGGAAGAGCAGAGCTAGCATATATCCTTCCACATCATATCCCAGTGATCTGCTCCTTCCAGCAGTGTTCTGTCTCTTCCAGCCAAACTCCGCTGTTCTCTTCCTTCCAACTAGGCCTCACTTCTTAACAGCATATGGTTCCATAGGTACTCCATAATATCCAAAGACAGAAAGCTTTTAGGAAGACATTCCAGTTTCAAACAGTTAGAGACCAACTGCCAATAAAGTCCTCCTTCCCACATGAAATCCCTGAAGCCTAGCCTTTACAATCCACACTTGTATCAGCACTCTGGTCTTCTGAGCTCCGACCAGAATCTCCAATCAAGTCTGGCTCACAGTTTGGCTTAAGTATGGCTTCTCTAGCGAGTATTACCATATCTTTCAAAACTCCTCCCTCCAACCAGTTCCAAAGGTTCTAAATCCATGGTCAGGTAAAGTCACAGGAGGGGTCCCACGTCTCTGGTGCCAATTTCTGTCTTAGTTACATATTCATTGCTGGGACATAATATCCAGCATCCACAAATTAAGGGAGGAAAGATTTATTTTGTCTCACATTTTTAGAAAGTCTTAGTCAATTCATGGATGGCTGGCAATGGTAGAAGCACATGGCATAGGCACAGCCAGGGAAAAGCTATTCATGGCATGGCAGACAGGAAACCAAGTGAAGGAGGAAGGGTGAAGCTAACTTATAACCTTCTAAGTCCTATCCCAGTGATCTGTCCATTCTGGGTCAAGCCCCAGTGCTCTCCCCTTTGGACCAGGTCTCATCTTTTAACAACAAAATTTTCCATGGGTGCTCCACAACAACCAAACAGATGAGGCTTTTGAGACATCCATAACTACAATACCTATCTCCCTATTTTTCATGGCCACTACCTGGAGATCTTCCCCTTCCACAGGTCTTAAGACACTGACAATATTGGAACCTAACCATACTTGTTCTTATTATCATTTTCATGTGCAATCATTATGACTTTATCCTTTACAGATGTGTCCTCTTTAATAATCTCTAATAGTTCAAAAGTCCTATTAGCACCCTTACCATCTCTCATACGATTTTTGGTCCTTTTCTCATCCTTTACTACCATTAAGAACTTACTAGCAGGGCTGGATGACATACACTTGTGATTCCAGCACTCTGGAAGGGTGAGGCAGAGGACTGAAAGCTAAAGCCCAGCACAGGCACCTTAGTGTCTTGGTGACACTTTGTCTCAAACCAAAAAATAAAATGTGCATAGAATGTAGGCACCAGGTTCTACCCTTAATACTACAAAAAAAAAAAAAAAGAAAAAGAAAAAAGAAAAGAAAAGAAAAGAAAAGAAAGAAAGAAAGAAAGAAAGAAGAAACACTAAGGGAGGAGGCTCACAGACACTATCCAACATTAGGGTACACCAGCAGTCATGTACTCTTCAGTGACTCCCATATACAGCATGGGAGTAAGGAAGAGGTTTGAGAGAGAAAAATGAGCTCACCTGAGCTCCCCAAGGTAGAGGCCCTGCAGCCACTGCCTTCTCCTTCTTTGTCAGGAAATCCTTCCTAGGTAGGCTTGGAGTTCCCAGGAGGCAAAGCTGAGAGAAGAAAAGGAAGCCAGAAGAAATAGGATTGCTACAACAGAAGCAAAAATGCCTCAAAACAAATAAGTATAAGGCATCTACATAAAAACTATAATGTTTATTTATAAAGTTGTTTTTATTAAGCTTACTTACATATATGGAATACAAACACTGAAAGACATGCCATATTCCTGAGTAGAATATTTTAGTATGCTAAATTGTCAATTCTTTGAAATGAGTTTACAAATTTAACACAATCCTAATCAAGCTATCCTAAGTAAAATATTTCGAAGCCACTATAGAAAATGATTTTCAGCAGCCAGGAAGCTTCTCAAAAGGAATACTAATGAAAACAAACACCACATATGGGGACGCTAAATAAGCTGACCTCACAGAATTATAGAATAGAACGTGATTACTAGAGGCTAGGGAGAAGAGGGGACCAACAGAGGTTAGTTATCATGTACAAAAAAAAATACAAATTAAGAGGAGAAATAACTTTTTTTGAGACAGGGTCTTGCTCTGTAGCCCAGGCTGGCCTTGGACTCATGGCAATCCTTCTGCCTCAGCCTCCCTAGTGCTGGGATTACAGGCATGTGGCACCATGCCTGGCTTATGTGATGCTGGGGAATTGAACTTGGGTACTTAGCAATTGCTAGGCAAGCATTCTAATCCCTGAACCATTCCTCCAGCCCCCTGGAGAAATAACTATTAGCTTTTTATAGGATGACTATCATTAACAATAACTTAGTATCTATTTCAAAAAGGCTGAAAGATTTTTCTGTTCTCAACAAAAAAGAATGATAAAATATTTGAGGTAATTTTTATAATTACCTTGACTTATTCACTACACATTGCATACATTTATTGAATTATCACACTGTATCCCACAAATATGTTCATTATGTCAATTTTGAAAAAAATTTAAATACTAAGAGAAAATACTGATGTTACAATTTGACCACTGATTTTTAAGTTATAGTAATTTGGGCTGCAGGTATAGCTCAGTGGTTAAAGTGCTTGCACAGCAAGTGCAAGGTCCTGAGTTCCATTCCCCAGCACCACATAAGCTGAGTGTGGTGGTGCACATCTATAATCCCAGCATTCAGGGGGCTAAGGTAGCAGGATTACTGTGTTTTCCAGGCCAGCCCAGGCTACAAAGTGAGTTCAGGACCAGCCCGAACTACAGAATGAGACCTTGCCTCAAAAAAATTATATTAATTTGAACACAGTATTATCTAATAGCATCACTCACCAAATATGCTGTCAAGCACCATTCCAAGCCATGGCCATGAGCAGAGCAGTAAATGAGACAGTAAACTTCCTGACCTCCTAGATGCTATAGTTGAATACAGAAAAGGACCAATGGAACAAACTAAAACTCTACCCATATAAACGATTCAGAAAAAAAGGACGGATACATAAGAATTCAGGAACTTGAAGCATAACTCAGTGGCAGAGTATTTGCTAGCCATGCACAATGCCTGGGGATCAATTCCCAGCACCACAAGGGAAAAAAATTCAGGATATGAAAAGGTAACATTTCACATTAATGAAAAGGGGTTACTTAGTCAATAATTTACAGCATGGCTTCCATCTGGAAATGAACAAAGAGGTACACAGAGAATGAAAGAAACATACCAAAAGAAACCACAGATGAACTTTTTTTGTGTGTGATTTCATGGCTCTGCCTAAGGATAATGTCAAATACGAAGGTAATTCTTTTTATGTGTGACCATATGAACACGTAATATTCCTCCATAGTCAAGAAACACACACTTGGATATCACATGTAAAATTTAAAAAATAAAATGGGCTGAGAGTATACAGCTCAATGACAGCACTTGCACTGCATGCACAAGGCCCTGGGTTTGATCCCTAGCAAAAAAAAAAAAAAAAAAAAGGAAAACAAACAAAAAAATTTAAAAACCCACAAAAAGAAAAACAAAAAATGGCGAACTGCATAAAAATATTAATTAGTATTCAAAATGCAACTTTAAATAACCATTTGCACCGCTCAGAAAGGAGAATGCTAACACCCTGACAGAGTGTGGTTTTATTAGGCATTCTTACACTATCAAGTGTTTAAAATACATTAGTGAAATGAATAAAACAGGCAGTATCAAATGCCTTATTGTAAGCTTGACCTAGAAATTTTACTTGAAGATATTTATAGAATGAGACAATGCAAAGACGTATATCTCCTCATGTCTACATCGTTTATATTAAATTTAGGAACTCCCACGATGTTTTAAAAAGAGCATTAAATTCTCTCACACATTAAAATATTAGCTGTTTTTAAAAACTGGTATGTGTTCAACATATTACGTTATTTATAAGTTCATTCTGTATCTTGAGTTGTGGTTGCATGGGCAAAACTGATGGCTCTTAAGATTGGTATACGTCAAACACCTTACCAAATGCAGTTCATAACTCAATTTCAAAATAATTTGAGACTGGATACAAAATAATCCTTTTTCTTCAAAAACTAGTGTTTCTACATTTAATACACATACGTATAAAACCGACATGCAGATTTTGACAGATTTAGAATGATTTCGCTCATCCAAATTTTATAGTTTATCCACAGTGAAATTTTAAGAGGAAAAAAAAATGCTTGAGAAAAATTTTCCTAAGTAGAAACCTGCCCAGGGCTGGCTTTCGCGTCCTTACCGAGATGGATCACGGGGAGTCCACCTCAGCTCCCCTCCGAAAATGACACAGGGCAGGTCCCCGAGAGGCGGTTTACACAAAGAGTCGTCGGCAGAAGACCCTGGACTCTTGTCCAGCAGCCCGAGACTTCCCAGAGAGGACTCCCTCCGCACAGCCGGCGTGTCCCGAGCAAAAATACGCGGGACCTTGGAGTGCCCGCGAGGAGCAACCCGGGGTCCTAAGGACTCCCCGAGACTTGGCTCCGCCCCCGACCCCCGGGACGAGAAGCTGCCGCGCTAAGTCCCCTGTGCCGCCGCTCTGGGGCGACCTAGCCTCGGGGCCGTCCCAGGACAGGTGGAAGGACAGCGTCCGGGGACGGTGCTCTCACCGCGGCCTGGCTCCCGGGGCGTGAGGGGGCGCACCTGCAGCTCAATGGCCCGCGCTCGGCCGGCGCAGGGAAGACTCTGCCTCAGCGCATCCGCCAGCACTTCTGCCCTTCAGGCCGCAGAGGCCCCACCTTGCAGTACCGGGCGCCTTCGGTGCCAGTCCCTAAGACCCGTCGGTTGGGTGTTCTATGCACGGTACTCAACCTCTAGTCGAAGGAGCCAAAAGGACCAAACCCGCAGGCGGACGCAGCCGCGCCCGCAGCGTTGGACTACATTTCCCACAAGGCTGCGCGGCCGCGGCACAAACGTCCCCGCGCGCAAGCGCAGCAGAGGGTGCAGGAGAGAGCTGCTGAGAGCATAGTTGTGCAGCGGCATAGCAGCTGGGTGAGGTTGCACTGCGTTGGTCGTTCCTACCCAGCTACCTCACTACTGCTGCCCTAAGAAACTTCTCTGTAGAGCCTATAGGAAGATATAGGGGCAGATAAACTTGACCAGGTCTCACTTTTTCTCCTTTGGAGTAAGGGGATCCTGGAGGTCCCCCTCGAAAAGGGGAATCTCTCGGTTGTAACATACGCAGTGGGCACCTCATGAGTCCCTTCCCTAGCTTACTGTCAAAGTTGCTCTAAATACTTCGTAAGTATCGCTGTGTAGAAAGGCAACAAAACCCCTTATCAATTAAATGTATAGCCCACATTTATGTAGCTTCAACCCGATCTGCTGCTTTGAAACGTAGAATCATCCGGGGCAGAACAATATGGTATTTTAGACTAACATTTGATTTCCTAAAAATAATTGCTAACTTCTTCTACATCTTGTTTTTTTCTGTGACAAGACCAAGCTTTAGAAAGGATCCTAGAGCCCTTATTTTCACTAAGCCCCCTCCTGGGCCTTCTGAGTCCCAGGTTTTAGATAGAATTCTGCTAATTTTCCCACCCTTTATCTGATCAAATCTTTATTCCCCACTGTATGGTTGTTACCTAAAATGTGCCATCGGAAGGCCCATGTTGAAGGTGGTTGACAGCTGATGGGCTTTTGGGAAGTGATTGGACTATTGGTGGTCTGACTTCTTCAGTCCCCAACCTTATAGGCACCAGGAGCTTGTTTTGTGGAAGACAAGTTCTCATGGACTGGGAGCAGGAGATGGCTTGGGGATGATTCAAGCATATTACATTTATTGTGCACTTTATCTTTATTCTTATCTCATTGTACTATAGGATGGAATAATTATACTGCATGCGAGCTCAAGTGTTGGAGACCTGGATTAATCCATCGGTGAGATCATAATTTGATGTCATTATTGGGTGGTGATGGAAATAGGAGATGAGGCCAGTTGAAGGGAGTAGGGAGGCATGACCTTGGGGATCAAAGTGGTCCCCTAACTTTTCCTTCCTTTTACTTTCTTGGTCTGCTTCCTGGATGCCATAAAGTGAGCAGTTTACATTTGTTGGGCCCTTTGTCCATGATGTTTCTGCCTCACTGCATGCCTAAGAATAACAGGGCCTGCTGATCATGGGCTCTGAAACATCTGGAACCAGAACCCAAAACAAAGCTTTACTTCATTAAGATGTTACTGTCGAGTATTTTGTCACACTAACGAACAGCTGACTAACACACCCAATTGATGTTTGTTATGGTTTGGATTTGGAATGTCCCTCAAAAGACTCATGTTTGGAAGGTAATCAAATCATGGGGGTTAATCCATTGATATCCTGTACTTTTAAGAAGTGGAGCCTAGTGGAAGGGGCAGATCACCAGGCTCAACCTAGAAGGTTATATCCTAGCTCTTTCCTTCCTTACTCTCTCAGCTTCATGTTCCTCCCTTCCATGAACAACTTCTCTCTGGCTGTCCCTCCTCCAAGCCCTTCCACCTTGGTCAGCCTCCGTGAATGGACTGAGACCCTGTAAAACTATAAGCTAAAATAAACCTATCCTTTCTTAACATGTGGGTGTTGGGTACTATGTCCCAGCAATGAAAAAGTAACAAAGACAGTTCTTTAGTTTTTGACCTGTCTTTAGCAGGAATCTCCCTTTTGATGTTTCCTTAGTAGTTTTCCATTCTTAACTTCCTTACTCTGTTAGATGTAAGTCTCCAGCTATCTTTTTTTTTTTTTTTTTTGTATTCAGAGTTGAGCTGTTTCACAGAAGCCACTCCCCATTGCAATAGTATGGAATAAAGTCTGCCTTTACTGCCTTTTGTTAGGCTATAGCTCTCTTTTACTGTTACTTGACCTATTTCAAAGTTGAAAAATATTTTTTTTAAAACTTCCCAATTCATATAGTAAAGATAAGGCAACCTTGAACCAAATACTTCTATTAATTGAATAAGAATCTGTCACTTCACTACAACAAATACTTTGAACAAAATGGTTTTCCTCCAGGAGCCCAAGGGCATTTTAACATACAAGAGATATGAGTTGATTCATTACAGTTTTACTGGTAGAAATGGTCCCTGATAAAACTTTACAACATAGAATGTGCTATTTCTAAACAAATACAGGCAAATCAGCAATAAAAAGTTGGGACAAGCAGAAAACACATGAGGTAGTCCCAACAAATCAAAATCTATAATCACTATGCACATATAGTGAACTTAGCAAGATAAAAATATTATCAGGCCATGTTTGTAAAACTCTAGTACATGCTAAAACCTAACAATACACAAAGCTTGAAAGTTAAAATTTATAAAAAATATATATACCAAATATTTACCAGAGCAGGTTAATATAGCTGTATTTAAATCAAACAAACATAAGATGAAGAATAATATTATAGGCAGAGAGGGACCTAAATAATGGTAAAAAGATTAACTCAACTGGAAAAGGAAATATTCATATGCTTTTATGTATTTAATAATGTAGACTCAGGACATATACATCAAGTCAATAAAACTATGAAGAGAACTGAAACATCCGCCATAGAAGTCTCACCCCAAATCAATAAATATATAAATTATTTGAAGAAATAAATTAACAAGTAGATGTAACAGATACATATATCTCAAAAAATTTTAAAAATATCTTAAGTACATATTTATATTTTTTAAAAATTTTATATTTGTTTAAAAATTGCTTCAATTTGTTTTGAAGAGTTGATAGCCAAGAACATTAGTACACACCTGTAATCCTGGTTACTTGGGAGGCTGAGAGGGGAGAATCACAAGTTGGCAGCCAGCCTGGGAAACTTGGTGAGACACTGATAAAATGTGGGAAGTAGGAGCAGGGGATATAGGTCAGTGTTAAAGCACCCCTGAGTTCAATCCTCAGTACCACACACACACACACATGCACAAATATACATATGTCTGTGCCGGCACGTGTACATTTGAAAAATTGGTTTCAGACTGTCAGGTTCCCCACATAGTCTCCACTATTATTAGTGGGGTGGAGCAGGCAGACATTACCAGCCAATGTAGATGAGTATCTTAGCTCTTGGCCCATTCTGACACTACCTAGTAGATATTTTATCACCCAACTTTACAGCCTGGGAAGGGTGGAAGTCTAGCCTCTCGTCTTGGCCTTTGCTATGTGTAGTGGTGGGATTACTGTGTTTGGCTAAAATAGACTAACATTTCTAGCCTTGTGTAGCTGCCCCTTTCTGGGTCCTTTGGGTAGAAAAAGGGAGGCTTTGTTGGAGCTCCCCACCCATTCCCCTCATATTTTTGATATTTCTGGGACTACAATTTCTTCAGCTTAAAGTCTAGCATATATGAGCCCAAAAGAAAAAAAATCACCAAAGTCTTCTCATATTTGTTTGAAGTCTTCTTATGTTGGTTTTATTTATAATTAAATGTTTCTTAAATGTGCTGAGTGAAATAAGGAAAAGTACATTTATCTTCTTAATCTTCTTAGAACAATTTGACTTTTAGATTGAAAATTTAATGTACAATTTATTTACATACTTTTCCCAACAATACCAATAGTCAGTGTGATTTCATGGTAGTTCTTGTTCTCAACTCATCTTGATAGTTCTATACAAAAATGCATATGATGAACATTTAAAAATTTAATCCTTACTGATTGTGATACTTGTGGGGTTCCTGTGCTATAACTCCTGTGCTAAACTCAATCATTCCTACACACAACTTGACTCTCTGTGTATGACATTGGCTTACAGATAGCTATTCTCTCATTCCTTTCAAGCCATGGCAACCTGACTTCTCCAGCCCCAACATGAAAACTTTACACACCCTGGCAGTTGGCCAGTTGATGATGACAGCCCTGACCCCTAGTGAGGATCTGTCTCCCCTAAACTATAGACCACCTGCCTGTAACTACTCCCAACTTACCAGGAAACTTTGCGTTGTCCTCTTCTGCTCAGTTCCCAACCCATACGCCAGCTAAACAGCCCAGTCCCAGGTGCCATGCTGGCTATTTCACACACTACATAGAAGCTCTGATTACCCCACAAAGCCCTGTTGCCTCTTTTTTCTTATCCTCCTTTTTTACCTTTTTCTTATCCCTTTTGTCCCTTTTCCTATCTCCTTTATCCCTTATACGTGTCCTTGTGCTTGGACCTGTTACCCAGGCATAGGTTTATGGGACAATTAACTCCAAGTTTTTTTGCTGCTGGTCATATTTTTGGTTCTGCCAGATTCCTTCTTTGACCCAACAGTACTGGAGACAGAATTCAGGGACTTCATGCTGAGCCACATCCCCAGCCATTTTAGTTTGATTTTGGAGAAAGGGTCTTGCTAAGTTGCTAAACTGCCGAAACTGGGCTGGATTTGCAATCATCCTGCCTCAACCTCCCAGAGTGCTGGGATTATAGGATTGTGCCTCTGAGACCAGCTGAAGCACCATAAATCAGGATATTAAATAATATGGTGGAATATGAGATCACAAGAGTCAATTCTCCTCCTAAGCTGGTCAGCTATGGTCAGTCTAATTGCTCTAGCAATGATCTTCTAGGTATGATGGCCACAGAATGATACATGCTTTTCTGCTTGAAACAGTAGAAACAGTATATTCCATGATATTCCACCACATCTCCACCTGCTTGTAAAATGAGGTAATGGATAAATTTTGTTATAAGTTAACCACTGACTACTTTCAGGTCTACACTTAGAGGTTCTTTGTAATAATTTGCTGTCTCAAGCATTTTCCCTTGCTGTACTCACCTCTGTTCCTCAATAAATGTAGAAGAGACCTCAGTTTGGCACTACATGGTAGCTTCCTCTTTCCCTTAAGTAGTTAGCCCTTTGCAGACCCTACAGGCCTATAATGGCCCTTATTCTGGACTCTAAATAATCTTTTGATTTTCAGCCTTTGTTGGAACAGAACAATGGAATTTATAGAGTTCTGAATGTCAGACACTGTGTAACTCAAAACAGAACTGGTTCTGGAAAACATACAGTTCTGAGCCTCTGTTCAATGCTCCCAAAGAAGGCAATATTCCTAAAAAAAAAAATCTCATATTTTTCATGAGAAATGGCATTGAAAGAATTGATTTAAAAACCTGAGACAGATTGACCCAAGATAGCAACTTATATATTCTAGTGTTAAAAAAGTCTAATTGTACTGTGGTTTAAAAAAATATGAATAGGTAAGATGTATTTGAAAATTCTACCTCTTATATTAATAGAACTAACCACTTATAAATTCTCACTAGGAATGTTTGTCTTAGGATCCCAAATTCTTACTTCCAAGAATCAATTCCAAGCTGTTTTTCAAGGTAGAAATAGAAATTAAATTATCTTTTAACTATGTGCCCTGTCAGACACTCCTCTTAAAAGTGTTTAAATTAGCTATCCACTTTTCAGAAAATGAAATAGATTAATATTTTCAGGATATGTCTAAATGCCTATGGTGTCAGACTACAGAGACTATTCAAGTCACTGACAGCCTAATTCTATTTCATTTGAAAGCTTAATTTTCTTTTATCATATCAAGCCCTCAACATCAGCGTGGCCAAGACTCATCTGTCTTGATGTTGGGCTCACTCTCCTTCTGACCCTTTTGTTACTATATTACTCTTACAGTGACCTTTTTTCTCTCCAACTATTACTATTCCACCTATCATTCAGATTTGGATGACAAAAATTTCTATCTGCTCCAATTATTGAAAGATAATCCTGGTTACTTCAATCAGATTTCTGTTTATTAAGAAAGCAACTTGCTTATATACACATACATGATGATATAATATTTCTACTGGAGAGCTCAACCAGCATTAATGTTCTGTCGATGTTGAAGAATGAACACTGCGAACAAAGAGCAAAGTGGTGAAAAGGGCAAGATTATTAAGATGAAGAGGTAAACTCTCCCAGAGGAGTGGGAGTCACTGCTGTGTTATGTATGGGTTAGCTTTGTGTGCTTGGCTGTTGCTGGGTGGGAAAATTAAACTCAGGTGGCTTGTATTGGTTAGGGTTAGGGATTGACCTTTAATTCTATTGTACTGGAACTGGTGCTCTGTCAGTGTTCTGATTGGGAGCCTTCGTTTCCATAACAATGTATTTTATGACCTTGTTGTGCAGGTTTTATGCTGCACTGGTTGTTCTGTGGTTTTCCTGTTTTTCAGGGAACTGACTAAACTTTTTGTTATTTACTTATTTTGAGTCAAAGTCTCTCAAGTCCAAGGAACTGACTTATCTTATGAGAACATCTTGATCCACCAGGCCTAACTACTCTAACCCCATCTAATGGAATCTGTCTCAATACAACCAAGTAGGAATGATTTTGGGAATACAATACAATTAGAAAAATGTGATTCCCTATTAAAATAATGAAGAGAAAAACAAGATGATCATTTCAACTAATGTAAAAAATGAATATGATGCAAATACTATTTTAATTTATGACAAAAACTCACAGCACACAAAGAATACAAAATAATGTCTTTGACAATGTGTCCACAAACAAACTAATGTAATATTAAATGGAGAAATACTGAATAGTGTCATTTCTTTTCAATGTTGTACTGGCCCATCCTATATAACACTAGGATGTAAGAAAAATAAAAGATATTAGATTATACAAGAAAAATAAAATGTTAATTATCTACAGATAACATGTGTTGTGTCAAACTTTTCCTGGGGAGATCTAAACAGAGGTCTTCTCATCCCAGAATGAACACAACCAACTAAAGTAACAATTACACTAAAGTCCAAGTTGGTGAATCAGTGAATTTACTGGGTTTACTTACAAGAGTATGGGGGACTCAAAGGTAGCTGCATCACCAAAAATCTCACCTCAGCAGAGGTGACAACTCACAGAAGATGTATCCCCTGGAGCTCACCACACAACTTGCAGGCAGATCCACTAGTAGGAGACTCTCCTCAGCCACAGTTTATTGTGTCTACATCCTTGGGAAGGGGATTTGCAACTCTGGTAAATTTCACTTGTGAGTTGTTTACCTCCTAAGTCTCATGAGCCTCCCTTTACCCTCCAGGAGGGAATATTTCAATTTGAAGAAATTTTTCATCAACATGATTACAAATGCAGAAAATCCAAAAGTAGCTACAAACAAGCCACTAAAAATAAGTGACTTTAATGATGTATACCAGACCAATATGCAAAAATTAACTGTATTTCTATACATTGGTTACACGTGGGAAATAAAATTTTAAAATACTATTTATATACTATCATTGAGCACACTGTATCTTCTCATACCACTGAGATGCAGAATAAGCTTTTCCCACTACTGAGAATGGCTTTCCATTTGCCTTCACCTACCTGGTGGGATCCTACATTTCTTTCCAGTCTTAGTTCACAGTTACCAGTTTATTTTTAAAGTATTCCTTCTATTCCAGAATAGTGCTTGAAACTTTTATTATTTACAGTAAATTATTTTTAAGTGACATATTTCAAACACATAAAACTGATAAAAGTGGAGAGCATTCTTAATGAAATAAGAGTAAGGAATGAACTCAGAGCCACATTTTTCTTAAAAAATGAAATACTCCAAAGTTAATTTAAACACATTAATATTTTAAGCACTCAAATATCTATAAAGTGCTACCATTATCAACATTATACAAATGAGATTTTCCTACCTTAAGAGAAATAAGTTGGCAGACAAATTTCTTCACCTCCAAGTCAAACAAACTTTTTTTTATTCCAATCTTTCTACAGACTTTTCCCTCTATCCCAAGATTAAATCTTTTAGGATCACCCTCTTCTTACAGTAAAATGGAAATTTTGGTATCAACAGACGAAAATGTAGAAGGTAAGCAGTCCACTGCTTAAATCAGCCTCTGTAATATTAGCTTGTTAAAAAAATGTTTGAAAACTGTAAAATGGTGTCTCATAACTTCTCAATCTTTTGTAAAAGTTAACTTGGGCCTTCTGCTTCTGTAATCTTATTTATTCCCAGCTGCTTCCCTCTTATCCTAAGACATAAAAATTCTAAGGTCTGAGGTATAGCCAGCTGGAGGGAGGATTCCAGCACCTGTAGTCACAGATGCTTCTCACATCAGCAAAAAGCCCTCGCTATTTTATCATAAGCAAACTTTGGACATGTCCCAATGATCACCCTGACCTCATTAAATTCTGTTTCTGTAATTCTCAATAAAGGCAGACAGCATAACCTTGTAACAAAACAAAGCAAACATACACACACTGATACCACCTTGTAACTTTAGACTGTAACTTCGAGTATCCCTCCCTAGCAACTTTTCAGTAGCCAGTAACAACTATCTGTTACCATATGGGGAAAACAAAAAGTCAAAACTGTATATAAGAGGGAGTCCACCATTGCTCTGAGCTCAAACTTTGGAGAGTTAATCACTGGCATAAAAACTGCTTGGAGTCTGGAAGGTCAAATTTCTGCCACAACAGGAGTTGTGGGATGTTCTCAGATCTATGGACTCTTATGCAGTTAAGAATAAGTTAGATAGTCAGAAAATACAGCAAGCAAGTTTATTGAACCAAAGACAGAGAAAAAGAAAGGTTTTTGGCTGAGAAGCCAAGAGGGACCCAAGCAGGTCACCATCTGATAGAGAAAAGAGAGAGAGAGAAAAAAAGGAAAGCTTCTGGCTGAGAAACCCATAAGGAACCCAAGCATTGCATCTGCATGAACCTGGGGGCTCCCTATATAGACTCAGAACAAAAGAGGATTGGAACTATGAAATTGTGTTGGGATCTTCAGGGTACTTGGCCGCCATTGGCCACCAGTGATCAGGAATCAGCAACGTCTGGGGGAGCAGAGTCTCAAGAGGCCATGAGTACCATGGATGTCATGGAATAACATCTGGGAGACTGAATCAGTGCGACAGCTCATTTATTGTCTCTGGGGGCCAGGCTTCTAAGCAATTGAAGTGAGGCGGGCCAGCCAGGGTAGTAGGACAAGGATCATCCACTGATTGGAAGAATTTTGGGGTCTGAAAGTCACCTAATTTGCACAGTGGGCCTTTCAACACCTGATCAAGTGATTTCTGGTAAGGGTCTTGGGGCAGAAGAAAATTAGAGGAGTTTGAGTAGAGTGAAACCTGAACTGTGGGCCATCCTGTGCCTGGGATAAGAGGGAGGGGCTCCATTCCTGGTGATCTTGAGACAAGATTATTGGGGCCTGAACCTCCTTCTACTTTCCATTATCCTGAGCCTAGTCGGGGTGCCCCAAAATAGGTCTCAATGACTGGCTCCTTAGTGCACATAATAAAAAAAGCTGGGACTTCCTCATGGTGGAGAAGGCGCAGTTACTCTACTAACTTTAGGAAACCAAAGCATAAGTACTTGATCTGGGGAAACTATAAAACCATCTGAACTAAAAAACACACTTGAAGGTGGGAGTGATTCACCAGATACCCTACTCTGCAGTTTTTCTTCCCTAAATTCCTGCCTATGATTCCTTTACCTTCTGTCTTGACTCCTCTCCCAATTTTTAAAATGTGTTCTACCCAGTAGTATCTTCTTTAATCTACCCTTAACATGTGCGTTCATTATGCAAAAATGCTTAATTTTCATTTAAACTTCTTTAAACAATACCAAAGTCTACTAGTTTCATCCTATAAAAATCTCAGCTAGAATAATATGGCTTCTGTTTAATCTATTTCACTGAAATTGCTCTTGGTGAGGTCTCCAATGTTCTTAAGTTACCAATTCGTTCTTTTCTTATTACTCAGCTCGTGACTTCTGACAGAGATTGATTTCTCCCTTTGGCTTGGTGAGCTCTCTTGGACTCAGTCTTCTGGAATTTCTCTTACTTTTAAAGACTATTCTCTTTGATTTTTTCAATTCCTTTCCTATCATCTTTATATTATTGTTTGCCTGGGTTTTATATACGATCTCTTTCTCATTCATACCAACGTATGCTTCTGGCCAATTTTGTACACCATGGTTTTCCCCTACAAGTTGTGGGAGATATTTGGGCACAGTTTGGAAATTGGTACAATTAAAACTAGAAAAAATTTTTTTTCTCCATCTTGTTTAATGAAAGACTTGCAAAAGGTTGACAAGAGTTTAAGAAAAGGTAAATTCCAGATACTGCGAGGTAGTTTGCAGTTTTTCTTTTATTCAGTCCTTTGTTTTTAAAATGTCTATATTTTAAGATAAATTATTTTATCATTATGTTAGCAGTAATAAATAAGCTAATAGCTGTTATTTTTCTAATGAGCAATCCTGAGCCCAAATTTTTGTTTATATAATGCAAATATTGTATAATGCTGAAGAGAAAAAAAGCACACCTTTTATCTTACAATGGCCAATACCAATTTCTTTAACTGTGAGGTGTCTATCTTAGGATGTTTTAAAAGTGACTAACAGGTATAAAAGTTTACAACTATTACACAGCCAAGGATATTCTTGGGATTTAATATTTAATAAAGATTAAATTAAAAGTTCTCTAATTAATTATACTTTACAAATCAATCTCAAGTATCTACTCTCTGATAAGCTTTGGTTTAAAACTTTCACACATGAAAGTACTTTCTAGGCATCCTCTTCCACATGAATTTTATAGTGATTAGTAAGGGATGACCTTTGGCTGAAGGGTTTCCCACATGTGTTACACTCATAGGGCTTCTCTCCTGTATGGATTCTCTGATGTGCAATACGTGAAGAGCTCTGTCTAAAAGTTTTTCCACATGTATTGCACTTAAATGGTTTTTCTCCTGTGTGAATCCTGCGATGTTGAATAAGAGCTGAACTTTGCCCAAATGACATCCCACATTCCTCACATCGGTATGGTTTCTCTCCAGTATGGATTCTCTGATGATTACTAAGGGAGGAGTTACACCGGAACGTTTTCCCACACTCATTACATTTATAGGGTCTTTCTCCGGTATGCATTCTTTGATGCTGAATGAGGGCTGAACTTTGTCTGAAGGCTTTCCCACACACTTTACATTTGCATGGTTTCTCTCCAGTATGAATTCTCTCATGAATGATAAGTGTTGAATGAGAACTTAAGGCTTTACCACATTCTTTACAGTTATAAAATTTCTCACCAGTGTGAATTATTCGATGTCGATTGAGCCGTGAAATAGAGGTGAAGCCTTTTCCACATTCATTACACCGGTAAGGCTTTTCTCCAGTGTGAATTCGTTCATGCTGAATGAGTGATGCACTTTGACTGAAGGCTCTCCCACATTCACTACATTTGAAAGGCTTCTCTCCAGTGTGAATTCTCTGATGATAGCGAAGGGAAGAGCTGGACTTAAAGGTGTTGCCACACTCATTACATAAATACGTCTTCTTTCTGAGATGAAGTCTCTGATACCCTGGAAGGGAACTGCTACAAATTGCTGGCTTCCTACCTGGATTATATCTATTAGGATTTTCTCGAGCATGGATTTTTTGATGTATAAAAAGACCAGACCTTCTGCTAAAGGATTTGCCACATTCTTTACATCTGTAGCATTTCTCAACAGTATGGGTTCTAAGGTGCTTACAAAGGGATGCACTATGGCTGAAGGCTTTCCCACACTCCTTACATATATAGGGTTTTTCTCCAGTGTGAGTTCTTTGATGTTGAATAAGAGCTGAACTTTGGTTAAAGGCTTTGCAACATTCTCTACATTTAAATAATTTCTCTCCGCTATGGTTTTTCTCATGTTTACGAAGAGATGAATGGTGAATAAAAGCTTTTTCACATGTATTACATTTATAGCGCTTCTCTGCTGTTTTGATTTTTGGTTGATTAGATGAATTTGAATTCTGCTGGAAGCTACTTCTTTGTCCTTCATATCTTAAGGGTGTTTTTTCTCTAGGAATTCTTAGTGTCTTAATAAGTGACTTCAGACTTCTGTTTTCGCCAAATTCAAAATTTTTATGGCATCTGTCTATAGGATGGGTGACTGAAATTTGTGAACTTTTATTTTTTTCCTGCTGTTTTTTATATCTGTCTTTGGATATGCAGAATTCTTCTGATATACAGTCAGACAGTTTATCCCTTTTTAGTCCTTTCTTCATCAGTACCTGAAGTGATGAATCTTTAGTTTGAGTTGACTTTGTGGTTTGAGGATTGCTCTTACATCCTGGGGTTGAGTAAAAAAAAAAAAAAAATTAAAAAAAGAACTGGTCTGATTACCTCAGACTAAATTTGTAAAAGGAATATTAATAATATCTAAATAATTGTTATATATCTAGAAGACAGTAGCATGAGGAAAAGTAGATGATAACATTTTATAAAATAATAATGGATGACAGGTGAACTATGAGGGTGAACAAAAGAATAAAGCAAGCTTCTTTAGGGAGCATAAGCATGAAAAGAACCTCCACAAGAATGGAAAGAAGGAATAGAGGAGGAATATGAATTGGAAAATGTAGTCTGGTATCCAAAGCCTATGACTGACTCAAACTATCTCATTTTTAAAATTATTTTTAAGCCTGAATATATTTCTTTCCCTTCCTTCATGAAAAACTCTGACATTCAGATTCAGTTCCATGTTGACTCTTCTGGGCACTATATCCTGACTCTGAGCAACAATTCACACCCCTGTCCTTACAATAGCACTTATTATAATGTGTTCACAACAGGGATATGTTCTGAGAAATGTGGCATTAGTTAATTTCACCATTTTGCAAGTAACAAAGATAGTACTTGTACTTGGTACAAACCCAGAGGTCAATCACCTCTTGATTAAATCAAGAGATGTGGCAAACATGAGATAGGTATGAGGTTGCTGCCAATGTAATGCAGCATAGTTAAATTTTTCTTTTTCCAAAGTAGCACATTCTAAAATAGTACATAGTGTATACATAAAACACTTAAGATATCTATTACCAATATCAAGTACTATATACTACACATAATTGTATGTGTTATACTTTTATACTAATGGCAATCCAGTAGATTTGTTTGCATCATGGTCACTACAAATGTGTGTAACGTACTGTACCAAGACATATTACAACAGCTCTGAAGTCATTATATGAAAAAAACAGTTATGATGTCCACTAGAATCTTTTAAGATTACTGTTATGTATGTGGCCAGTCTTTGGCTAAAATGTCATTATATGGCATACAACTATATATATTCAAATGAAAACATATAGAGAGATGCATAAAAGGTCATCAACAGTATTTGCCACTACTGACAACAAATGCATTCAAGAGAAATATGAATTGAGGGATAATTTGTCAACATGTTATAATTCATATACTTTATTCCTGAAGGCAGTATCTCATCTAGTGAAGAAGCACTAGGTATATCTTTACAAGTCAAGAGTACACATTATTATCCCTACTACTGAATGTTGTTCTAGAACTGTTAACTAATACAATCAGAAAAATCAGTTAGAAACATAATGATAAATACAAAGGAAGTGAAACTACATGTTTTTGTTGATGATATGACATTGAAAAATCCCAGAGAATCAATGACTAAGTGAAGTAGTGGAATATGCAACTGGCACACCAAAATTAATCAGCATTTTTTACAAAGAGATAGAGGAACAAATTTACAAGAAGAAAAACCTATAAGAAAAAAACGTTATAATCATTCCAAATAACAAAGTATACCTGAGAAAATAAAATAATCTCTCATATTTTTGGCTTAAACAACTCAATACTACAAAAATGTCAGAGGATAAAGGCAGGATATAGATCAGGGATTCTTAATCTCAGGTGACATTCTGGGCCGGAGAGAACCCCACCCAGGCTGTAATTAGCAAAAATCTCTCAAGATAATGACAAATGACAACATAACCCCTGGCACAGATGAAACAAAAATGACTATAAGTTGGTAACTGTTGATACTGGGTTATGGACAGTGGGAGTATACCACATTTCTCTTTAACTTTTTTTTTTTTTTTTGAGATAGGGTATGACTGTAGTTCAGGCTGGTCCTGAACTCATTATGTAGCCCAGGCTGGCCTAGAGCTCATAGTAATCCGCCTGCCTCAGCTTCCCAAGTGCTGGGATTATAGGTGTGTGTCACCATGCCCAGAAATTCTCTTTAAAGTATGCTTAAAATTTTTAATAATAAACCCAAATGTATTTCTTCTTCTATTTTCTATCCTTCCTTATAACAAGAGCAAGTGGATTCATCTGTTTTCTCTTTTAGACTGCATCTAGTAAGAGACCTGCACTTTTAAAATTCTGGTTTCCGGAACTGAGTTTTTTTAAAAAATCAGTATAAAAAGGATAAAATACTTAAAATACATAAGGTATACCTTTTAAGTTAAAAAAACACTTATTGAATGATAATACTTATGTTATATACTTAATGATAAAACAAATACACACACACACACACACACACACACACTATAATTTTCTGGCTAGCAGAAGACAATGAATGCTAGCTCCTATGGTGGCAAGCAAACTCCTAAAATTTTTTCTCCAAAAGGTAAGAAAATTTTTATTCAAGACTTCACTCCTATATGTTTTCCCAAACTGCAAAACAAATGTGAAATAAAAAGAGAGAGTAGATGTTGGGGAAGATGACAGAGTAGAAGCACCAGCATCCTGTATCTCCACCTAAACAATCTCACAGACACAATCTGACACAACTGCTTTGGAAACATGGGATCTATCTGAAGGTTTGTAGTTTCTAGAGGAAGAACTGGCTTGTAAATTATATATAGTTTCAGTAAGTAGCAGTTATCCATCTCCCAAAATCCAGCCCATGGTGGGCAGCTTATTAGCATTCTTACAGTGTCCTGAGACTAGGTAGACCACAAGGATCTGATTCTGCAAATAAAGATCTGAGTACTGCCAATGAATTAGTGCTTTGAACCCCAAAGGTGTACACACAGATTTGGACATGACCACTGTTGCAAGGCCTACAGGCTAAAGTAGCTTCCAAAAGATTTAAGCAACAGTGGCTATTCCCTCCCCTCTTGCACTTCTTTTTTTATTCTTTGTACTTTCAGGAGCCAGATACTGTAGGATAAGGATGCTCAAAAGCAACTAGCCACACAGAGGGATTTAGCAAGTCATCATATGTGTCAAATGAAAGACACGCTCAAAAAGGACATGAGAGCATAGTTCAATGTTTTAAGTGCTTGTTCAGGATGTTCAAGGCCCTAGGTTAGATTCCTCAGTACCACATAAAAATTAGCTGGGGATGTGGTGGTGCATGCTGGGTCTAGTGGTGCACAACTGTAATCCCAGAATTGGAGAAGCTGAGTCAGGAGGACTGCTGTGAGTCTGAGGCCAGCTGGAGCTACACAGAGAGTTCAGGACCAGCCTGGACCACAGAGTAAGAACCTGTCTCAAAAAGAAAAAAGACATGAGAATATCTTTATTTTACACTTCACATACCCTGTAATAACAGAAAAATAAAACCAAAACACAAATGAACAACAAGAACAAATTAAACCCAAAAGGTGTTAAAGGAGGAGGAGGTCTGATTTCCATGGATCTAAGATTCAAATGCCTACTTTTCAACAAAAATCATAAGACAGTAAAAAAGGGAAAATATAGTTCATTCAAAGAAAAAAATAGAAAACACCTAAAAGGAAAGACCAGACAGTGGCATATGACACAAAGACTTTTAAGAAAATTATTTAAAGACTGGAGGAATAGCACAGTAGTTACAGCACTCGCCTAGTAAGTGCAAAGCCCTGAGTTCAATTCCCCAGCACTACATAAGCTGGGCATGGTGGTACAAGTGAATAATCGCAGCACTCATGAGGCTGAGGCAGGAACACTGCTGTTGAGTTCAAGGCCAGCCTGGGCTACATAGTGAATTCAGGACCAGCCTGAACTCAAGAAAAAGAAAAAAAAAAAAACACAACTATTGTAAAGATGCTTAGAGAGCTAAAGAAAGATACAAAGTTAAAATATAGAAAACATAAACAAAAGTGAAAAAAATTCTAGATGAAAGTATAGAAATTTGGTGGTGCACGCCTGTAATCCCAGTACTTTGAAAACTACACCACAGGGATCCAAACTGTGAGTCTTGTCTGGGCAACTCAGAGATACTCAGTCTCAAAACAAAAAATAAAAAGGACTAGGGATTAGAGGTTTTCAAAGGATTGGAGCAGAGAGAAGAGACAATCAGTAAAGTTCAAGATATAAGAATTAAATTAAAATTATTGAGTCTAAGGAACAGGTAGAAGAAATATCAAAGAAAAGTAAGTAAACCTGTTTTCCCCCACACTTCACTCAATGATCTGCTCAGGTTTCCTTCAGAGCTTCGTTTAGGGTTGTCCTCCAGAACTGAAGAGGGGCAGGCTGATCCCATTCTCAAGCTCCCCAGCCTCTCCCTGGACTGCACCAACCCCAGCCCTACTTCCTGCTCAGTTTAATTCCACTGCTTTCACTCTCATTCTCTAGAGGTTTCTGAGGTGAGGCACAGGAAGGGACTCTTTCTGCTTCTCCTCTGGTCCTCCCTACTACACTCAGACTACCACTGAGGCATCCCAATTCCCAACAGCTTCCCAGCTGACTTTGGGGTGGCCTCCGGCAGTTGCTATACAATTAGCAGATTTCTTCAAGATGAGGGTTAAAGAGACAGATACTTGTGGATCCTACCTCAGATACCTCACCTGAGAGTAAGGAGATCTTCCAGCTACGACTCTCAGGACAAGGTGATGGGTCTTGCCCTCCACTTGGGCCCAGGCATGAAAGGCTGTGGCTGCTGGCTGGACCTGACACAGCCATCCCAACTGTCTCCCCTCCACAATCAGGCTCTGTACTCAGCCTCAGACTGCTCTCTGAAGAGGGTGTACCTGGGCCCAGCTCCAGACAACTTCTGACTCAGTGCTGTGTAGCTCTCAAATTCTCTGATAAAACCCTGTGATGGGCCCAGTTTAAGCAGAATCTGGTCCTGCTGCTGTCTCCTGCAGACTTTTCTATCCTTCTTTTTGCTGGATACCGGCTTCTCAGGATTTCACATGCACTGCTTCCAAATTTGGCCTGATTATACACATGCTCAGATTCCCAGCCTTCCTCAGAGGTACCGTGACTGTGCTGTTCTCTCAGAGCACTTTGTGTCTTTCCCTCCAGGCCTTCACCAGAAGTTGACATTCCATAACATGTGTATGGTGGTCTGTAAGCTCCCGAGGTAAGGACCCAGATTCATCCTGTCCAGTGCTGCCCTTTGGGTTCTCAGCATGCAGCTTTCTCAACTCTTAAAGGGACAGCCAAGCAGTGGTCCAGGATCAGACTCTTAGTCCTCTAGCACCAGAGCTCCTCAATTAACCAGCCGTCAGTCCAAATGCCACACTCGCTGCCCCTCCCATTTCTCTCCTCTGATCACTTCATCCCTGGCGCAGTCACAGATTCCTTTCTTAACCTCCTGAAAACCGCAGGTTCCCTGGGCTCTGTCCTCTGCTTTATTCCTTCACATGATCAGCTTAAGACTACCAGTGCCAGCTTCACATTGATGGCTCCCTGACCTCTTGATTTCCAGCTTGTCCACATAGAGTTGCTTACTGGTGATCTCTACCAAGTGCTTCACTTGCATCTCAAATGAAAATGACCCTGCACTGACCTTGTCCAATGTCCTTATCAAGCTGGCTCTGCCCCGGCCCGATAGCCCCCATGGCAGGTTACCCATCCAGGTCATACCAGCTTCCAGCCTGCAAGACTGCAATAGCTCTGTGAGTTCTCCCACCTCCAGTTCTGCCTCAGTTTAAGTTTGTCCTCTAAAGTGTTTTCCAAGTGACCACTCTTGTTAACTTCAAATCACATAAAAATTTCATGAGCATATTTGCATATAAAATTTAAAATGATGTATAAATATACATTCCAGATAATCACTGTTGCCAGCAAAGATGTGACTGCCTAACCTTTCTCTGTGCTCACACATTTATATTACTCTGTATATGAAGAAACACATGTAATTTCCTTTAAACATCATTATAATAATGTTTTGTAATTTGCTTTATTCTTTAACATGGGTTGTGTCCACCTCGGTGTGTTCTTTGCATTGTGGTGATGGAGGCCACAGTAAGGTTCTATCATAGTTTCTTCAGCTATTTTGTTACAGGACATTAAATTTGTTTCTGATTCAGTTCCTTTTTCCTGAGCTGTCAAAGATCATATAATTCTTGGCTTAAATTCTTCTGTTATTTCCAGTCATTTGTGAGATAGTCTCCATTTTTTAGAACTGTACCAAAGCACTTATACTGTGGCCCTTACATAGCTTTCTAACCTCGTTTCCTTCCTTGTCTTCTTTTCCGATACATACCCTGAGCTTCAGCCAGAGGAATTATTTGCAATCCCTCATATATACAATGATTGTTAAATGACTGACCATGCAGCCTTCCTTGGAAACAATAGGGAAGAGCAAGAAAAGAGATCCTGAGATACTCACTTGAGAAAGAGCTATAAGAAAGTAAAAGGAAGCACATGTCTAGGAACTTGGGCTCTCCCTTTTCCTCTGCTTCAGGACCAAGAACCAGAAAAAGTTTACCAATACTCTAAGCTGCACCCTCTTCTTATTAACCAGAATGGTGCTTGCAGTGATCGCCAGAAGCCTTGGGGCCAATCACTCACCGAGAAAGGAGCCTCTAGGGTTTTCATTCTCAACCTTCCAAGGATCTTCTCCTTGTTCCAACAGGGAGATCACCTTTGGTTTGGTAAACAGGAATCCTGCTCATAGACAAAGAAAAAAAATTGAATTAAAAAAAGGACTTGATCTTATTTTGATACCAGGAAGTATCCAAGATTTGATCTGAAGTATCTTAGCATCTGTGGGGTACAGATGTGCCCAAATGATGTGAAGGATGTCATAAAAGGCAAGTGACTGATATGACGTGACTTTTGTAACCTTAATTTTATCATAGCGAAATAAGATAAACAGGTAGCCTTAGATTTAAAAAGAGGGAATAGTAACTGTATAGACTGAATTAAAACTTAGAAACAGTGCTGGGAATGTAGCTCATTGGTAAAATGCTTGCCTAGCATCCGCAAGGCTGTGGGCTCACCCCTCTTCCACCCACAGACAAAAAAAAAAGGGAATATGCAAATACATACAGAAAGTAGCTTGTCTAAAGTGAGAATACACTATCTTGTTCCCTTTCATGATGGAGTATACATCTGGCTGGAAAAGGAAAGTGGGAAAAGCAGGAATTGGTCCAGAAAGAAGGTTGTGGGGAGCCTCTGCTCAGGGGTGAGTAAATCACAGAAGAATCGGAGTGGGAAATGTTGCCTCAACAACGCAGGGATGTGTATGTGTGCCCTGTGCAGAGGGAGTCTCTCTGTTCCCATAGATGACAGGGCCATTCCACACCTACATGGAGAAAAAGGTTTCAGTATTTACAGATACCTAATTTGTATAATCCTAAAGCAAAACTCAGCTGCAGTGTTCGGATGACTTATGGGGTTTACTTAGGGAGGGAGGTGCTGACATCTTTTGCCTCTGAATTTGGTATCTATGGGGGAATTTCCTCACCCAGTATAGTCAGGTTACTGTAGTTCTCCAGCATCACGTCCCGGTACAAGATTCTCTGAGAAGGATCCAGCTTTCTCCACTCATCCTGAGTGAGGATCACAGCCACATCCTCGAATGTCACTGACACCTGTAAGAATAAGCCAGTGCAGCTCATTCAGGACCAGTCCTTGGATAGTGCGAGAAGGCAGTAGTGGGAGGGCGGGGCAGTGGAAGTTACCAGGAAACGGTGCTGCGGCCATTCAAAATTTTTAAGGATACCAGGTCATCTGTTTAAGGAACCGTCAACCACATAAAATACACATAGGAGAGTGTAAAGTATGATCATTGACTGTGTTAACTACTATCAAAGACATATAAAGGGATCAAGGCCATTAGTGGGAAGGCTAATTAGAATAATATTTCTGATGGAGATTTGGTAATACTGACTTAAAAGCTTGAAAGTGTATATATTCTTTAATTTACTAATTACTACCTTTGAATTGTAACAAAATTGCATGCACAAGGATATTTATAGTGTTTGTAGGAACAAAAAACTCAAAATAATTTAAAAACACACTAATAAAGACTAGGTTAAATAATTAAGGCTCTGTTTGCTCATTCAAGCTTGAAGTGAATAAGTATAAAAGTTAAAATAGCTATCAGTTATTGATTTATTTATATGGGCCAAGTACTGCTTTTGGTGCTTGCTATGATTTGGATCTGGAGTGACCCCAAAAGCCTCATGTAGTTGGGTATACTTGGTAACTGTGGAATGGTGTACTGTTGGGAGGTAGAGCCTGTCTAGAACTGGCAGATGCTTGAACTGGAGGGACTGTTCAATCTGTTGAGATTAGGGGTTGCCCAGGGCCAAGGAAGTAAGTCCAGAAGAGGGCCCAATTGGCAACTTAAATTAAGTAACGGAAGGAAGAAGAAAAATTGTTGCAGCTTCTTTCTGGGAAAACTCCAGGGATGCCTGCCCTAGTTATGTGGCTCCTAGCTATGTGGCTCCTGCTTCACTTGGTTTCTGTCTACAATGCTGTGACACGGTCTACAGCCTCTGCCATGTGCCTTCACATGCCATGTGCCATGGACTAATTCACCCCATCCTCTTACCTACTCTAGGAGGTAGGCAGGGCTGTTAAATTGTATTTAAGACACAGACAGGTGGAGTTATGCCAAAGGCCCATACATAACAACTGAGGAGATGGGTTAAAACCCAGCTGTCTGATTTGACAGCCCCACTCCCACTGTACCCTGCTTATCTACCACTGATGCCTTACAGAACCCTCCTTGTGGCTTCCTGAGAAGTCTTCTCTTTGCCCTCAGAGTAAAACTGTGTCCCCTGCAACAAGGCTGCCCTTTGTTCACATATCACCTTGCCATGCTCACCCAACATAAAGATGAAAATGGCAGGTCAAGATCAGCTTTCATGAGAGGGCTCCAGGCATAGCCCATGGTCCATAACTAAAAACTATGGGCTGCAGAAATCTGGGGAAGGCATGGCAGGGATTCTCAGTTGTAAAGAGAAAAAGAATATCATTCCTGCCAAGGGTAGAAAAGAAAATAGGAACTGAGTGAAAAGGCAGGGCCAAAAAGGAATGCATACCCTCTCTGAAGTATGCATGTTTGTTCTGTCCCTAGCGATACAGACATCTGCATCTGACCTGTCAAACAGTAACCACATGATGGATTACGATTAGTGAACATAAGTGTTTCTATCAGGAAAAGAAAACTAATATGGATAAATATGGGCAATATTCATATAGCAGGGGTCCCCAACCTCTGGGAAACAGACTGGTACTGGTCCAGAGTCTGTGAAACAGGGCAGCATAAAAGGGGGTGAGCAATAGGTGAGGGAGCTCAACATCATTTCAATTTACAGCCATTTCCCATTGTTGGTATTGCCACCTGTGCCCCACCTCCTGTCATATCAAGGGTGGCACTTGGTTCCCTTAGGGGTGTGAACCCTATGGTGAATTGTAGATGTGAGGGATCCAGGTTGCTCTGTATGAGAATCTAGGAATCTAATGCCTGTATCTGATGTAGGGTTCACGTAGTAATGCTAGTGCCATCCATCCCTCCACCTTATTATTTTTTTTTTTTTAGATGGTCTTCTTTTTCTGTTTTGGTACTGAGGATTGAATGCAAGGGCCTTGAGTGTACCAGGTAAGTGCTCTACCACTGAGCTATATCCTCAGCCCCAAACCCCCCCCCCCCCCCCCCCCCCCCCCCCCACCTTTAATCCTACACCATCTATGGAAATATGGTCTCCCACAAAACTTGTCCCAAAATGGTTGGGGACCTCTGCCTTACAGAGTCTACTACTTATGATGGTGGATCAAGTCATTCAAGGTAAAAGACTTGGGCTCCAAAGCTGAGGAAAGTCTGTATTGGGTAGGGAATCCATCCATTAAGAACCGCAATGGTAATAAACTCACCTGAGACCTTGTTTCCTTTTGCTCAGTAGCCATGTCCTCTTTACGGGCCATTCTTCCAAGGTTTGGGATGGTCTCCAGAAAGTGACTCTGAAAGGAGAAAAAGACCAGGGGGAAGCTCTTTTACTTTCCACCCTCAGAATCAGCAACTTTGAAATTGTTTTACTTTCTGAGAAAGGCCCATGTCTCTTCACAAAAGGAAGTTAGGAGGAGTTGGAGTGGATAAAACCACAAAGAATGGCTGGGTCCATCCAGCTCCAGGCCATCCTTGGCTCAAAGAATTTCCAGACGCAAGACTGGGAGGACACTGGATGTCAACAGCAGCAGAGTTGCTGCACTTCACCACAGGCCAGGCACTGCTCAGTCCCTTGGCACCAGTCAGCACTGTGAACACCCCATGATTTTATAGATCAGGAAACGAAGGGCAGGCTGGGGGTCGCTTGCTCACACAGCCAGTGATGTGGTACCATGATTCTAACCCATGAGCATCCCTGCCAATCTCATTATGCACTCTGTAGCAATTTTCCTCTACCTCAAGCTTTTCCTATCCAGTTCCTCTACCACCCGTAATGAAGTCAATTTTTGCATTTTTAGAGAAAACTACTCCAGAAAATAAAAAAATAGATTTTCCTATTAAAATAAGGCAGAAAAAAATAAAGATAGAAAGGAGTCAAGAAAAATCCTAATTTTTAAGATTGTACTTAAAAATTGCAGCTTCAGGGCAAAAAGTTAGCCAAAGTTAATTTTTTTCTCCTTTTCCAGGCTAGCATACCTAAATTCCTAAGTTAAAAACACAATAGACTGAGCCCCTCCTTTCTCCCTTTCCCATAGATCCCCAAATTCCACATATCCGTAGCCTCAGGGGCTCCCAGGCCACCACGGCCTCAAGCTGGCAGAAATCTGTACTTTCTCCTAAGTCTGTGCTTTTTTAATTCTGCTGAACAAACCTGAGGTTCACCCTGGAATGCTTCTCTGCGACAGGTCAAGAACCAGAAAGATCCCCACTGCCTCTTTGGAGTGTGTGGAAATAATCCTCAGACCCTGTCCGGTGACACTAGGTCACTGAGGGGAAACAAGCACAGAGGCCCAAGAGCGGGCTCTGGTCTCAGCACTGCCACCCACGAAGAGGTCACCCCGCCTGCCACCCTGGGCCACCCCGAGCGTTTTCTCACAAGTGCCCCGAGGCAGGCAGCGAATGTAAACGCCCGCAGCGCGGGGGAGCGCGGTGCATAGACCCAAGGAAGCAGAAGCGGGCTGAGCCCGACACGACGCGATCAGGGACAGTGTCCAGGACTGCTGGTGAGAGCAGGGGACATGCCGGGTGCCCTCCGTACCCACAGAGGCCTCGCCCCACGCGCCCGGCGCTGCATCCCCAGAGGCCCGGGTCCGCCTCCCGCACCCTGCCGCCCTCACCTCCCACGCTCGGGGGTCCCAGCTCGCGCCTCTCCCGGCCGCACTCCGTTGGCGGGCGGCTCCAGCTCCTCTTCCCAAGCAGCCAGCCTCGGCAACCTCAGTCCCTGTTAGCAGGGTACCAGGCACAGCCACTTCGCGGTCCACAGAAGTCTAGGGGGCGGGACTGGGGCGGGGCAGTGGCGGCCCCGCTAGTCCCTCTGGGAAATGTAGTTCGCGCTAGACCAAAGGCTTCGGGGAAGTGTAGTCCTCCGCGTTTGCGAGGCAGGGACCCAACTGAGCCCGTCTGGTGGTTTCCAAATCTCCAAGTTCCCTGGAGCGCACCTGGGCTAGCTCTTTCCCTCCGTGAACCCTTTAGGGCAGTGGTTTCTGAGTTCTTCCACATGAGAATGAAGACAGTGTCTGGTAGCTTCGTTTTTGCTTAAATAGTGCCAAGAAAAGACCCACTTCCCTTGCAGTTATTCAGCAAAAAGAGTGTGGAGCTCATGCTAGCTTCCAACCGCTATTGAAATGATTCAGAACACATCAACGAACAAAAAGAATATCATTGAACTTTTTTGAGGGTTACCACAAACATAATTTCATAGCATTTAAAAGTATAAGTGTTGTGGGAAGAAGCAAAAGAACAAGCTGATATCTTTTATTGATGTATAGGCAAAACATGACAACAAAATAACAGTAGCAACATATAAAGTGGAATATACACTGGGACTGGGGGATTTCTTTCCAGAATACAAAAAACACCAACATTAGTAGGATGAAGAAAAATAGGCCATATAACCATCTCAACTAATGCAGTAAAAGCATTTAACAAAACCCAATACCTTAAAATACTTAACAAACTTGGAATAGGATGGACTTTCTGCAGCATGCTATGAAAAATCTACAGTTAACTCATATTAGTGTTAAAAGATTGAATGCTTTTCAATGTCCTCTCCCATAGAGACTTTAGACAGCTGGTGTGGTGGCACACGCCTGTAATACAAGCACTCTGGGAGACTGGGACAGAGGGTCACAAGTTTGAGCCCAGCCTGGGCAATGTAGCAACTTAGCAAGTACCTGTCTTAAAATAAAAAAATCAAAAAGGCCCGGGGATGTAGCTCAACACAAAGGCCCTGGTTTCTGTCCTCAGTATTGAAAAAAGCTGAAAAAAAGTAAAAAGCTGAAGACACCGAGGCACTAGCAGAGAGACCTACTGTACTGTGACCTGGGTCCCTTCTGGACCCAAGACCCCAGCTGAGTAGCCTCACCTCAGGTATCCTTGAGAGTGCTTTCTAGTGAGGGGATCTCATGGGAGAGAGCCGAGAGAGGACCCTGAGAGCTCTGTAGGAGTGTGAGGCCACCTAACCACCATGGGGCAGGAGGTCGCCAGAACCTGAGAAAAGGCAGGATGAAGAGGAGGGCCCACAGAGAGTGGCGGCGGGGGCCATAGCACTACAGAGTTCTCGACTGCCAGCAACAAGAAATGACACAGACCCCAAGGGGAAGGTACAAGACAGGACAATGCAGTGGCCCCAGAAGCTGCAGGAGGAGTCTATCCAGTTTATGATGACCTTTGGGGATGTGACCAGCAGCAAGAATAATCGGGTCAAACATGTCAGGATGGCCCTCTAGAAGGCTGCTACTATACTGGTGAGCCATATCCAGGCTGGTCCTGAACTCACGGTAATCCTCTTGCCTCAGCCTCCTTTCTGAGTGCTGGGATTACATATACCACCACACCCAGCTGATATGTGGTGTTGGGGGCTCGAACCCGAAGCCTCATACTTCCTAGGCAAGCTCTGTAACCACTGGGCCCTGAAAATGATTTTTGACCACGGTCTTAGCCTGCCTCTGGAAGGACTGTTCAACATGACAGGTGCTCTGTGTCTGCCATACTTTAACCAAAGAGACTGGATTTCTTCTGGTATAAACTGGATGAGTCATTTGTGAGACAAGGTGAGGAGAAAATGGCCTGCTTCCATGAAGCAGCTTTTCCTATTGTGTTGGTGGCATTTGCAATCTGGGATCTCTAAACCAGAGTGGAGAACCCCTCCTTGCTTATCCATATGAGAAGTGGAAAAGTCTCTTCCTTCCTTCCTTCCTCCCTCCCTCCCTCCCTCCCTCCCTTCCTTCCTTCCTTCCTTCCTTCCTTCCTTCCTTCCTTCCTTCCTACCTTCCTTCCTTTGATGGTACTGGGGATTAAATTTAGGGCCTTCTCATTTAGCTACATCTCAGCCCACTTTATTTATTTATTTTGGGACAGGTCTTGCCAATTACTAAGTTGCTCAGACTGGCCTTGAACTTGTGAATCTCCTGCCCCAGCCTCCAAAATTGCTCCCCATGTGCACTGCTATGGTTTGGATCTTCCCTGCCCCACAAAAGCCTCATGTGTTTGGAACTGCATGTTACTGGGAAGCAGAGGTTGGCTGGAAGGTACAAATGCTTGATGTGTGACCTGGAAAGACTGTGTCAACTTGTTGTGATTGGGGGGCCCAGGGCAGAGCCTTCAGGTGTGTGTTGTTGACTTGAGGGCCAGGAAATAAGAGAGGGGCACCCAGCCCGTGGGGGAGGGAAAGTGAGGGAGGCAATGGGCAGCTTGAAGTAATTGAAGGAGGAAGAAACATTGCTCCAGCTTCTTCCTGGGAAAGCCCTAGCATGCCATCTGCAGACTTCACTTTGCTGTTGCCTCACTTGGCTTCTGTCTGCAGTGGGGTGAGCAGCTCTCCAGCCTGTGTCTCTGCCTTGAGCCTGCACCATTGCAGACTGCCCCGTGACTGGGCTGTGTGTGTGTGAGAGACCTTCTGAAACTGTCAGCTAAATAAATCTTTCTGTCCTTAAGTTGTGGATGTTGAGTATTTTGTCATAGCAACAAGGTAAATAACTAGGTCGTGCACCATGCTAGATTTCTGTAACTTTCCTGTAGACTCAAGGAGAGAATGGCCTGAAAGACTATCCAAGAATGCTTGGTCCAAAACAAAGGCTTTCAAAGTGCGAGCCTAGGGCAGCGTTCTCATTTGCATGTCAGGATGGTCTGTATCTGCTGCCATCCCCAGCTTCTATAGAAACCCATAGGAGAGTCACTTTTGTGGTGGATGGCACTGGTTGGAACAGATCTTAAGCATGGACCGCCTTTCATAGGTGACAACCATTCTGTGTGTGTGTGTGTGTGTGTGTGTGTGTGTGTGTGGCACTGAGAATCAAGCCTAGGGCCGGTCCACTTTTTGATTTGATTTGCTAAGTTGCCCAAGGTGGGCATGAACTTGCAATCTTCCTAGCTCAGCCTTCCCAAAGTGCTGGGATTATAGGCCAGTGCCCCTGTGCTCAGCTGAGCCACCCTTCTTTTTGACTTCTTGGAAATGTGTGAGAATACCTCATGAAGCAGTGTCAAGTGCATAGAACTTGATACTTCTCATCAAAGAGGACTGTTCGCCTACAGATGAAGTTATCGTAAGCTCAAGACATGGGTTCCTTCCTTTGCGGTATGCTGTTTAAATTATTGCAGGAAGATTTCTGTCCCCAAGGACAGAAACAGATGGGTAATTCCTTAATGTGGTAAATTAGTGTGTGTCTCGAGGCAACACCTAAAATAACATTTCATGGGAAGCAGCAACTCCTTCCCGTTAATCTTGGGACAAAACACAGCCATTTGTATTCTCCATAGTCCTCCAGGATGGTTCTGCAGCAAGACAAGAAACAGGAGGAACCGAACATGAATGAGTAAATTTTTTTTGGTATATTATTTTTTGAGACAGTCTCTCTCTGCCATCCAGGCTAGTTCTGAGCTCACTATGTAGCCCAGGCTGGCCTCGAATACAAAGCAATCCTCCTGCCTTAGCCTCCTGAGTGCTGGGGTTACAGGCTTGTACCATCATGCCCAGCTCATGGGATGTTGGTGAATCAAACTCAGGGTCTTGAACTTGCTAGGCAGGCACTTTAACCACTGAGCTCTTCCTCCAGGCCACGAATGAGTAAAATTTTAATAGAACTACGAAGATAAAACTTTTTTTTCCATCAGGATAAAATGTTCAATGATAAAAATCTGTTGATTATGAGGATAAAAAGATGTGTGAATGCATTGGAGGTGGGGCAGTACTACAACCTTCTCTAGGAGGCAACTTGGCAACAGTTATAAGAACCAAACACATGCCTCCCCTTTCACTAGGGCAGGCCAAGATAAATGTAGAAGGATTATTAACTTCAGCTTGATTGGCACCAGCAAGGAGGCAGCCTCAGTGTCCACCGATGCATACTGATCACATCAGTGATCATCTAACCGTGAGATAAGGTGCCATCAACTTTCAAAATGGAATACAGAGGTTTTACTAGTAGGAAATGATTTCTAAGAATAAAAAGAATCAAGGTACAAACTAATGTGTATGCTTGCTATTAATCTTTAAAATGGAATTTATATGTATAGAAAATCTTAGGAAGCTTCCATAAAAAATCTAGTACCAATAGATGCCTCTAAAGTTCAGAATAGAATGATTGGGAGAGTAAGAAACACTGGTTATAATGTTGCCTCTTGAATTTTGTAATAATTTAAAAGTTAACGTCAGTTAATAGGTAGAAGAGTTGGGTTCTAATCAACAAGTGTTTAAGGCAATACAACCCACAGCAGATCTCTATAAGCAGCAACTGTTGGAAGTGGGAAACTTCTGGCCTGGTCTGTGTGGTCTGGCCTGGCCAAAGTAACTGTCATAATAGGGATTGAATGGATTAAATCTTTTACCAAATATAGCAAGTTAATGATAAAGTTGAAAATTTTGTCTTATAAATGATGTTATAAATATGCAAATGGCCCCCAGCAGAAAAATAGTGTCCTCACTCTGAATAAGAAAAATACTCAGCTCCTGTTCCCACCAATGTTAAGGGAGAAGAACTAAATGAAACTGTGCATTACTAACAATCAACTGGAGGATGTGTGAGGGGTGAATGAGGAAGAAATGACAAGACTAGATGGGAGATGTAGCTCAGTGCAAAGGATTCAATTCCTAGTAACACACACACACACACACACACACACACAGAGAGAGAGAGAGAGAGAGAGAGAGAGAGAGAGAGAGAGAGAGAGCGCTATGAGTAATCAAGATTATGTACAAGGTATGTCATCCTTTTACTTTTTAGTGAAATTTTTTTGTTGTTGTTGGTACTTGGGATCCAACCCAAAGCCTTCACATTGAGCCACATCCCCAGCCCACTTTTTTGTATTTAATTATGAGAAAGAATCTCACTCAGATGTTCAGGCTGAGCTTGAACTTGGGATCCTCCTGCTTTAGCCTCCCGGTGTTCTGGGATCACAAGCCTGCTCCTCTAGGCCTGTCCTTGAATTTTAAAATCTATCTGAATATTATATAGGATACCATAAAGTTATTACCTATATACACAACATCATTTTCTACTCTGCAGAATGCTTCTTACTGAGTTTATTACATAAGGAGTTGAAGATCAGCTTTAACAATAAAATTTCTTAAGTTGAGGACCGAAATATCCTCTAATGTCTCTAATATGAGGCATCATGTGATGGATTTATGTATCTCTTGAAGGGATTATGTCCACACCTCTATTGTGATTAGCATTTGTCAACCACCCTAGACTGGAGATCAAGAACTGATCTGGATTAGAGTGTGAGTCGTTTGTGGGCTGGCCAATGAGAGAAGAGCACCACCCAGATGTGGGAGGGCCAACTGGAACTCCAACGGTATGAAAGGAAGGAAAAGGGACAATTGTTACAGCTTATTCCTCTGGGAAAGCTTTCGCCTTCGCCATTGTCTACAGATGCCAACTTGCTACACATCGCAGATAGTCAACACAGATTCGCTCCAGTCTCGACTTGTGCCTGTCTGCCTGTTGCTGCTCTTCAGTCGCCGATCTTCAGGCTTTGGTCTTCACCTGAGATCTGCAGCAGATTCTCACCTCACTGGCTGTTCTACAGCCCCAGACGGGAGATCTGCTTCACGGCTGAGCACCCATCTTGGACCACCTCTATCCTTGGATTTGTAAGCCTTCCTAATAGACCTTTTTGTGATAAAGTCTGTAAATTCTGTCTTTTAAAAGAACCCAAACTAATACAGTTTACTTTATTTTTTGGGAAAAAATCTATAAGGTTCTGTGGTACAATCCTTCTAACTTCAGCTATTCAGGAGGCTGAAGGGTCACAAGTTTGAGGTCAGCCTAGGCAGATTAGGGACATGCTGACTTAAAAAAGAAAAAAGCCTGAGAATGTTGTCCCGTGTCCGAGTGTCCCTGCGTTCAGTCTCTAGCACAGGAAAAAAAATTCCTTTCCCACATCAAGAGTCATGCAACACGCTGTGTTTCTCTTCTTTCTCTGGTTTATAGGGAAAGAACTAAAAAAAAAAAAAAACAAAAAAACAAAACAAAACAAACAAACAAAAAAACTCAGTGTATAGGAATACAGTTGATCTCTGGCTACACAGCTGGCATTTGTCTTTTGTTCAGGCAGTCTCATTGTTAAACTGTACTAACAATTCCAATGATCTGTGAGATTTATGTATCATAAGGATAATATCTGTGAATAATGATAAATTTTTCTTTTTCATTTTTTTAAAGACAGGCCCTCATTTTTTAGTCCAAGCTGGTCCTGAACTCACTCTGTAGCTCAAGCTGGCCCCGAACTCCCAGCAATCCTCCTGCCTTAGCTTCCCAAGTGCTGGGATTACAGGCATGCACCACCATGCCTGGCTTAATTTTTTTCTTCCCAATCTTGTACCTTTTACCTTTCCTCCCCTCCCCACCCCCAACATGGGACTATGGGATCAAGTCCAGGGCTTCAGTTCATTTTTATTTTTGATTTTGAGACAGGGTCTTGTTAAGTCACTAAGTTGCCCAGGCTAGACTTGAACTTGTGATCCTCCTGCCTCCTTTTCTTCTCTCTTTGCATTGTTCCCATTGAAAGTTGAATGAAAGTGGTTACATGGGCATCTTTGTCTCCAGACCAATCTCAGACCTATTTCTTAAGTGTCCTGTTCATTTTAGCTTATTGTGGCTCTGGGGATTCAATCAAGGGCCTTCACACTGAGGTACATCCTTAGCTATTTTATTTTATTTTGAGACAGGGTCTTGCTAAATTGCTAAATTGCCCAGGCTCTACTTGAATTTGCTTTTGTTTGTTTTGTTTTTTGAGGCAGGTTCTCACTGTATTCCAGGCTAGCTCTGAGCTCACTGTGTAGCCCAGAATGGCCTTGAATTTACAGCAATCCTCCTGTCTCAGCCTGCTGAGTGCTAGGATTATAGGCATGTGCCACTATGCCCGGCTTTGGTCTGAACTTGTGACCCTTCTTTCTCAGTCTTTCAGAGTACCAGGTATCTGGCTTGCTGTATTAACAGTTTTTCTTTTTTTCCCTTTCTTTTTCTCTTTTTCTCTTTTTGCACTTGTCATAAGAGTAAGAAGACTTTCTTGTTAGATTTTGGAATTGTAAATGCAGCTATTATTGTTGTCCGTGGGAAAGTTCCTTAATGCCAAAACTATTTTAATTCCAGAATAAAGAAAATTTTGCTACACTCTGTAGTTAGCTATATAGCAGTAGGTTTCAGCACTTTCTTGATAGCAAGAAATTGGAAACTGTCAGTGAGGTAAGCCAAAAACCTGACAAATCCTAAGTGAACATTTGTAGATGTTACAAAAACGCTTGGGCTGCACAGCACTGAGGGAGCTGAGACAGGAAGATTGCTGTGATTTCAAGGCCAACCTGGACTACACAGTGAGTTCAAGACCAGCCTGGACCATACAATAAGACCCCGTCTCAAAAACAAAACAGAAAAGAAAAAAAGGGAGAAAAGAAAAAAAATCAGAAATGTTTTGTTTTGGTGAGGGTTATGTAGCTCTCTTTGGAAATTCCTGCCCTGGTTGACTGTAGGCACTCCCACCAATAATCCAGTGACAGACAGTACAGTCACTATTGGAGGGGATTAAGTAGATGCAATCAAGCCTCTAATCCTGAGATCACCCAACAGAGTGGAAGTTCTGGGTGGTCCTGTCTCTTTGAATCAAGTGGGAGGATATAAGAACTGTCCTTTGTGGAGAAAGATGCTGATCAGTATTCTGCCTCTTGAACTACATGTAGGAAGCAGAGATGTCAGCGAAGACTACTGTCAGCAAGTGCTACCCACTGAGCTTCCTCCAGACTGACAGACCCAGGCCCGGACGCAGGCACCTCAAAGGTTGGCAGTGCATGATGCGGGTGACCGTCCCCTTCCGCATGAGGTGTGAGGCCTGTGGTAAACTCATCTCCAAGGGCAGGAAGTTCAACACTTGGAAGGAGGCATATGAAGATGTCTCCCTGGGCCTACCCATCTTCTGGTTCTCTATCAAGTGTCCCCATTGCCTGGCAGAAGTCACCTTCAAGACCAACCCCAGCAAAACAGACTAGGCTGTGGAGCCGGGAGCTGCTTGCCACCTCCAGGCCAATGCCTTCCAGCGGGGTGCAGCTGGAACAACAGGAGGATGAGGAGCGGGAGAATCCCATGAAGGGGCGGAACCATGCAAGTGACGCCAGGCTACAGGAGGAGTGCCAGAGGCTTTGCAGGAGCTGCGTGTCACCGGAGGCGTGGGGCGGCAGAGCTGTGACGCCAGGAGCAGCAGACCAGCAAGTGGGGAGCAGAATGGATGGGAGGTAGCAATCTGCTAGCGAAAGCCATGGCAGACTGTGTGCTGATTGCACCTTGCACCACCAGGCCCTTGGCCCAATGTTATCACCGTCTTGGAAGACTTAGAGAGCTGGGCTGATGGTGCAGGCCTGTAATCTCTGGATTTAGGGAGGCTGAGGCAGGAGGATTGCAAGTGTGAGCGTAGGCTGGGCCACTTAGTGACTTATCGAGACTGTCTCAAAGTCAAAATTAAAAAAACGGGCTGTTGGTGTAGCTTAGTGTGAAGGCTCTGGGTTGGCTCTCCAGTAAACAAATACATGAACAAACAAGCCAACCAACCGACTAACCTAGGGGAATGTGGAAGATGGCAGCTGGGAGCAGAGTGAAGGCTGCTGTGGCAGCAGACCGCAGCAGACCTGATCCTGGGGGAGAAGAGAGGCTTCTCATGCTCCGGGAGGGGCTGGCTCTCTGCCTTAGACACACTGGCCCTCTTTCCTGAGCACTGGAGATGATTTTCACACTGTTCAGTCAAGGCTGGAGAGGAATGTGGGCATGAAGTCATGAAAAGGGCTAAAATAGGTAACACCTCTTCAACACGAGTGGACTATGCTGCTGCTGCTGCTGCTGCTGTAATCCTGGTAAGCTCTGGCCTTGCCTTTAGGGAGACTTCAGTTTGCTCATGGCTTGCTCTGGTCTTCACTTCGCACCCCTAGTTGACTGGCACCAGCCTGAGCAGCTACTGGGCCCTCCAGCTGCCCCAGGTGTGCGTGGCCGATAGGCACTATCTCTCTCTTCAAACTTGTAAGCTCTCCAAATAAATTCCCTTATCTCTATAAATTCTATTAACTCTGCCTCTCTTAGAACCCTAGCCAAGGCCAGCTCTGGGTGGAGAAGATGCTCTGGGATAGTTCTGAGGCCATATCCCACTGATTTGCTCCCTCTGCAGAGTTGCAGGCAACTTGCTGTGTGACTTACCCTGCTCTAAAGAGGACCATGGTTCCCCCTCTGCCTCTTCTCTGCACACGGTCCCTGGCCATGTGTGCCAGGACAATGGCTGTAAGGATCTTCGTGCCTGGGCACGTCCAGAGCGCTCTTGCCTCCTAGGCTAGGGGGCGATGAAAGCAGCAGTCAGGCACCGTGGCTCATTGTCTAGGTGCCTCCTCCCCTCTCCCTCCACAGTCCTTCTCATGTGCCTGGTCCTCCCTGCTCCCCGGCACCAGCTCCCCGCCGGGCCTGTGAATGATCCTTCTGAGGGGCTGCTGTGCATCCTCCCTCTAAAGACCCTCCCTGAGGATCCCCAGGTACAGGGTGGGTGCCCTGGGCCTTGAGTACCCTGTGATCACCTCCACAGCGGCTTTCCACCTTCTTCCTGTCAGTCCTCATTCCTCAACAGCAGTGACTGATCCCCTCCTACTCTGCACCAGCTGCAGAACCACCATGAAGACTTGACATTTGCCCAAATCCACATGATAGAAAATTGCTATCATCTAAATAAATGTCAAGGCCAAGTGACGCTCATTGCTCATTTTCGCCATGTGTCTGAAGCTATAAGAGGCCATCAATTAAAGAGGGAGATAAACTCCTGAGGTTTAGGCTCTCTGTATACTTTTCTGATTCATGGTGGATAATTCCCTCTGGATGAATGCCATATTTTTAAAATTCTTATTTTATTATTATTTTTTGAGACCGGATCTCATACTATAGTCCAAGCTGGTCCTGAACTCACCAGGCTGGCCTAGAGCTCATGGCAACCCCCCTGTCTCAGCTTCCTGACTGCTGTGACTGCAGGTGTGCACCACCATGCCAGGCTTATGCAGTACTAGGGAATAGAACCCAGGACCTTCTGCTTGCTAGGCAAGTGCTCTAATGGCAGAGTTACTCCTCCAGCCCAATGCTGTGTTTCAGCCTACCTGGGACAGCCAGCATACCAGTCTTTTGCCTGAGAAGGAGAGAAGGAGCAAATAGGTGTGAATGGAAGAAGCAAAGGAGCATGGGAATTCAGCTTCTGCCGTGCTGCACTGCACCGTGAGGCCCTTGTGCGCTTAGCTTTCCTCTTGAACCATGCGCACTGAAGGGACTTTATTCATCAGTTCTCAAAGCCTCAATCCAGGTCATCTCCTCACCATGCCCTCCAAACTCTGATTTTGTTTCATTTTTAAAGAACTGCCTGACTTCTTCCTCAAGGATCTTAGCTCGTGGAGTCCCCTCTCCTGCCTCAGATCTAGCGGAAATCATCATCATCTCCTCCCGGGCCTTCCCAGACCTCCCAGCCCTCAGTGAATTCCTGAGCTGCGCTCTGTGCTGTGCCTGTTCCGCAGCATTGATCATTTTTTACCATTATTTTTGGTGTATTTGTTGTCTGTGGCTGAATGTAGAATTTATTTTATTATTTAATTTAGATCATTTTATGTCTTTCTGTTATGTTATTATTTATTCAATTATTTTCTTACTTTATTATTTTATGTTGATTTTGTCAATGCATGTTCCTTGCCTGCTCTGGGCCCTCACTCCTGGCAAAGGCTCAGCCAGTTCCCATGACGCGGGAGCCTTATGCACCCTCTGCAGCTCTCCACTAGGGCCACGAGAGGGCGGTGCGGCCCCATGTCATTCCTGGGAGAGACCAGGATGAAGGTTAGATTTCCCAGGCATCCTCAGAGAGTGAAATCCTCCCTACCCCTAGCTCCAGGATCAGAAAGCACAGCTCTTCATATCTGAAACAGATTCTATGGCTTAAAAGAACAAGTTAACCAGGCTCCTCCCCCACCCAAATACTCCCAGGTCAGTGTTGGTGTGATGGATTCCCCATCTCTGGTGAGGACAGTCACGGTTCTACAGTACAGTTCTGTTCTCCCTCATAGTTCTTAAAAATTGATACTGTATTCTCATTTGTAGAAGGGGACAATGTCAATGGCTTCCTATGTCCCAGGTTTCTCCCACAGGAGGTCAGGGCCCACCCCGGAGAGACCCAGCAAAGGAAGGGCCTCCCACCATGGTCTGGGTGGGCCTTCACCTCCCTCATGACCACAATCCTGGAGGGTCAGGGTAAACATGGGAGGAGTAGCTCTGGGTCTGGCTGCTTCACCGGCAAATGAAAACCACTGGGACCCTCAGAATGCTTCTTAGAAGCTCCACAGCCTGGCTGCGCTTCCTTCCTTCCTTCCTTCCTTCCTTCCTTCCTTCCTTCCTTCCATCCTTCCTTCCCCCCTCTCTCTCTTCCTCTTGCTCTTTCTTTCTTTCCTTCCTTTCAAGTACTGGAAATTGAGCCCAAGGTTTTTACTCTGAGCTGCATCATTAGTCCTTTTTAATTTTTATTTTGACTGGGTCTTGCTAAGTTACAGAGCCTTTCTAAAAGCCCCAGGTCCCAAGTCCTGCACTGGTACAGAGAAATTTAGTCAGGGTTTTCTACCACATACTCAGCTGGGTGTGACTGACCAGCTATGGGTCATCAGGTGATTGGAAGAAGCTCTTAGGATGAGAGAAAAGGAAAAAACAAAACAAAACAAAACAAATAAATAGACAAAAAAATCAAAACAAAACAGAGCGGGGGAAGAGGAAAACAGTGAACACAGATGTAAAGCCAGAGGATAAAGAGTCTTTTTAAAAAGCTGCAATGAAGGGCGAATTAGCACAGTGGTTAGAGCACTTGCCAAGCAAGCCAAGGCCCTGAGTTTCATTCCCCAGCACCACATAAGCCAGGTGTGGTGGCACATGCCTATAATCCTAGCACTAGGGAGGTAGAGGCAGAGGATTGCCACGAGTTCAAGGCCATCTACACTACATAGTGAATTCAGGACCAGCCTGGACTAATAAGAGCCAGATGCTGCCAAACAAACAAAACATCTACAATTAAAATTCTCCAAGATATCTGATTCACATAAGGGGCCTACACTAGTCCTTGCCCATTGATTACAACTCTGACCTGATCTGAGGGGCAACCAAAGCAGAACACTGAAAGTCAGAAAGATAAAGGAGGATGCGAAGGAACCTGGTACTGGGAGATCCACAAAGGAGAGGGTGTTTGCCAACCCCCTGTGCAGAGAAGGTCCAGCCTTTTCTGATCCCTAACCTAATGACAGAAGGTGGCCCTGGGAGACTCTCTCATCCTCTTGATTATGTGGGTATCCCTGCCGACAAGACCGGGGGAGCCCCATTGTGCCTTGCTGACAGTGACGACCAGCAGTGTCTTCTCTCTCCTGTGGGCCTCCGCTGTCCCTCGCCATAGAGAGACACCAAACAGAAAATACAGGATTTAAAAATCCAGTGCTGCAACTAGCAATAGCTAAAATATGGAAGTCACCAAAATACCCATCAACAGACCAGTGGATACACAAACTGTGTTATTTATACACAATGGAATACTATGCATCTATAAAGTCCAACAGTGTGGAGGCTTCTGCGGGCAAATGGAAGAAACATGAGAACATCATGCTTAGTGAACTGAGTCAGAAGCAGAAGGTGAAACATCGAATGGTCTCTCTGATATGAGAGTCCCAGATCACAACTCTTATGGAACTTAAAATGAAAAACAAAGTGAAACAGGGGGTAGGGTGGGGAGGGAAGGATGGGTGGGCGGGGGGGGAGGGACAAAAGGAGAGTGGGAAAGTCCTTGTCACCTTGACAAGATACGTATGTGCACAAAATCCTCAACTTCATTGTAAACCTTAAGTTTTGCACTAATACATATCAATAAAATTGGGGGGTGGGGAATCCAGTGCTGGGGAAAAGCATGGCTTTAAAATCTTCACTGCTTTAGCTGAGGCAGGAAGAACATGAGTTTGAGGCCAGCCCAGGAGATTTAGTGAGACCCTGTCTCAGAAACAAAACAAAATAGTCACCACACTGATGTAAGATGTTAGTAAGAAGATGAAATTATGACCAGGAGTGAGAAAGTTTATGGGAACTGTACTTTCTGTTCAATTTTAAGTAAAACTAAAACTGCTTTTAAAAATAGTTTGAATAGTTTGTCATATGTGTATATATATATATATATATATATATATATATATATATATATATATAAATTATATGTAAGTATATCATATATATGTATAATCAAGTGAGCTCAATACTAGAATAGAGATGAATGTACAAAGAGTTAATAAACTTGAATTGGAACTGACAAAAATCTGAATGGCAGGGAGAAAATATACTAGAACAAACAAACCCCAAGCAGAGATGGAGGGATCTGTTGGGCATTAACAAAATTCAGTGTTTGGGCTGAAGCTGTAGCTCAGTGGTCAGCTGCTTGCCTAGCACGTGTCCCTGTGCCTGATGCCCAACAGAGAGAGGCTAACACATTCCAAGTGTGTTTAAAATATAAATCCATAGGTTCGAGAAACTAAGTAAACCTTGAACAAGAAAAAAATCACAGATATCCACAATTATAATTAAAGTTCTAAAAGACAAGATCTTGAAAGCAGCCAGAGAGAAAAGGCACTTTACCTCCTGGTAGTATAAATTTGAATAATAGATTTCTCCTCTGAAACCACAGAGGCCAGAAAGAAATGCCACTTTTTTTTTTTTTTTTGAAACAGGGTCTTTCTCTCTAGTCCATGCTGGTACTGAACTTATTATGTAGCCCAGGCAGCTTCAAACTCAGCAGTCCTCCTAACTCAGTTTCCCATGTGCTGAGATTACAGGTTTATGCCGCCACACCCAGCTGATTTTTATGTGGTGCTGGGGCATCGAAGCCAGGGTCTGTGCATGCTAGGCAAGTGCACTAACCACAGAACTATGTCCATAGTCTCAATAGCACACTTTTTTTTGGGGGGGGGCCAGAAGAAAAGAGCCATACAATGGGAATTTCATACCTGGCAAAACGATTTCTCTGGAATGAATGGAAAATTTAAAACATTCTCATATCAAAAAAACTAAGAGATTTTGTGGCCAAGCTACATTTTCCTAAATAATGGTCAAAGGAACTTCTTCAAACAGAAAGAATGATGAAATAGTAATCTTGGTGCATCAAATAAGAACAATGGTTGGTGCAAAAATATGGATAACAAGGCAGACTACCCTCCCAAGTTTTATGTCATATTTAATGACACAAACAGAAACTATAGCAAAATCTGATACTCGGAACCCTGATAGTTTAAAGTGGAGCAAAGAATGGGGTCCAAACTGAGGTAGAGTTTCCATGCTGTAATTGTGGATGCTGCTCATGTGCATTTGTAACTCCCAGACCAATCGCTGTAGGGTTGACTCGTGGCTCCCAGAAAGGTTTCTCCAAATCCTAGCCCTTGACACTTGTGAATGCGACCTTTAACGAGTACTGTGATATCTCAGTGTGAGATTATTCTGGGTTTAAGGTGGTCCCTCAGTCCAACGACCAACGTCCTTAAAAAGAATGACAGCAGGGGATTGGAGACACACAGACACAGACTGCAAGGTCGTGTGAAAATGAAAGCAGAGGTTGGAATTGAATAGCCACAAACTAAGGAGTGGCATGATGTCCAGCAGTGGGCGCTAGGAGAGAGGTGTGGAAAGTGCTCTCAGGGCTTCCAGGCAGTCAGTTCTGCCCCCACTGAGAGGTTGGACTCCTGGCCTCAAGGACAGTAAGGTAATAATGTTTGTTTTGAGCCACCATGTTTCTGATAATTTATGAAGTCAGCTCAAGAAATCTAATATAATTACCCAAAGGATACAAACAGAAGACAAAAAACATTTTAAAAATCAGAATGAGGATCTGGAGGTGTAGCTCCATGGTTAAAGCACTTGCCCAGCAAGTCCATGACCTTGGGTTAGATTCCTAGCATGCATAAACTGGGTGTGTAATCTCAGCACTCAGGAGGCTGAGGCAGGAGGATTGCCATGAGTTTGAGGCCAGCCTGGGCTACATAGTGATTTCAGGACTAGCCTGGACTACAGAGCAAGAAACTGTCTATTAAAAAAAATTAGAGTAAAACCTTTAAAAAATCATGCATTCCAAAGGAGGCAAAATAAGTACATAAATAAAAAGTAAGAAAAAAGCAAATAAGAGAAACAAAAGAATGGAAATTGAGAAAATACATAGAAAACATATAAGAGGCATGAATCTAAACAAATCTATGAGTATCTTAGATGGGCAGGGTAGATTACTAAAAGTAGAGCCCAGCCATACGCTGTCTGTAAGAAGCTCCAAATTCAATGACATGGTCAGGTTAAAAATAGAAGATACCGTACAAATATCAGTGAAAAGTAAACAGGGCCAGCCATGTTAATTTGCGATAGAGTAGCCTTGAGGGCAAAGATGATTACTAGAGGAAGATGGGCCATTACTTACGTAAAAACAGTCAGTACGTTAAGAAGACAATGACCTTGAGTAGGTCCATGCCAGACAGCAACCTCTAAGTACATGAAAAAAAAAAAAACCCAAAAAACCAAAGGAGCTGAAAGAAGAGTTAGACAAAAATCCATAACCCTATAGGAGACTTTAACATGCACACGCTCCTTAGAAAATAATAGAATTACCAGAGAGAAGATGAACAAGAATATATACTAACCAAACAACATCATCAGCCAACAGGACCTAACCGAGATACAGAAAGAAAGGCACTCAAAAACCACCTGATGGTTTTGCTTTGTGGCCTATGGAGCAGTCACTAAAATAGATGGTGCCTTCATTATAAAACAAACTTCAGGAAATTTAAAATAATTTAAAGCACACAGAAAATGTTCCCTGGCCATAATGGAGTCAAACTAGAAATCAGTAACAAATGCAGATGTCATTGAGACACTTAGAAACCCAACATGTTTTTATATAGTCCACAAAGAAGTCTCAAAGGGAAAAAATACACAAACTAAATGGAAAGTTAAATTCAAAGCAAGATTTAGTAGCACACATGTATCCTAGCGCTCTGGGAGGCTGATGTAGGAAGATCACGAGTTTAAGCCCAGCCTGGGAAACTTACTGACAGAGCAAGACTCTGTCAGAAAGGGGAGGGGGTGCGGGTGAGGATGCAGCTCAGTGTGAAGGCTGAGTCTCCCTGAGCACTGCAATAAAGCAAAATAAAATGAAAAAAACCATAAGCTATAAGTAAAGAGTAAAATGAACAAATCTAACTATTTGGGATGTGACTAAGCTGTGCTGAGGGACATTTTTATAATTTTACATTAAAAAAGAACTGTATCAAATCGATAATTGGAATTCCTCCCTAAAACAACAAGAAAAACAAGAATAAAATAAGGCAGACACAAGCAAAAGGAAGTCAATAATAAAGGTAAGAACAAAAACCAATAAAGATGAAAATATAAAAATGAAAGAAAGTCAGTAAAATTTCACAAATCTGTTTTCTGAAAAATTAACAACATTGGAATGACTGACAAAAACAAGAGAGAGGCAAGACTGAAGTCACTGATGTCAGAAAAGAAATAGGAGACGTGAATACAGACCGATTAGCAATTAAAAAGAGGGGCATATGTAGCACGAGTGACTTCAGTCAAAAGTTGGGGATGTACAAGAGGTGGGTCCTTTCTCCAAGCCCACAAACTCCCGGATTAACCAACAAAGAGTAGACAGCGTGAATAATCCTATAGTAATTAAAGAAATTGAACTCGTAATTTAAAAGCTTCTGGAAAAGAAATCTCAAAATCCAGATGCTTTTGCTGGACAATTCGAGCAAATATTTATAGATTGAACACCATTGTTACCATACAGTCTATTCTAGAAAAGTGAAGAAACAGAAATACTTATTGTAGTAAGTTCTGATAATTTTTATGTTACCTCTGCCTCCATTGTAGTGTAGGTTAGTTTTCTTAAATTTTATTTTTATTTTTTGGTACTAGGGATTGAACCCAGGGTCTTTTCACTTATTTCTGCTAGAAATACCCTCCCTGGCTCTTCTGACCCCACATCCCACGCAGACTGCATGGGTGGGCTGCAGTAACTACCTCTCAGCTGCAGCATAATTCCAGGGAAGTAGTCCTGCTCCTTGCAAGTCCACCAGTTAGATCTTCCGGAGGGAAACCTACCTCGGTCATTCCCAAGACCCCAAGAAAGTCTTCAGCTTGTAAATCCTTATTCCTGTCTTGCTTCCCACCCACTAGTTGAATATGTATGTCCAGGGTGGCTTCTACTTCCTGCTGGACCTGTGATGCGTGCCACCCTCGTCCCTGGGATCTGTAGCACACTGCTTCTGCCATGTCTGATTTCTTGCACTGCTGTGTGTGTCTCACCTGACAGCACACACCCACCCTAACTTTCTTCCTAGGGAGTTACTATCTTGCTGGGAATCAACAGACATACATCTAACAAGAGCCAAAAGGGACTCTGTCCTGCAAATTAATTTCCTGGGGGAGGAACATTGTCCCATGGTTCGGAGACTCTGGCCTTTGTTCTTCCATCAGGATGAATTACCTCCATGGAAGGTGAACCATGAATCCCTATGAACCAGTCCCCAGTGCCCTTTGGGCAGGACTAGAGTTTATAGCTACTCTGCTAAGATAGGCCTCAAGGTCAAATCTGGGAAAAATATGATGCTTATTAAAGCATTTTATAAGGCTCCTGTTATTCTGATGCCAAAATCAAAAAACAAACAAAACATGCAAACCCTATAGACATATCTTTTATGAACTTGGATGCAAGGATCCTCCTGATAGGAATGTATGAAATAAATTCCATACCATGATCAAGCTGGATTTATTGGGGATATGCAAGGATAGTTCAGCATTTGAAAACCAATCAGTGTAATTCATAGCATTGACAACCTAAGGAAAAAATACAGTCTTAGCAACTGACGTAAAAAGCAGATGACAAAATCCAACATTTATTTTTGATTAAAAACACTAAGAATAGAGAGGCAGTTACATCAAACCAACAAAAGACATCTACAAAAACCCTTGGTTAACATTAAACTCAGTGGTGAAAGGCTGTGTCGTTCTAAAAGGATGGGGCAGCTGTATGGAGAAATTGTTTGTAAGCAAGGCCTAGCAAGTATGCTTTGTTATGTAGATCCTGTGGTATCCTCGAGGGGCTGACAAGGTTGAGAATTATCTACTTCTGCTCTTCTTGGCAAAGAGGGGAGGGAGGATGCCCTTCTGTGATTATGTCCTGTTCTTAGGTGAATAGAAAGAGGGCAGAGAAGTTACCTTGTGTCTGTTCCTTCTCAATTGCCATCTGCTCAAAATCATCCTGATGCCAAAGTGGCATATTTGGGGTGGCACGTTCTGCCAGCCTTCAACAACCACGGGACCTGGTTCCAGTTGGTGGCAGAAATGAATGGAGAGAGACATTAGCACACTGTTACATTACTGTGAGAAACAAAACACCAGGAACGAAGTGGAGATTCTACAACACGACAAAGATTTGCTCCTCAACCAAACTCAACTCAGATGCTGCTGAGCTCCATTCTTAAAGCTAGGTCTTGATACTTGCATTTCCATATTCATTTCTGCATTGCTTGATTTTATCCTGACACCCTCAATGGCTGGTTCCGTTCCTCACTCGGCACCATTCCCCGGGCAATGTCTGGCCGCCTTAGCAGAATCCTAGTGGGCTGTTTTAGCCGGAAGCCTTCTTCACCTTCTGCCCTAGCAATTTTCCATCTTCTGAACCCAAGAACACAGAAATAAACTAAGTGTTTAATTTCTAAATTCTACCAGATCTAAAAATGTGCTACCAGTATAGATATTTAAAACAGAAGCTAACTCAATATATTAGCTAATTCATTCTTCTAGGAAAAGCTCATTGAAAAGGCTTAAAACTGAGAAAGCATTAAAAATAGTCATAACATATGTGAAAGGGGATTTATATCCCTAAAAAAGCTCTCAAGCATGAATAAAAAATTCTACCAATATACAAATACACAAGTAATGCGGAGGCAACACAGAAAAGAAAATGTATATAAGTGGTCAATAAACATGAAGCTGTTTTAACTCCCACTAGCAATCAATGAAAACATTTGAAATGATCACAAAGACCTCACTCTCAGTTAATAATTAGTCTGAAATGGCAATTATCAAGGATGTACTGAAACTAGGACTCAGGTACGAATGCAAACTAGTATGGCATCCACAGGGGATTGGTTTGAGGACACTCCCCAAATGCCAAAAATGCTCAAGTCCCACACTAGAGTGGCACATATTAGCATAGAGCATATGTACATCCCTTGGCATACTGAAATCATGTGTTTATTAATTTTAAAGCCTAATACAATGCAATGATCTGTGAATCATCTTATACTATATAGAGTATAGTGGCACAAAAAAGGGTTTGTACATGTTCAGTAGAGAAGCAGTCTTGGAGGAAATAGTTTTGGTTTGCTGCTGGTTGAGTCTGTGGATGCAGAACATTCTTAAATGGAGCGCTGGCTGTGTGGTTTCCCTGGCAGGCAGTCTGGTTCAAGGAGATAAGTAGGAAGGCAAAATGTATGATATAGTAATTTTTTTGAGACAGGGTCTTGTTCTGTAGACCAGGCAGTAATTTTCTTATAGTGTATGCAGAAAACCACAAACATCATATGTAGCCACCACTCAGGGGCTTGCCCATAAGGGAGATAAGCCTGCACATAGCTAAGGGCATTATGCATAGGAGAAGTATACTGTAGGCAATGCGGTGTAGGGATAGTACCACCAACTGGGCCACGTCGTATTCCTTTTGGAAGGGCTCAGGTCACAAGACACCTCTTGGCAGGCCCTTCCCTGGCAATGATCTCTTAGGCGCCTCAGGTGCTTTGCTCTTGATCAAGTTTGCCCTAATTCAAGTGCTTTCTTCTCTATGAGAAACCACATATGTTGAAACATGCGGCTAAGTTTAAAAAAATGGAGTTGAAGGTAGATGTTAAAGATTTATACAGGTCAACCTAGTCAGATGTTATTTCTCTCTCTTTCTCTCTGTTGTTATGGTACTGAAGATTGAACCCGATGCTTTTTCACTGAGATACTCCCTCACGCCACCCTTCCCCCCCCCCCTTTTTTTTTTCAGTTTTTAACTTTTAAGACAGCGTCTCCCTAAGTTGCCAAGCTGCAAGGCTGGGCTTGAACTTGTGATCCTCCTGCCTCAGCCTCCCACTCTCATACCAGTTACTTATGTATTTTCCATACAACATTGGAGAGACACTACTTGATGATCAGATGTACAAAGATCTCAGATTGGAGCTAAGGGAAACAGTGAAGATGACAAGTCACAACTTACAGGGCCAGAAACACACTCAGGCACACACGCGGGAGAGAGTTCTAGAGCAATATGAACATCAGTGAACTGGGATGGGAGGGGCGGGAGGTAAGGAAGGTCTCTATTGACGTTAAACCAAAAGGCTTATTGCTTTTTGTTTTTGAGATAGGGTGTCACTCTGTGGTCCATTCCGGTCCTGAACTCATTGTGTAGCCCAGGCTGGCCTCACACTCACAGTCCTCCTTCCCAAGTGCTGGGATTTCAGGTGTGCACCGCTTTTACATGGCCTTGGAGTATTGAACCCAGGGCCTTGTGCATGCTGGCCAAGTGCTCTAGCCTCTGTGCTACACCCCCAACTCCAAACCCGAAGGCTTACTGAGATCTGCTGGTGACGGCTGAGATGCAGTTAGTCATTTGGGATCTCGGTGGATAAGTCTCCACTTCCATCTTCTAGGAGCACCTCCATTTACCAGCCCCGACTGCCACCTCTGTCACCTCCTCCCCTAGTCACCTCCTCAGAAACTGGTGGGCCTAAATCTCTCACTGGTTCATCACTCCAAATTCTCTCAATTTGTTGCCTTGGTGAGAATTCACCAAGATTCCCCATTTTAAAGTTTCCGGTCTTAGAGCTACCCCTCATCAAATGTCTATCTTCATCTTTAGAAGTAAAGGAAGCCACCTGGTTTTCTGTTTCACAAAGATCACAGGCTGAGGATGACCATCCTGGTAGTTTGACTTTAGTTCCAGGACTTTGGTGGCTCAAGGCTGAGGGGAAGCATGGGTGGGGGAGGGGGGCAGGGCAGATGTCCCGTGGGGGTTGGGTGCAAGGTAGTGTACCAGTCCTCAGACTGGTGGGGGAGAGCAAAGGGACCACCTGTGGAGGGTGGGGCAGGGAGGGGATGATTATACGGGTGAGAGAAGCAGGTCACTGGAGGAGGTGGTGTTGGGTAGGAGTAGGGACAAGCTTGCTCAGACAAGAAACCAGAGAAGGTGGGAGGGGACAGATGGGCCAGTGGCTGCAGCAGGGACCGCTCTTGCTTCCGTTGCTTGGCTCTGCGATTCTGGAACCAGACCTGAGGAGGGGAGAGAACAGCCGTGTCAGAGCTCCTGCCTGGAACTGCTAGTGCTGTCACATGTAGCCCCCACTTTCCCAGAGGAAGGACAGTTCTTCCAGAGGCATGGCTGAGCCAGGCCTGCAGACAAAGAAAAATCTGTACCCTTACACCCAACCTGTGTCCAAATCTGCCCAATTTCAGCAACACTGGATAAGTAAGAAATGCCAGCTTCCATGGAGGAAAGGGATGAACATCACCCACTGGATCGATTGCTCCCCAAATGATGGGAGTTTGCCTCAGGGATGGGGCTAGAGGTGGAGACCACTGACGGAGGAACAGTGACAGACAAGGTTGGAGATGGGTAGGTTGGAGACGGGTAGGATTTGTGCTCAGTGTTCACTAACTGCATCGTTGGGGCTGAATCTAGTAGAGTGCTCAAGCCAGGGGGTGTGATTGTGCCTGCAGGTGAGAGGCAAGGACTGCGCTTCTATTGGACTTTGCCTATTAAAGGTTCAGGGTAGGTGTTGAGATTCAAGTTAGATTAGCTCAGAGCTAAGGTTAAACTCAAGTGATTTCTCACCATGCAGGTGAGGTTATTGGCCTTAGGATGTAGATTACACTTGGGTGTACGTTTAGATTAGGTTTATACAGCCTGCAACAACCTGAGCTCTGACAGCTCTCCCCGGGGACCAAAGAAATCTTGTGCCTTCCCCGAGGTAGGAAGATCTTGGGGCCTCACCTGAATTCTAGCCTCACTGAGACCGGTATCCCTCGCGAGACCCTCTCGGGCCCAGATGTCAGGGTACTGGTTCCTGGTGAAGGCCGATTCCAGCTGTTCCAACTGTGCCGGGCTGAAGGTGGTGCGGTGGCGGCGGCGTGAGTGCAAGAGGCCCCTCTGTTCTCCTTGCCGGGAGAGCCTAGGTCTCCCCACTCCAACCCCGGGCAGTCTCCTGTAGTGCTGAGCGCTCAGCTCTGAGGAGTGGAGCGGGGAGGATTCGGTCATGAGGGGCACTGTGTGCTCTTGCTGGGCCGGTGCCCATCCCTCTGCTTTGCCCAGCGCCCCCTTTGCTGCCCGGTGTTGCACCACTTGCTCCACCAGATGCTCTTCAGTCATGGCATCTCCTGTTTCTCCTCTTTCTTCTTCCTCCTCCTCTTCCTTCCCTTTCTTTTTCTTCTTGGGGTACTAGGGATTGAACCCAGGACTTCACACTGAGCTATATACTTGCTACTTTTTTCTTTATTTTTACTTTGAGAGAGGATGTCACTAAATTACTAAGCTTTTGAGACTGGGCTTGAGCTCGTGAACCTCTTATCTCAGTCTTCCAGAGTGCTGGGATGACAGGCCAGTGACACCAGCCGTGGCTACCTTATAGTTTTCATAAGTACCAATCCTGTACCAATCTCCACCTCACAGGCAGCTTTATCTCAGATGGCTGGGCCATCCCCTTAGGGTCATCCTGAGACCCATAGCACATCCTGGGCACTCCTGCTGTGTGTCCCTGAGGACATTACTGGATGCACACCCCGTTCCATGCCCTTCCAAGCCTGTCACCACTGAGCTCACCCTGTCCAGGTGGGTCCTCTATTTGCACTCGGCCCTAAGAATCTTTCTAGCTCTCCATAGAAACATGGAGATGCTTGTGTCCTGCTCTCAGGGCTCACATTCAACTTACACCTTCCTCATAGAGCCCCGTCCTCCTGTCCTCTACCTAGGCGGTTGGAGCACTCCTCCTCTCCCCATTCTGTCCAGACACACCCTCCCTTCACGAACCCCAGGCCCTTGCCAGGCTACCACCAGCCTGCAGGAACCTGAGCTCGTGGGAAAGGCTTGCCTCTGCTCCCTACAAGCTCCCTAAGCCCCCCACACTAATTAGTCTGAGAGCTGCAGGGAAGAGTGAGCAGGGAGGGCAGAGGAAACACCTGCGAAGGGACACACGGAGAGGAGGGATGTCTGCAGCCATGGGACCCAACAGTGTGGCTCCCTACCCGCTCCACGGGATCGAAGCCTGTGCCCCAGCTGCCTCCTGCAAAAGAGCAGGGTGTGGGGTGAGCTCTGACCCCAGCAGCTCCTTTGCAGCAGTCGTGGCCCCGACAGCGTGTGGGTGCCTGGTGAGCTACTTAGTAGTTCCCCGGCACCCTCCACTGGGGATCTCCGTTTTCAGTCAGGAAGGCAAAGGAGTGACCTTGTCCTGTTCTAAGAGCTCCCCATGCACTCACCCGTAGTGGCGGCCACGGTCCCAGCGGAGGGGTATCTCTCCGGCCAGAGGCCGCTGCAAACTCCTCCCTTCGTTTGCTTCCCCCGCTGGCTCCTCTCTTCCACCTCCATGGCGGCCACCAAGGCCAAAGGCAGCGGAGCCCCCTGAGTGCCTGAATCTCTGATCCTAGGTCAATGCTCCTGCGCTTCTGTGCTCTGCTTCTCCTGTTTATTCCTCTCTCTGCGTCTCTGATTGCATGTGTGCACGTGTGTGAGAGCACACATGTGTGGCTAGTTATAGGTATGTCTTCTTCACTACCTCTTCCTTTTCTTCTAGTTTCCCCCTAGTTCTGCATTCCTTTGCTGCGGCACCCTTTTTCTATCTCAGCTTCACTTGTTACTCCGTTCTGGTCCCTGTCTCCGTGTCCATCTCCCCACCGGACACAGCTCTCCTCTCTGCCGCCTACTTTCCCACACTACCTCTCTCCCGGAACCTTGGAGGAGTCACTCCTGTGGCCCATCCAATCACCACCTGGTCACCAGAGCCCCTTGTAAGGGGAGGATCACGAGCGGGATGAGGGAAGGTGCTCTGCCAGAGGGTCCAGGGACTGGAGCCAAGATCTCGTATTCCCTGGGGACCAGACGCTTTTGTCCTGTTAAATCCTTTACTGGGAACAGCCAGAGGAAGGGGTGTGGGGGAGTGCATTCCTACTAAGAACCCTCTCCTCAGGACCCCAATGTGGGGAGGGCGGGACAAAGAGGGACAAGTCAGGGACCAGCACAGCCTGCCTGACATCTCAGCATGCAGGTGACACCCTAGGACTTGTTCCCAGGAAACTAAAAAGTGAACAGTCGTAAGCATGTGCTGTGCTTCCCTGATACTCTGACATTGCAGGTGACATCAGTCCCCCCCCCCCCGCCCCTCCCCCCCCAGTAGAAAATCCATGGGACAAGTCCATAGAACATTACCATTCTCACGTCTCTTTGATACCTTTCCTCCAAGGGCGCTGCCTCACCTGCCTAGAACCCTGTGGATATCACAACTTTTCAAGGCCACCTGTGCTCAATAGCATCTGAATTCCAAGTGCTTCCTGACCTATGCAGACTTCAGGATTCATTCTTCATTAAGATGAGATTTCCACATGTCCTGACACACAGGTCTTCAAAGAAGTCCTTGGGTGCCTGGAATCTCTGAGCAGTTAAGCCCATCTGACACCCTCAGCACTGTCTCTCGCAGTCACTTAGAACCTGAAAGTGTGTTCTGGCATCCCCAGGGCACCCTGACACCTCAGCATCCTCCAGGCAGTCTAATGCCCGGAACATTCTACCTCCAGTGACTGGTTCCTGCCCCTTTCCATAGAGTTACAGGCCTTGGGATCACCACATAGGAGCTTGTTAGTGACGAAGTACCTGCAGTGTACCAAGACCCCCAGAAGAACTGGGTGGTTTGGTCCATTTCATTTTTTTGTTGTTGTTGTGAGAACACACCATGAAACCTGCCTTGTGAACAGGTCTTTAAATGTAAAATGTAATGCTGTTACTATAGACACTATGCTATAACATCCTCTAGAACTTATTCACCTTGTATGACTGAAGTTTGATCAGCAACTTCCCACTTCCCCCAGCTCCTGCCAGACACCACTCTGTTCTTTGTTTCTATGAGTTTGACTATTCTGATACCTCACAGAAGTGAAATTACTCCTTTTCTTCACTACTTTTTCCTTTTTTCTTTTTCTACCTCTTAGCTCTTTTGTGACTGACTTATTTCACTTGGTATAATCTTGATCTTCCATGCTAACCATCCAGGATACCCTTGGCATGTGGACTATCTTGTCGCCGGGGCACTCTAATCTCCAGAGCACTATCTCTCTCTCAGGCTTAGACTTTTCAGCAGTCACCATAACAAAATACCTGTGGCAACTATGTTTATAAAGAGAAAAAATTTACTTAGCCATAGTTTTTTTTTTCTTGTTGTAAATTAAACACGACTAATGGAAGTACAATACTAGACCATTCCTTCTGTGATCTGGGCAGCAAGAATACTGTATATCTATCCTTGTGCCCCAGGTGAGGGCCTGATCTCAGGACACAGAGTAACAAACAGAAAAGTGTCAAGAGTGTGGCCAGAAGCCAGATATACTTAATGTTATGACCTTCCAGTGTCATCTTTACATATTTACTCTGGAGCTCAAGGTGGATTTGATCGGTCAAGGTGGTTCATGCTGTAATAAGGCTTTTGGAAAGTAACATAGTCAAGTATCTTCTTGGTCTTAAGTCTGAGATAGGGCAGGAGGTTATTTTTTTCCATGTGGATAGTCCATTTCCTCTTTTTCTTTCTTCACTTCTTTGAAACAGGGTCTCACTAAGTTGCTCAGGCTAGCTTCTGACTTTTGGGCTGAAGTGATTCTCCCGCCTCAGCTTCCCAAGTAGTTGAGTCTACAGGCATGCTAAACTCCAAAGAATCTTTTCTTTCTTCACTGTTTTACAGTGTCACATCTTCAGAAACTTCGGATTTATAAGTAGATATGCTTCTGAATTCTGTAGTCCCTTCTGGGTCCCTTTTGTTTATGCATGTGCTCATACCACATCGGATATGGCAAACACTGGTATCTAATACTGCAAGTCTTACCACCGTTCCACTCTCAGGGTTGACCCTGACCCTTTGTATTTACATATTAAATTTTATGACTAACTTGTTAATCTCTGTGTAAAAACATGCTGGAATTTTGATTGGGATTGAATTAAATCAACAAACTTAAGGGATATGCTTAAAAATGTTACCCCACTGCCAAATAAGAGAAGGAGAAAGAATGGTCTCTGGGTAGCTCCTGATGAGGACCCACAAGGGCAGCTCCTGATGAAGATACCCCCAACCCACCTGCAATGCTTGAAACTCTTAACCGTTCTGTCTCAGAAATGTCTCTTCTGTTCTGAAATGTGGAGTTTTGGGGCTGTGAATACATCCCTTTCTCCGTCTTCCTACAGATTCTTTTCTTTTTCTCTGAAGCACTATAATTAACCAGTTTACATTTTGAGTTGTTATAGTTTAAATCCTAAATATTTCCCCAAAGACTTACATGTTCAGATGGTGGTTGGATTGTGGGGGTTTTAGATCAAGTAGAATAACCTACTGTAGATCTCATGGGATGTTGTGAGTTGGGGCCTGGTTGAAGGGATGGGTCACTGCGGGCGTAACACGGAAGGGTATATATTTTAGTTTCTGGCTTCTTCTAGCTCTCTGCTTCCTGTTGCCATACAATGAACAGCTGTGCTAAGGTCCTTTGCCATACCTCTGCCATGGCTGGCCAACCATGAGCAGACTGAGACACCTGAAACGTGAGCCAAAATAAACTTCTCCTTCTTTAAGTTGTGGGTATCAGGTATTATGTCTCATTGAAGAGAAAGTGACTAAAACATGGATCCAATATTTTAGATAATTTCCCCCTATATTTTGATTTGCTGACTACTCGTACTATAATGGGATGAATAATTGTATAGATGTTCAGTCTCCTTTTAATACTGAAAACTATTGCAAAGGAAAAGAATAATGACTGTTTAAAGAATGTATAGGGGTTCTCCAGAGACACAGACTAAAAGGCAACACACACACACACACACACACACACACACACACACACACACTTATATAAAAGACCAAAGAGTTATATATGTATATTGTAAAATATATTAAAGTGAATAGGCCTGCTCAATTGTGGAGGCTATTGTGGTTTGAATCTGGAATGTCCCCCAAAAGTCTCACATATTTGGGTGACATGGATTATCTGTGGAGTCATGTTCTGTTGGGAGATTGGGGCCTGGTCTGGAGATGTGGATCACAGGCATGTAGATTGGATTACAGGTGTAGGAAGGGCTTATCACACCTTCCACCCCTGGAAGAGGTGAAACACTGAGGCTGGATGGAGAAGGGTTGGATCACTGGATGGAAGCTGGGAGTGTACATATGCTGCTGCCATTCTCTGGGAGGAGATTGGACTTGACAGGACTTGGTTTCCTGTTTGTAATGTCGTGAGGAGCTGCCTCCACCTCTGCTCTTCCGTGAGCTTTCACTGCTACCGGCTGCCTCTGAGTGGACTGTGACCTTCTGAAGCTGTGAGCTACAATAAACCTTTCCGATCCTAAATTTGTGGCTGTTGGGTATTGAGTCACAGCAACAAAAAAGTAACTAAAACAGAGACTGAGATGTTCTAAACTGTGCAGTAAGCAAGCTGGAGACCCATGAGTTCCAATCTTGAACTTTACTCAGTCTGCTGAATCAAATGTTCATTTCAATGTATGCATGCATCAAAGTATACCATACTATCCTGTAGTATGTCCTATTTTACATGTCCATTTAAAAACTTAATTTTATCTTTAATCTTCCTCACAGACACACTCAGAATAATGTTTAAGCAAACATCGGGGTAGCCTGTAGCCACGTCAAGTTGACACATATAATTGACTAGTACAGATATTGTATTTCCTCTTCCACCTCCAAACTCACAGGCTAATAAGCAGCAAATGAAGACACAGTCTTGACGAAAAATGTTTTTGAAATAGCTTAAAGAAATGTGGGTTACTCATTTTATCCAAGAAAATATATCTTCCTGCATTATCTCCTCTCTCCTGGCCAATCTGTACTCACTGTCCTTATCTCGCTCCTTCCTTACCCGATCCTGCCTCTGAGGAGCTCTTGATCCCAGCAGCAGCCACATGGAGAATATCACAGGTTTCTGCTTTTCCTGAGGTGTCGCTATCTTGCACATAAGCTCAGATTAAGGCTCCTAAAGATTAATTTTATCCAGCAATAAGTCCTTGCAGAAAACATGAGAGAGGCCAGGATGGATCCAAATATTTTTTGCCTTTCAAGCGGTGAGTCTGACATGACTTAGCATAAAGTTGACCTTACAGCTCTCTTTCTCATTGACTTAAATATTTGCCTCTTCTCTCAGCTGTCTTCCCAAAGTCTCTTCCTCTTGACTTTGTCCATTCTCCACTGAAACATTCCCCTGAATGTTTGAAGCTCTAGTCATTGTGTATTTGCTTTCTCTCCTCAATGAATCCCATCCCACGGACATGTGCAGAGCTCACCACACAGGACTGCCTGAGCTGGATGACATGTCAGGTCCCAGTGGGAACCTGATTATGAGTGACACGCTCATGGGCATTCTGACTTGTCAGTTTTAGTTTAGAGGAAGCTCTGTGAAAACATTTGAGACATAGCAATGAACCTGGCCTGGGTTTGGTGTTGAAGATCCTACGACTCCTTCTCATCCCCACCTTTCTGGTGTCACCCACTTCTGCACACATCGCCCCTTGCCCATTGTCACATTACATACTTGGTTTTAGATCGTACCACAGCCTATGTATGGGCAACTATCACAGTGTTCAGTAGAGCTCTTGGTCTTCTAAAAAATCATGTATTGAGAAATTATTAATGGCTATGTAATCCAAGTCTATTCAGTGAAGGAAAGAGAAATTTCTTAAAATATTGAGGAGTAATGAACTGAAGACTTAAAAGGTTGGAGCCTGCATCACTTTTCCCTGTGTTTACCTGATGATTTAAAAAAAAAAACTCAACACAGACAAACTGTCTACCTGCCCCTCCCTATTCTTCCCGCTAATGTGACTGGTATAAACCCTCTACTGCTAGAGAAGCCACTTATCAGCCCACAAATGATGCCAGCTGACACCAAAGGAATCAGGGAATAGTCTTTACTATCTTCCCACAGTTGTCCCTCTTCTGAAGCTGCAACTTATTTTTTGACTTGTCACTCTTAAGATACATTGCTGTTTGTTAAAATGTTATTGACGAGTGTCCCAGGCCACTACTTTGAGACACAGTTATTTTCCTGAAAGAGTTACTTCACTTCTGCTAGACAGTTATGGGGCATGTTTGATCATGCTTACATTTTCCTTATGATCAGCCCTTTGTTAAAAGAAACTTACCTCAGCTAAAAATCTAAGGTTAGAAAAAGAAATATTGCTTTTCCTCATCTTGTAGGGAATACTGAAGTGATATTCTTAGACACCAAAATTCAAAGTAGTACAATTTGAAATACGAGCAACTAAAGTCCTATAAGCTTTCCCCAGAATGTAGATAGATACCATGGAATTCTGGGAAACAAGCAGGAAGCCATGTGGAATGAATAAAGTTAAAGCCATGGTTTGGGGTGTAGGTTTATTTCTTATTCTCTCTTTCTCCCACAACTCTCAGTCAAAAGCTGTGTGTGTGTGTGTGTGTGTGTGTGTGTGTGTGTGTGTGTGTGTATGATGCAACTGGAGAGAAATTGGTGAACCTGACTCATGAATCCAAAAGAAATTTCACTCTCCAAATGATCCCCAGTTCATACTGGGAAGTCATCATTGATTGTGCAGAAGGCCCGTCTGGAAGGAGTGAAGAAACTCATGCAAGGTGAGAGTGTGGGGTGGTAGGACTGGAAAGACCTGCTTTGCTTGGCTGCCCCATGCTGTGAGAAGTTATGTGCTATATAGTTCCACATGGGTCTCAGGTCTCTCAGCCTCTTCCTGCTGGGAACCACTTCCCATTGCATTGTCACTGATCCCTACTTCTTTTCTCATGGCTTAAGTTCATAGGAGGATGGGACAGTCTATCCAGGGGAGGCCCAGAGAGAGCCAGCCATGGCTCTGCATCTCTGCACAAGACAGGTACTGGTAAGAAATCAGAGTAAAGCATCATGAGGGGTCTCTAGTGGCCTATATACATCTAGAAGCAGTGGGTGAATGAGTTCTCCCTAGGGATAGCCAAGAAATCAGAATGTGTCTGGTGATTTTCCATCCAAGAGCCTGAGTTCCCAGGGACCAGGCCTGTCCCAGGAGTGTCCTGCCTGTAGCTAGAACTCCTGGGAAGCAACTAATCCTCTTCCCCAAAGGCAGCTTCCATCTAGTACTAATTAGTCATTAGGGGCCTAATCTTTGTGCACCAATTAAAGCAGCTTGGGTAACAAAGTTTGACTTCAGCTTACTGAATCTTGAAACAAAGTCATCCCTCATAGCAGCACTGCTCCCTAAAGTCTATTCTCTCTTGGGGGACTTGGGACTGACCATTGGATATATTTTCAAATTTCATGGGGTCACCATCTTCAACTAGTGCTTTTGAGTTCTATTGCAAAGCCAAGCCTAACATAGAATTTTGGGGAGAGCCTGGGATGTTTCACTTCTTGAGTCCAAAAAGTCCTTCCCACAGTTGTCAGTTGTACTGTCTACAGATTTGTCATCCTCTTCTGTGATTTCCTCCAAAGATGGGCTGGACTTAGAGATTTACAGCCAAAGAAAAGTTGTAGAAAAGGGAGAGTCATCTTTACATTGAGGAAACTTGATAAATATGCCCTTAGCCAAGTGAGTAAGGTTAAACAACATAAGTAACAGATCAGGACAGAAACTAAGCTTTCTAGTACTTATCATTCCTGATGTTAAGGGGCCTCCAGCAATGACTGTTCTGGGCAGTGACCAATGAGAGCTGAATTTTTCTAACTGGTGGCTCTGAGCCCTAATAAGTCCGGCTCTCTACCCTAACTCTTCAGTGTGATTTTCGAGGCACTGCTCAGTCTCTTTTTCAAACCTGGCATCTACAATTTTTTTTTAATTCTTGAGAAAGAATTCTAAGTAAAAAATGGGACTATTCAGTTCTTTATCAAGATGCATAATTAATAGTCAGTGGCCTTTATATACATAAAATGATGTACAGTTTCAAGTTAAAATGATATAAGAAATCTTAATTACAACAAGAATGCAAAAATGAAACATTTAAGTATAAGCTTAACAATAAATGGAACAGAATTGATAGACGCTATAAAACCAAAAATGTAGACTTGAACAAGAGAATGTATTCCCTATTCTTACATAACTTGTTTTAACATTATAAAGATGTCAGTTTTATATATTTTTTTCCTAACTGAAAACCAGTAAACAGTGAAAATACCAAGACAATTTTTCTGCAGCTACGAGGTTTAATGCTACAGTTGTTTAGAAAGAGATATTGATCTCTATTTAGATATAAATACATATTATAAAAGTCCTATAATCAACCAGTGAGTAGTCAAAAGTTTATTATATTAGAATAGAAAAATCAAGAAATAGACCAAGATGCAAAATGGTGTATCAGGGCTCTATAGGGGTTGATCTCTGGTCTAAAACTAAAATAAATAAATAAATAAATAAATAAAAATTTTAAAAAGACAGAAAAGTAATCATGATTAACTGTGTCAGAACTCTGGGTCCTGCTAGACAATTATGACAACCAGAGACGACCTGATGAAAAGAATGACCATAGTTCTTTGGAAACTGGGTGCCATGAATGAACCACTTGCCTTCCTCATTCTCAGTCATCCGACGTCATTCTGGCCTCCATGTTTTCTGATGAGAAACAGGCTGTTAGGTTAGTGAGGATCCCCGATGTTGAGTGAGTAGCTTTGCTCTTGCTGCCTTCAAATTTTTCTCATCACCTAAGCTGTTGGCAGTTTGACTGTGTCTTGGTGTGGATCTCTTGAGTTTATGTTGCTTGGTGTTCATACATCTTCTTGGAAGTCTATCATTATTTTATTTACCAGACATGAGGTGTTTGCTTTTTTTTTTTTTTGTCATTATTTCTCAAATATTGTCTATGTCCCATTCTCTCTCTTTTCTGTTCCTGAAATTTCTCGGGAGCAGTCAGCTTCTCCTATTCTATTCCCACACATAATTAACCTATTAGCTTGCATGACTAGAGTCTCCTGCTGCTAACAGCTTCTCAACCTTTCTTTATTTTGTATGTTCTCAACTCCCTTGAGTTGGTCCGGTATTGAACACAATGTTTTCCCCTTGGGGTTCTCTAATGTTTTTCATGATTTGTCGGTCACTCTGGCTTCTGTGGGAGATCCCTGAGGTGAGGCACCCACATCACATCACATCAGGGACACACGTGATATATGGCTTGTCATTTATGAGGCTTGCCTACAACATTTGGTTCAGGTGACATTTCCCAGGTTTCAAAGATTAGTTTGTCCTTTCTAATTCCACTCTTTGACAGCCCATCAATAAGTCCAACCCATTCTGAAGGAAGAACAGATCCTCATACGGTGGAACATGGGTATGTGGGTGGGTAAAATGTCCACAGATATTACTGGAAATCTTCCCTAGAGAAAATTTGTTTCTTCTGTCCCATTGATTTATGTATGAAATTGCTTTTTTATCTGCATAAATTTCTTTATGACTATTTCATATTTTGAATTATAATCTTATATAGGTTGAGTATCCTTTGTTTGAAAAAATTTTTTTTTGAAATAAGGTCTTGCTGTGTGGTGCTGGCTGTTCCTGAACTACCATGTGGCCTAGGTTGGCCAGAAGCTCACAGCAATTTTCCTGCCTCAGCCTCCCATGTGCTGTGATTATATGTGTTTGCCACCATGCCTGGAGTTGCTGGAGGATTTAACCCAGAGTCTTGCGGACACTAGGCAAGGTCTCTGACCACTGTACTCTGCCCTCAGCTCTTGTCTGAAATTTTAGGAACAAGGAGTGTTTCAAATGTCAGATTTTACAGTTTGCATATAAATAGTGATATAGCTTGGGGATAGGACAGAGGGCTAAACGTGAAATTCATCCATTTCACATATAGCTCAGACATATCAGCTGGAGTTAATTTACACTATTTTTTGGCTCATTAAGTTGTCACTGCCACCTGTCCCCAGAGGTCAGGTGTGGACATTTTTACTTGTGGTATCATGTTGAACATCAAAAAGTTTTGTTTTTTGGAGCATTTCTGATTTTCTAATTGAGGGTGCTTAACCTGTCATACTGTGTTTATCACCTGAGTTCTTCCACCTTTATTTCATTATATTTTATTTTACTTATTTTTGGCATGTTCTTATTATCTCTACCTAGATGTTCCAGGCTTATCTTGTGTTTTTCTTGCTCTGCAACTATAATCAGCTCCCTTATTGAGAAGTCTCAGACAGTACATCCCTAAATCCTTCCAGTGTCCAGGCAGTCGATGCCCCAAACAGTCCATGATGCAGGACCCGGGCAATATCGGACACAAGTGCTAGAAAGCTTAGCTCCTGCCATGAGCATCAGAGGCCTCTTGGAGGTCAAAAGTAGCAATATATGAAAGGTCACAATCACCAAAAAGGTTGCAATCACCAGGAAGGTCTTCTTGGGCTCACAAGGGACATTCTCAGGCTCTTCTGGGAGGCTCCTGGTAGGACTGGCTTTGCGATAAAAATTGGAATGAGAAGTTGAAGGAGGAGATTCCATGTAACTTGGAAATAGTTCTAGTAGTCATGGCAAAGGGCAGTCCCGGGTTTCTCTGAAGGGAGCAGAGGCCGGGAATTATGGGCATGATTCCTTATTTCAACATTCATTGAACTGAAGAGAAACTTTTCCCTCTGCATTATTTTAATTGCCACCCAAACAGCTGACCCCTGTAGGTTAATTAGTACTAGATGGGAGTTGCCTGTAGAGACAGGGGCATTTTGGCTCCCAGGAGACCCAGCTGCAGGAAAGAGGCTCCTGACACAGGCCTGGTTCCTGGGAACTCAGGCCCTGGAGGGCAAATGAAGACCAGTATAGTCTTCATTCCCCTGCTGCACCCTGGGGAGATTCTGCCAGCCCGACCTAGTGTCTGTTTCTACAGAGAGGGGCCACTGGAGACCCCTCATAAGACTTTGCTCTAATTTCTGACCAGTTCCTGTCCTGCGAGAGCCCCGCAGGCAAGACTCACAGCCACAACTAGCTCTATCTGGGCCCCTCGAGCAGTCTGCCCATTCCCCCCTATACTTGGACCAATGTGAGGTTCAGTGACAATGTAGCAGAAAGTGGTTCCCAGCAGGACAGGGCTGAGAGACCTGAGGCCCATGTGGAATAAAGCAACCGGAAGCCACTCACAGCAGGAGCGGGCTGAGCAGGCCAGGCCCTCCCACTCCTGCAGCACTACGGGGCTCACCTTGCAGGGCTTTCTATGCACCTGTCTGGTGTGCCTTCCTATGACCACAGATGGCTTCCCAGGATTACCTGGGAGGCATGAGAATGGAGAATGATTTTCCCTTGGAGGCTGAATTCTTTCATAAGCTCACCAACATCGCTCTATTTCCATTCTGTTCCTCATACCCAACTTTTGACTGAGAATTGGGGGATAGAGGTTGAGCCGCAAAGCCTAGGACAAGCTGGGTGTGGGTAGTAGCTGTCACCTATAAATGGACCATAGGTGATGAGTGGGGCCACAGGTGATAGGTGCAGAGGAGTTGGGGTATCCCTGAGAGGGGCTGCTTTGTCTGTGGTGGGCTGTGTTAAAGCACACACCGATCACCTATGTTGAAGCTGAGTTGTGCTGTTCTCTTAACAGTGTGGTTTCCTGCAGATGGGGGGGGGGGGGGGGGGGGGGGGGGGGGTAGGAGGAAGCTCAGTTTGCAGGTGAAAAACTCAGGCCCAGAGTCCCAGATAAACTGCCACTAAGGCCCTTAGGAATCTGCTTTTAAAATCGAGCTTGTGTTTTAAAACTGCAGTCTTTATCAAAAATACAATTTTAAAGTTATGACCTTTTCTTGTCTCTTTTATTCCTCCTATCCTATCTCATGCCCTAGAGTCCATAAATACCCATAAGCACTTTCTCAGACTGAGCATGTAAAGTCATGAATGGATGAGAGACGTGTGCGGATGGAGTAGTGACCAGGACAGCACGAGAAGTCTATGAAGAGGACAACTCGGGTCAGAGCCCTAGACACCGCATGGAGTCTGGATTGCTGAATCGCAAGCATAAGAGAAAAGACGCGCATTTAAGCCAATGAAAAGCAAAGCTATCGCCTGCTTGAGGCCAAATTATGTGAGGCTTTACCCTTGAAAGGATGTGTGTTAGGGATTGTCACAGGCTCTACCATATTTTCTATCAGGATTGGTTGCAAAGCACAAGTGATGTGTTAGAGGCTTAAACTGAGCCTGAGTGCAGGACTGGCAGGATAGATGGGAGGGATACCCTTACTGGATTCCCTGTGAGGCTGTGGCTGGGATCAAGGTAAGAACCAGTGAGTGGAAGGACTGAGACAGGAGGAATTGATGGTGAGCGTAGTGAGTACCGACTGGCTGTGAGAATGGATAAACGGGGGAAGAGAGACACGACAGGCCAAGCCAGTGGGGAGAGGGAAGGTCAAGTCCGATCACTGGAGATTCAGGTGGGCACGCTCTGGACTCCAGGAAAAGGTTAAGTGGGAAGTGACTTCGTGGGCACCTACTCCTCATGGATTGGATGGAAAAGGAACTTGAACTCCTGGCCCCACAAAGCAGAGCACAATTTGGACACGGAATCAGACATCTCAGGCCCGCCCTGCTACCTACTCCGACTGCCTACCAGAATCCAGCTTATTGCTACCCCTTGGTGCGCACAGTCCCCCGGCCTAGGCCCCTACTGTCCGCGCCTCCGAGCTGCGCCTGCGCACTGCCCGCCCCCTCCCAACGGCCCGTGGCGACCACCTTCACCTGCGCCTCCGAGCCCTTCACTGGGCTGTTCCTTGTTGTCTTGGGCCTTGCTGCTTCGCACACACGAATGTGGATGTTTGAAGAACCCTCTCCCAGTCTACAGAGCGGCTTCACCCAGTGACAGCCCTTCCCTCGGCACCTGCTTCATCCAGCCACAGCAGCCTGCCGGGGCTCCCCGCTGGGGGGTTCGCCAATCCGGGCGCTGAGTTTAGCGGCTCACCGCGGAGAGGCTGCCGGTTCCGGAGCTCGCGGTCTCGCGCTCCCCCTGGCGTCGACCCGCGGTACTGCAGGTTCTGGGGCACCCGGGCGGAGCGGCTGGGGGCTCTGGGCGCCTCTGGGGCCAGTTGCCCTTTCCCGGGCCCGGAGGCGGGAGACCGGATCGGGGTCTCGGCGGCCCCTAGAAGGCTCGGGGTGTGCGCTACTGTTTCTTCCCCAGGGGAAGCCTCACCGTTGGTGTTTCGTTTTGTTTTGCTGGTTTTGGTTCTTGGTTGATCCAGACTGGCCTGGCCCAGAGGAAGGACTGTGGCTGGAGGGGTGCCATCAGACTCCTTCCAGGGAACCCGCTGTTGGCTCGGGTCTCTTTGGGTTTCTGCAGCCTTTTAACCACTTTCTGAGTTTGTTTTTCCTTATGCTCTCTCGGGCTATCTGTCTCTCTGTCTGCCTATCTGCCTGTCGGTCTGCCTATCTCTAAAAAAGTCTCAAGTCATCACCTTTGAAAGTTTTGGAAATGGCTGAGTCACGTACCTATTCCTTGCCTCGTTGTACTTTTTCTCTCTTTCTAGTACTCCATTCCGTGTGTGAGAGGACTGCTGCCTTGTATCCCCACACCCTCGGCTCTGTGTTCTATTCAGGGTCTTTTGTGCTTTCCTGTTGATAAGGTCACTGTTTCCGCCCTCTTTTCTGGTAAGGCCGTTGATGAGCCACTTTATGTGACTATTCTTCCCCCGGAATTTCCACTTTATTTTTCTAATGTTTCTCTCTCTTTACTAAAATCATCTTTTAGCCTTACATGTTATTTGCCCTTCTCATTAGAGCCTTTTAACATTTTAATTCTAGTTGTTCTAAATTTCCTGCCTTTGGCTGTGCCTCTGCGTCAGATTTGAAACTGGCTATGTTGGCTTGGTCTCTCTAGACTGTGGCTTTCCTTCCCTTTTTATGGGCCTTCCTATTGTGCTTTCCCTTTGGTTTTAAATCCCGAGTGTTGTGTATAACAGTCGAGTTTAAGGTCAGATTTTTGTTTCCTATTTCATTTATTGAAGTCTTACTTTTAATCATTGCTTTACTTCTAATTATGTTGAGTTTTATTTTCTGTTCCCTCACTGGCTTTTCATAATGGCAGCTTAGATCAGTTTTAGAATACGACACAGTTGTTTCTCTAATAATAGTAGTTAAATATTTTTCTTTTTATTATGCGTGAAGTGCAGAGTGAATAACACATTGAAAACACAAGGCTTGGGGAGACTGACCACCTACATCACTTTTGACCTATTTTTCCTTCCCTCTTATACTTGCCCTAAGTCTCCCCCACCCCACCCCCAGAGATTCAGCTCTTTCCTAGCAGTCCATTACCCCTCTTTATACACACTCTCTCCCTCATGTTGGGGTCTTTGATGCAGTTAGTTTTGTGAATTACATAGGAAGGACACCCATCAATAGTCTTTTCTGTTTGGTCCATTTAAATGAGCATTGTGGACTCAAGGTGGCCCCAGTTTCTTTCAAATACTTCATATCTGTCTTTCTTTATGGCTACATAGTATTCCACTGTATGTAGATATCACATCTTCTGTCCATTAATGGACAAGTAGATTGTTTTCAGGAATTATCTATTATGAATTGTGCTGGTATAAGCATGGATATGCATGTGTATTCTGACCTTATTTCTCTTGGGAACATGCCAAGTAGAGCTGTAGCTGGATCAAATGGGATTTCTGTTCTGAGCTTTCTAAAAAATCTCCAGACTGCTTTCTATAATGGTCGAACTAGAAGGTAGCTCCACTGACAGTGTAGAAATTCTGGGCCTAAGAATTTCTAAAGAAATTTGTGACTACTAGCCCAGCATTGCAGAAAATATTTGAAGGAATCTTTGAGAGAGACAGAGAGAACAAGCGGCACCAAAGAACATGGGAGAAAGGAAACATGTAAAGAGAAAGTGTAATAAAAAAATAGGTTGGTACTTGAATCATTTGATTGATATCCTACTAAAATAGTAGGAGCTGTCTCATAAAAATCTATGAAAACAATTATTATTTTTAATAGTATATTAGTTTGAGAATTATGATAATTATGATTAATGAATAAGACATGAGGAATTGGTATAAAATCTTTTTAAAATATGTGAGTATGAATTTATGAATGGATAGGTAGATAAAATGATGAACCAAATCTGGCAAAATGTTAGTAATTAGTGAAATATGAATAAATAATTTATGAAAGTTAAAAAACTGAAATAATTAAGTATGCCATTATATCTATTGCTTATGTGTAATTTACTCTTGTGATATAGACATAAGTTTATTTGATGTAGCAATTCACTTATTTGGTCTTGGATGTAGGTTTATCCTAAGAAAACTGATTGATGTCATGATAACCTGAATATCTTTTGAATGTACAAACATTCACTTTTCAGTACTCAGGTAGGCCATTTGAAATTTAACTTCTCTCTTTTTCTTTCTCACATTTCCTAGCCTTACAAATTTCATTGTTATATTTCTTTTCTTATGTGGATTGGTGGGAGAGGCCATGTTGAAGAATCTCAACAAAGATATATACTAAGATACCAAAAAAAAGAAACAAACTTTGGCAAATCGTCCCAATAAAGGGCTCTGCTGGACCCAGAGAAGAGGAATTAAGATACGGCCACTGCATCCAGTTTTAGGGGTGGGAAGCTGTGCTAAAGAGTGGTGATTTGAGTGGTGTAGTCAGTCACACGCAGAAGATTAAATATGTTAAACATCACATGGTTTCTCTGATTTGGGAAACCCAGAACATAGGCATTCTATGGAACTAAATGGGTTGTGTTAGTGGGAGTTAGGGGGAGATGGAAAAGCATGTGAGAAGGTCAAAAATGGGAAGGGATTGTAAAATTGATATATATGTGCACAGAATGCTCAAGTTCATTGTAAACATTATGTATCACATATATGTATTAATAAAAAATAAGGGAAAGAAGAAATTCTGCATCTTTTCTGGTTCCAGATAAATTTTTGAGGTTTTTTTTCCCCAGTTCTGTGAAGAATGTTGTTGGTATTTTGATTGGTACTGCATGGAATTGGTATAGTAACTATGGAAGTATGGCCATTTTGGCAATATTAGTTCTTCCTATCCAGGAACGTGGGATGTCTTCCCATTTTCTGAAGTCCTCTTCAATTTTTTTCTTCAAGCCTTTTAGTTTTCACTGTAAAAGTCATTTGTTTCTTTGGTGAAGTTTATTTCTAAGTTTTTTTCTCTTAGTTTTCTTTTCATTGAATTCATTATTAGTTTTTAGGAATGCTATTAATTTACATGTATTGATTTTATAACCCATTATTTCTCTGAATTTAGTAGTTTTAAGAGTCTTCTGATGGAATTTTGGGGTCTTCAATATAGAGTATCTACAAATAAAGATATCTTAACTTCTTCCCAATTCAATTGGTATTTCTTTCATTTCTTTCTCTTGCCAAGAAGTATGAATAGTAAGGTTGACAGTGGGCACCCTTGTCTTGTTCCTAATTTTAGTGTGAATTCTTTCAGCAGTTATGTGGTTTGGATCTGGAATGTCCCCCAAAAGTCTCATGTATTTGAATGTTATAGATTGTCTATGGAACCGTGTGCTATTGGGAGATTAGGGCCTAGTCTGGAGGGGTGGATTACAAGTGTGTAAGTTAGGATTAACAGCGTGTAATTTAAGATTAATGGCATGTAGTGGAAGTTTACCACATCTTACACACCTGGATCCAAGAAGGGCTGATCACTGGGATGAGACTGGCAGAATATATAAGATGCTTCCTGTCTTCTTAGTCTCAACTAGTCTTAACTTGCCTTCCTGTGTGTGATATCGTGAGAAGCTGCACTCCTTACGTCTATTTTAAACACAACTTAAGTGAGATAATGGTATGAAGTCAGTGAAATGGTGTTTGCTGCATCAGGAGATACTTCTAAACAACATTCAGAGAAATATGGCCCAAAGTTGCATTTCGCTAATCTTAGATATAATCCATCATCTAAGTTCTTCTTTGATTTATGACGCATGTGCATTACTGGCTTAACCTGGTTTTTCTTGCTGTAATAAAATACTTGTGGGCCAAAGCCTTTGTTGGATCTGGCATACTACCCAAGCAGGTTTCCCACTGATAATTTCAAATACTGGGTTTAGAGCAAACAAACACAAGTTCTCTGGAGGTGTGTTCTGACTCAGAGATAGTCACTGTGGCACATCTGCCTGACCTATGTGGGGTGCTGTGGTTTGATTAGGGTTTGTCCCCAAGGAGTTCGTAGATGGAGGCTTATTCCTCAGAGTAGGGAGTTGAGGAGGTGAAACCTTTAGGAGATGGAGGTTAGTGTGAGGTAATGAGGTCAACGAAGGCAGTACTCCTAGAAAGGATTAAGCCTGGTGTGGAGGACTACGTTCATCCGCTCGGGAATGGTTGTCATACAAGCCACCCTATGTGTTTGTCCTTTCTGCATGTGAGCAAGTCCCTTCTCATTTCTCCACTATGTTGTGAGGCAGTAAAGGGGGTGCTCACCCGAACCCAGATTGGGAGAAGGGGCCATTCAATCTTTGACTGCCAGCCTCCAAATGTAAACAAGCCTCTTTGTCAAGTATCAAGTCTCAGCAATTTTGCTATAGGAACAGAAAACAGCTTAATATGTGGGATGTGGTTATCAGTATGGTGAGACAAGTGGGCTGTATCTAGCTATCCCATAGGAGCTGTCATCAGAAAAAAGTTGTACTAGGCAGACATCTGGACCACTGTCTTAGTCACCTTCTCTTTGCTTGGAAAGGATATCCAACGTCCACAATTCAATGGAGGAAGGATTCATTTTAGCTCACATCTCAGAAGGTCACAGTCCGTACATGGGCAGCTGGCAATGGTAGAAGCACATGGGAGAGGGAAGCTGGAGGGGAGCCCTTCATGGCAGAGGAGATGGGAAGCCAAGCAAGGGAGGAAGGACAGAGTTACCTTTCCAGGACCTGTCCCAGTGATCCACCCCTTCTGGGTTAACCCCCAGTGTTCTGCCTCTTCTGACCAGGCTCCCTTCTTAACAGCACATAGTTCCATTTGTATCCCACTACGTTCAAGTACATGAGTCTTTTGGGGGACATTCCAGATCCAAACTATAACATTCCACCTGTGATCCCCAAAAACTCATGTCCACCTCCTTATGCAAAATTCATTCAGTCCTTCTTTAAGAGTTGTCAAATAGTTTCAGGACTGTGAAAAAGTTCAAGTCTAAAGTCTCCTCTGAGATGCAACGCAGACTCTTAGCTGTGAGCTCCTGTGAATACCAAAGAAACGTTAAACAATTTCTGTAAACAATGACACAGCAAACTTTCCATTCCAGGAGAGAGGAATAGGAGAATAGAAAGCAATCAGACCAAAGCAGGAATGAAACCCAGCAGTAACCAAATCCTTCAGTTCTGTTAAGTTCTGTAGCTCTATTTCCGTCACATAAGGTAAACTATGGCAAGATGTGAGCTTCAAAGGGCCCACCCCTACAGCACTGCCTACTGCTGAAGTCGTTGTAACTTCTCCTTTGGGCTGGCACTGCTCATAGTCTGTGGTTTTTCTAAGCTGACGATCATATTTCTGGCATCTCCAAATTTCTAAGGTCTCCATGCCACTTTAGGCTTCTACCTCACAACTTCATACATTGCCCTCCCAGGAACACATTGCCTAGCCTCTGAGGCCTTCCTCTGAAATCTAGATGGAAGCCTCCGGACTTCACAACTCTTGTATTTAACATACCTGTGAAATCGGCACCACATGAATATTGCCAAGACCTGCCATTGGTTTTATCAGTAGTCTGGCTACCTAGGACAATCCCTGCAGAGGCCTCTGAGCTCTTAGCTGGGTGCAGTCCAGAAAACACTTTTCTCTTTGTCCCTAAGGGTATCCTGGGCTACTATTCTCAGATCAAGAGCCTTTGTCTTTCCATCCTTTAACTGGTAAAGGATGAGTTCTTATTGATTCTGACACCCGCTGAAGGAGTCTTTTTTTTTTCATGACCCTGCTTCCAAGTACTTGACCTCTTTTTAATGCTAATATCTTTTAATAACAATGTACTCTTCTGCCATTTTTTCTGACTTTACAAGGTAGAGCTGACTATAAGCCTCAAACAGTACCCATGTAACAACCTGAACATTGTTGTTTTGAAATTTCCTCCACCAGATTAAGTAGCCCGCTTTTCTTAATCTCAGTTTCAAAGTTTCTGGACAAGGGCCAAAACCCAATATACTTTTTGCCAGAGTGTAGTGTGCATAGTTTCTAGACCAATTGCCAGTAGAGTCCTCTTTCCCATCTGATACTTCTTGAGCCTGGCCTTTACAAGCCACACTGCTATCAGCATTCGGATCTTCTGAGCTCCAACCAAAATCTCCCATCAAGCTCAGCTCAGAGCACTACAAGGCTGCCCCAGCCAGCATCCTAAAACCTTTGGTGGTGGATGGTGTTAAACCTGCAAATCAGTTTTGACAGTATGGCCATTTTTACAATATTAGTTCTGCCTATCCAGGAACAGGGGATGTTTTTCCATTTTCCAATATTCTCTTTTCTTTTTTCAGAGTATTATAGTTTACAGAATAGAGGTCCTTTACTACCTTAGACCGATTCCTAGGTATTTAATTTTCTTTGAGGCCACTGTGACTGCCTTCTCTATTTTTTATTATTATTTAGATGAATGCTATTGATTTTTCTGTGTGGTTTCATATCCTGTAACTTGGCTGAATTTATTTATTAGTTCTAATAGTCTGCTGGTGGAATTTTTGGAGTCTTTCGTGTATCAGATCATGTCACTTGCAAATACCGATAGTTTTACTTCTTTTTGTCCCCAATGCTTATTCCCTTTATTTCATTCCCTTCCCTGCTTACTGTGGCTGATGTTTCCAGCACTGTGTTGGCCAGGAATGGTGAGAGTGGACACTCTGGTCCTGATTTTAAGAGAGTTTTTGCCCATTTAGGATGATGTTGGTGGTGGGATTGTTACAAATCGCTTTTATCAGCCTGAGGCAAGATCCTTCCATACATATTTTTGTCCTTGCTTTTATTTATGTGGTGTCTTATGTTAATTTATCTACATATGCTGAAACATCCCTGTATCCCTAGGATAAAGCCAGCTTGATCGTGGTGCATGATCTCTTTGATGATTTGTTTAATTCTCTTCATCATGAACTTATTGAGGATTTTTGCATCTATGTTCATTAAGGAGATTGGCTTATAGTTTTCTTTCTGTGTTAAGTATTTGCCTGCTTTTGGTATCAGGGTAATGCTACCATTTAGAAATGAGTTTGGGGATGTTCCTTCAATTTCATGAAATAGTTGAGAGATATTGATGAAAGCTCTTCTCTGAAGTATTAGTAGAAGTCTGCAGTGAATTTATCTAATCCTGGATTTTTCTCTGTAGATAGAGGCTTTATTGCTTCATCGATTTCCATACTTGGTATTGATCTATTCAAGGTTTTTATGTCTTCTTGGTTCAATATTCATATCATCTGTGTGTTGGGGATTTTACCCATTTCTTCCAAATTCCTCAATGTGTTGGAATTTTTCAAAATAGTTCCTATAATTCACCATGTGTTGGTTGTAATTTCGCCTTTTTCATTTTAATGGCATTCATATGCTTTTTTCCTATCTGTTGGTTAGTTTGACTAGAGGTTTATTGATCATGTTTATTCTGTCAAAGAAAACTTTTAGATTCATTGATTTTTGTTTCAATTTAATTAATTTCTGCTCTGATCTATATAATTTTTTTGTTCTACTATTTTTTGATTTAGATTGTTCTTATTTGTCTATGACCTCAAAATGCATCATTAAATTGTTTATCTGGAAGTGCTCTGGATTTTTAATATGTGCCTTAATAGCTATAAATTTTTCATAGTAAAACTTTCATTGTGCCCCACAGGTTCTGATATGATATGCTTGACTCCAAGAAGTTTTTAATTTCTTCTCCAGTTCCTTCTGTGACCCATTGTTTGTTGAATAACATATTATTTACTCTCGATGTACTTGTACTGTTTCTTTAGTTTCTTTTGCTACTGATTTCTAGTTTTATTCCACTATGATATGAAATTATGCAAGAAAGTATTTCAATTCCTTTGTATTTATTTAAACATGCCCTTTATGGGTTTTATCTGAAATATCCCCCCAAAGAGCCTGTATTTTGATATAATTGTGGTTTGGATCTGGAATGTCCCCAACAGTCTCATGTATTTGTATGCTATGGGTTATCTGTGGAATCATGTGCTGTTAGAAAATGAGTGTCTGGCCTGGAAGGGTGGACAATGGGCATGAGGCAGATTATAGATGTGTGGTGGAAGATAGGCCTGTGACAGATTACAGATTACAAGCATGTGGTAGATTAGGGGCCTACTGTAGATTACATTTGTGTGACACATTACAATGCAAGAATGCGTGTGATATTCTGTAACTGTGAGCTAAAATAAGCCTTTCCTCCCCTAAATTGTGTATGTTTATGTCACAGAAACAAAAATACCTTTATTTCCCTTTTCTCCTTATTTCTGAGGCCTTAGCCATACTTTAGCCAAGGCAGCAACCAAGCTTCCAATTGTATTGGATTAATAAAATAGCCTTTATAAGCCAATCAGAGGACAAAATAAAAAAGAGATAGGATCAATTAGAAAGATGCAAGATATGGCTATAAAGAAGTCTGGGACAGCAATCCAGCATATTGGTATCCTGGGGCAAGTTGTACTTTAGAACTTTCTATCTAAGTTTTTCACATTTAAACCTACTTTAATATCAAATTATTCAAAATTATGTGTAGGTAGAGGAGCCTCAGTTTCTAAAGAAAGCTCCCCCACACCATTTTTAAAAATTTCAGAAATATTCTAAAGCAAGCCGTTTTGGAAATGAAATGATTAAAAAGGAATTCTAAAAATATGGTACTGTTCAATGCCATTATTGTGCCTTGAGGAAATGCCTGGTTCCTGGTTGGACACAGTATAGGAAAAGGGAAGAATCTGAAGCCATTTGCTTACATATACAGTTTAGAGCAACTCTATACCATTATTTTAAAAAATAATGTTAGATCTTGTGAAATTGGTTTTCTACAACCAGAGCACTTTTTAATGCGGTGCTAGGAATGGAACCAAGGGCATTTGCATTATGTTACATCATCACCCATATTTTGGTTTTGATTAAGTTGTTTGGGCTGGGCTTGAATTTGTGATCTTCCTGCCTCAGCCTCTCAGAGTTGTGGGATTTGTGGCCTGTGTCACTGGCCCACGACCCTAAACAAGTTTACACCAAATGAGGGAATGAATCTATGAAGCAAATTTGGACCTCTATCCAAGATTTCCTGATTCCAATAAAATATTTTTTTGGTTCCAGTAATTTCTGTTTTTTGTATCCTGTGAGAATCAAAAGTAGTCAGGAGGCGACAATCGTTTACACATTCCTGTCAGTGAGTGATTTCATTTTCTAGGATTTAACAGGTAACCAGCTGTTTTTAACCATTATTTTCTATAGAAAGTCTGAAGTCTAAACAGAAAAAAAAAAAAAAAACAAAACTTAGAGCTCTTGTATTTCTTTTTTGTTTTCTTTTTCCCTCTTTTTAATTTTGCTGGCATCGCCAATTTTACTGTATCAGGACAGCACTACAGCCTGTTGGCGCAGAGCTGGGCCTCGCGGTGGTTAAGTCCATCCTGGAGTGTCTGCCGCCGCCTCAGCAGGGGCCGAGGCCGGCCTGCCTCTGCTTTGCCCCTCGCAGTCTGGTCTCTGCTCCGGCTCGTCCTCCTGGGTGCAATCCTTGTAGCTTGGGCCTGCAGGGGTTTCAAGTTGTTGGTAACAGGTGGTGAAGATTAAAGTTATCGTGGCTGCAGCAGGAGGGCCAGCCTGGGCTACAGAGACCTTACCCATCTCAAAAAAAAAAAAAAATAAATAAAAATAAAAATAAAAAAAGAAAAGAAAAGCCACCGATTTAAAATCTACTCCAATATTATGCCAGCACTTTGTCTTCAATGCTGAGAGGTCATAATGCCTATAATGATCCACTCAATGAAAGTTCTTGTCCTTTCTCTGTAATAGTTTGCCTATGATCTCTGTTAATTTTTAAAATTAGAATAGTATCCTGCTGAATATTTTGTGAATAATTAGAGCATTTTATATTTTGTTCAAATAATCGCCTTTGAGCATATGAGTGTCTCTGAAGTCATTGGCAATAAATTCATAAGCTCTGCTGGATTTACAGCTGTCAACCCACAGGACACATCCTCTAAGAATTTTTAACATTTAACTTGGTGATAATTAATAAATTAATAATTGGTGCTAGAGGAACTTAATATATCAGAAAGAAGAAATAGAAGCCAAGGGTAGTGATACATGCCTTTGTTCCCAGCACTCAAGAGGCTGAGGCAGGCTGGTTACTTGAGCCTAGGAACCTGAAACCAGTCTGAGTAGCCTAGCAAGAATCTGTCTCAAGAAAAAAAATGGAGAAGCTGTAAGTAAGAAAGGTATTTCTACAAGGGACATGCTAATAGATAGATAAATGCCTCAAGGGTGGCTTGTTTATGGCTAGCATACTGCAGTAACACGTCACAGAATGATATGCCACCCCTTTTGGAATGTCCTTCATTTAATCACTGATCACTGATGCTATGGAAATTAAGTCTTGCTTTATTAGTACAATGATATTAATTTATGAGGACTCTTGAATTATTAATAAGTATTTAGGCATTTACTTTGCACAGAATTGCATCTGTAGCCTTTTAAAGTGATTCATATGTTGTCTTTGAAAAATGGATAGAAAGTTATATTCTACTAATTAATAATTATTCTTTAGCAAGAAGGATCTCTGTGTACGTCAGGGTGTCTAACCCATGGTCCATGGGCCACATGTGGCCATGACAGCTCTGAATGTGGCTTAACACAAATTTTTAAAGGAAAACTTTTTAGTTGGACTGACTTTAATTTTTCATTTTCCACATTTTTCTTAATATGTATGTGATACATAATGCTTACAATGAAATTTAGTATTTTGTGCATATATATATATATATATATATATATATATATATATCACATCAGTATTACAATCCCTTCCCATTTTTAGCCCTCCCGCATCATTCCTATCTCCCTTAACACCCACTCTGAGCCCATTTGGTTCTATAGAATGTTTGTATTCTGAATTTCCCAAATCAGAGAAACCATGTGATATTTAATATATTTAATCTTCTGCATCTGACTCACTTCACTCAAATCACCACTCTTTAGCTCAGCTTCCCACCTCTAGAATGGGCTGCAGTGGCCATATCTTGATACCTCTTCTCTGAGTCCAGCAGAGCTGGACTTTATTGGGATGATTTGCTGAAAGTATTTTTTCTCTTGTATCTTAGCATATCCTTGTTGAGATGCTTTAACATGGCTGCACTCACCAGTTCACATAAGAAAAGAACTCTAACAATGAAATTCATAAGGCTAGAAAATGTGAGAAAGAAGAAGAAGTTAAATAATTCAAAGGCATTCAGGCTATCATCACATCAGTCAGTTTTCTTAGCCTAAACTTGCATCAAAGACTGAATAACTGAATTACTATATTAAATGAGCTTAAGTCTATATCACAAAAGTATATTACACATAAAATAAGAGATATAACATACTTAATTATTTCAGAATTTTTAAAAGAGTTCTTTCTCTTTGAAGAGCAGTAAGATTATTATTACAAATTTAGTTTCAGAGTATGCAATTTAAAAGTAAAATGCAAGTGTCACAGGTTCATTTAAAAACTAAGTTCTTAGCCAATGGACTAAGACTAACTGGTCTTTTATCTTTACCACTCAATGAAAGTTTCAGGGAAAAGGCTCCCAAATCACTCACTTACCAACTCCTACTGGTTTTATTTTATTATTTATTTATTTATCTTTTGAGACAAGGGTTCACTCTAGTCCAGGCTGATTCTGAGCTCACCATGTAGCCCAGACTGGCCTCGAATTTAGCAGTCCTCCTGACTCAACCTCCTGAATGTTAAGATTACAGACCTCTGCCATCACACCCAGTTTATGTGGTGCTGGTGAATCAAACTCAGGTACTTAGCTTTTGTTAGGCAAGTGCTTTAACCACTGATCTATTTCTTCAGCCCCTTTTACTGCTTTTAAAACTAAAAATATTCCAAATCAAAAGCACTGTCTGCCACTCCAACCCCAGCTAAATATTTATACACATCACACACATCAAAAAAGCGCTACAGATTAAGATTTTATACCAATTCCCCATGTTGAATATAAGTATTATTTTTTGCAAACTAATATGCTAGTAAAAGTAATAATTGTGGGGGGAAGTTTCACAGATTACATGAGAAAGCTGGTGCTGTTTTAGTGGGATACCAATCACATGATTGATGCCTTTTTTGTTACGCTTTCTCTTTAGATGTTTCTTCATGTTTTTTGGTGCTGCTTGTCTCTCTGTCTCTCTTAAAGATTTCTTCAAGTATTTTATGCAATACTGGCCTATTCATCACAAATTTCTTTAGGGATTCTTGGTCACGAAAAATTTTTACTTCACCTTCAATTTTCAGGGATAATTTTTCTTGTTAAAACAGCCTGGGTTGACACTTGCTGTCTTCTGTTTTTTCTCCACTTATATTAATATGTATTTACGGTACATAATGTTTACCATGAACTGGAATATTTTGTGCGTGTATATATATGACATCAGCATTACAATCCCTTCCCATTTTTGGCCCTTACCCACCCGCTTCATCTCCCGCAACTTCCACTATCACACCCATTTGGTTCTATGGAATGCCAATATTCTGGGTTTCTCAAATCAGAGAAATCACGTGATATTTAGCATATTTATTTAATCATTTACACATCTAATCTTCTTTCCACTTCACCACTCAAATCACCACTCTAGCTCATCTTCCCAACCCTAGAATGGGCTGTAGTGGCCATATCTTGATGCCTCTTCTCTGGGTTTAGCAGAGCCCTTTATTGGAATGGCTTGCTGAAAGTTGTTTTTTCTCTTGTGTCTTAGTATATCTTTGTGGAGATTCTTTAACATGGCCTTGCCCACCAGTGCACTTAAGAAAAGAATTCTAACAATGAAATTCCCATGGCTAGAAAATGTAAGAAAGAAAAAGAGAGAAGTTAAATTTCAAATTCCTTAGCTGAGTACAGAAAGGTAAACATTTGTACATTCAAAAGGCATTCAGGTTGTTATATCAATCAGTTTTCTTAGGTTAAACTTATATCAAAGACCAGTTAAGTGAATTGCTACATTAAAGGAACTCGTCTATATCACAAAAGTATATTACACATAAAGCAGTAGATATAACAACATACTTAGTTATTTCAGAATTTTTAACTTTCATAATTTATTTACACACAGTTCACTAATTATTAACATTTTGCTAGATTTCGTTTATCATTTCACCTACCTGTCCATCCATAAATCCACATATAGATATTTTTAAAAGATTTTATACCAGTTCTCCTTATTAAATATAATTGTTTTACAAGCTAATGTACTATTAACAATAATAATTATGGGGGAAAGTTTAACAGTGTCCCAACAATGAAAGAGTAATTAAGACAGTAAATATTTAAAGAAATAATGATGAAAAAATTTTCCAAATGAGAGGATTTAGAAAGTATTAATTACATAATAGAAGAGAGAAATTTACACCTGGATATATTATAATGCTATATTAGAAAACCTAAGAACCAGAAAAAAATTCTAAAAGTTTATGGAGGGAACCCCCCACTAAATCACCTATAAAGAAATAAATATATAATTAATATAACTAATAACAAATCTTTAGTGGCATGTGATATAGGAACACAATGATGGAGTATCTTCAAAGTGTTAATAAAAAGTCCTTGGAATTTAGAATTTTATATTTAGTTAAATAAGTTTTTTAAACTTTGTGAAATCAGAATTCCTTTGTACTTCTAAAAATCATTGAGAATCCTAAGGAGGTTTTGATCATGTAGATAATATCTATAGATATTTATTTATTTATTTAGTTAGACAGGGTATTGATCTATGCTCAGGTTGGTCCTGAACTCACTATATAGCCCAGGTTAGTCCAGAAATCACGCAATCTCCTGCCTCAGCTTCCTAAGTGCTGAGATTTTAAGCTTGTACAACCATACCCAGCCAATGTGTGGTGCTGAGGGATTGAACCAGGGCCTTATACTTTCTAGGCAAGCAGTCTAATTACTGAGCTATCCACCCCAGTCCTACCTATAAATATTAATGTATGAGATATTTAAATTGAGAAAATTTAGAACAATTCTATTGCTTTATTTGAAAACTATTATTTATGTTTTAATATAAATAACATACATTTATTTTAAAAAACCGAGTATATTAAAAAAAACAAAATTCAAATAGTGACAGTTGTCCTGGCATTGTCATTACTTGACCTAACTCAGAGTTTGACCTGTGGGCAAAACACTGTTCTCAAAGATAAAAAAATCACATGTTAGCTTTGTAAGCCCAAAGAAAATACTCTGTAGGGAGGTAGACTGATTAGGCAGCCCTCGAAATCAGAAATTTACCAATTTTGGCTTTGATAGTCACAACTGTTTCCTTCTATCACTCCACCTCAGTTATCTCAGCAAGGTGTGGGCAAGAGTTCTTCTCCCTTCCTAACAAAGACTGAAGACCACCCATGATATGCTCCTATGTGTGCTCATGTACTATCGGGGGTTTGATTTTCTTTCAAAAGAACTAGCTGTGTGGGGTACATTATGAGAAGTGGTCAACCCTTCCTCTGCCTTTTGTTGGGGCTCTCTGGCCATAGCTATTGGGTAGCAGCATCCTCATCCCCAAGAGGAGAAGGCAGTGGACTCTGAGGCCTTCATGTGGTCCTGCCTGCACTGTCACCTGTCTACAGGTAGCATTCCCTGGATCTCCCAGAGATGGCTAGCATCGGTGTCAGCTGAACTTGAATTCAAATTCAAGCCCCCCCCCAAAAAAAAAAAAAAAACAGACATGAATTAGAACCTCACAATCCTTATCAACAAATTGATCAAAGAGGAAGTGAAGGATTCTCATGTTGAAGACAGAAAGTCCTCTTGTTCTCTCTTTCTCCTCTGTCTTGGCCCTGTACTACATGGATGTCCTCAGACTTTGACGTTGACCTTGTCTTTCATGTTTCATATTGTATTATCTCTGAGCTCAAATGTCTTTCTGTAAGGGTTAGATATTGTCTTATTGTAGTCTCAGAATGCTATTTGCTTGGAATTGAAAGGGGCCTAGACACCTAAACCTAAGTCAAGGTCAACTCCTCTGAACAGCACATCCCCCCCCGCCCCCCCACCCCGTGCCTGGCCCCTCTGCTGACATCTCATCTGGATGGCAGACTGGACTGAAATTAAACTTTAAGGGTGAAATTTTCTACCCATCCTAAGATCTCATTGCATATAAAAAGATGTCCAGCTGTTCTTGGGGTTTTAAAGCAGCTTGTAAATTTCAAAAAGAGCTTATCATATGCAAAAATTGTTAGCTGGATACATGTATATAATTGAATTTTTGATGAAGATTAGTGTCCTTGTAGACTTTGGATGTTTAAATGTGGCTGCATTTTTCTGATGCTAAAAGTGGCAAATTCTTAGACTTGAGTCATTGTGGGGAGCAAAACAATCTTAACTGGTAGCAATGCACTTGGGATTGGTTCAACTTAGTCTTGAAATAAACCATTCATTTAAACACTGCATTTTCTCTAAGCATTTGTCAGCGATTTTAAGTATTTGAGGTATCAGTTTCTCATTGGAAATATGGGGAGATAATGCTAAGAAAGAAACAAAATAATAATATGCAAGCACTTACACTTAGTTTAGGGACTGGTACAATTTGCCTGGTTGAAGTGACTGGTTGAACTTGAAAATAGTAGCACTTTATTAAACCAATTTAAAAGTATTGATCTGTAGTACTACTATTGGTACCACTGTTGCCTGAATGTTAATTTGTCTGTTGCTTTATTTACTTGTAGGTGCCCAGGCTAGTAGGTGATTCAGTCCCAAACTCCTGGATTCAGAGAGGAAAGGACACACAGGGCTCCTCCATTCAACAAGCAGTAAGTGAACTTCCTAAACTCCAGATTAGTAATACTTTAAGAATAAGGCAAGACTAAGATTCAGAACTAATGAAAAAAAATGTATCCACTCTCTCTCTTCCCCATCCTATCCTTATGAGGTGAAAGATGTTAAAAAGCACACCAGGCATTAAAAACACGATCAACATACGCTCCTAATTTAGAGAGAGGACTACGACTTCTTTCTATATTTTTGGGCTCTCTGCACCACTCTGCGAAAGAGTTACCAGATCAAGACACTTGTACTGAAGGATTGTGTTTCAAAAGATTAACCCCTGAATGACAGGGTTTAGTTTGGTGAATCTTAAATGGGAAAGGCTTCCCAAGCAGATGTTTGATTCTGATTTATTCACAACTCACTCAGCTTAATGGCCTGCTGCTGATGTTCCCTCTGCTGCCCGAAAGCTTTGATTTTAACAATTTACTTGTTTTGCTTTGAAAATGATTTCACTTACCATATGCTTTCAGCATTACTATTTTCTTAACATATGTTCCAGACCACTGTTGTCCTAGGGTTTACTGCCCCCGGAGCACATTTTTATATTTTAAAACTGATGAGGTTACTTTGTTTGCTTGCTTTTATTTCCTAATTTTATGTTTAGTGAACATAAAGCCTCATCTTAAGGTACGCCTCGTGAGACTAAACCAATGCCCCTCCCTATCGGCACTCTTCCATAGAAGGCTCTTGTCTTAGTTCCTTATTTGTTTCTGGGACATGCTACTCAACATCCACAATTTTAGGAAGGAAAGATTAATTTTAGTTCAGAGCTTCAGAAGATCTCAGTCTATTCATGCACAGCTGGCTAAGGTGGAAGCACATGGCAGAGGCCTGCCAGGAGAGGAGCTGTTAAGGGCACACCAGACAGGAAGCCATGTGAGCAAAAGGCAGAGCTGGCATACATCCTTCCAGGTCAAGCCCCGATGATCCTGCCTTTCTGGGTCAAGCTGTAGTGTCTGCCCCTTCCAACTAGGGCCCATCTTTTGACAGCACCTGCTTTCATAGGCATTCCACAACATCCAAATACATTATAGAGTTTTGGGAGACAGTCCAGAACCAAACCTTACCACCTCTGTAACTGCTCTATAGAGTGTTCAAAGGGAGAAGAGAGAAACTGCAAAAAGCTATCACTTGTACATAATCTGCAGAGAAGCCACAGACATCTAAATATTTTCAGATGACCTCTGTTACTCACCAAGAAAACACTCAAGAACAAAACCAAAACCTCACTGACTTTCCAAGTAAAACCATTTTAACCTAAAACTGTTCTCTCCTTCTCAAGAACCATTTTGAGAAGAGGCTTGGCTAGGGCTCTGGGTGTGCCTTCAAAATTCAGGAAGTTACAACTCTGTCATATCTTCCACTTCCTGTTTGTCTGAGCGTCAAGTTCAGTCAGATGAAGTACCAGGCTTCTCTCTCCGGACTATCCTGAGCCTTCACATTGACCCTACAGGGACACCACACACACACACACACACACACACACACATCTTTCTAGAGTCCAAGGAGTGTTTAACACTTTGTAAAGCCTCTAGGTCCATTTTATTTCCCAGGGTTTCCTTTAAAGTTTCCGGCAAGGCTTGTTTGCCCTAACTAGTATTGCAGATACCCGAGACATTAAACAATTCCCACTATTTATTCTTGACAACTGAAAAATCACAATAGTAAACAAATAAATAACTTAATTAAAAAATGAACAATAAACCTAAATAGACATTCCTTAAACGAAGCATGTAGCATTCTGGAGCCCACAGCGGCTGGGATGAACAGACATTGGCCCCTGTGGCACCCGGAGGCACCCAGGTAGCTGTGCCCAGACCCGCGCCATCCTCACATAGCCCTTAGTGGCTGGGCGGAACAGTCACCTGCCACTGTTGCACCCCAGAGGCGCCGGGTAGCTGCACCAAGTCCCATGCCAGCACCACTCTTTGACATTCATATGTTCTGAGTGGCAGAGTATCTGTAAATTGCTTTTGATTTTTTGGAAGCTGCCACATCAAATTAAACTAGTTGGCTCTGTATTTTTAGCACAAGAGTGATGCCTAGCTTAACTTTTGCCAAATTATGTTTGGTAATGGGTAGACCAGATAAAGTCCGAAAGTTTCCATAGTCTATTCAAAGGAAGTCACAAAATTTGGCCAGGAGCCTGCCTGGCAGACTTTAAAAGAGATAAGTCACCTCACGAAACAGTCCAATGTATCGTTTTTAGTATGCAGAGAGAATACTAGACTGAATGAAAACGTAAATATTTTCTCTCTGCAACCAGCTAGTGGGTGCTTGCACACACAATCAGAAGAGATATAGGCAAATTAAACAAAAATGGACATTTTTCTTTGCCTGTATCTGAGTTAAACATGAGAAACTTATGGTCACATGAAGTCACTACCAAAAGATAGTCATTTGAAAATCCAGGGGAAAACCGTTACTAGAACCCAGCCATGATTTCAGACCTCTAGCCTCCTCACTAAGAGAAGTAACTTTCTGTTTTTTAAGCAATACAGTCTGTGTACTATTTTGTTATGGTAGTCGTGGAATCCTGAGCTAAGACACATTTTTTACTAATAAATTTGTCCATATCTTGGAAAAATCCACTGAACTCATTTACCTTTTACAGGTGGTATTCTTCCTCAGGTTTTTTCTACACTGTTAAGTGGATATTTGTTTGTAATAAATTTACCTGCATCAAATACAAGTGTTTCTGTTTGCCATTTTATCAAACAAAAAGCTGGCAAAGATGTTTTTTCTTTTTCCCAAAATTATTCTATTAGATGCGTTTGTGAAGCATACATTGATTTGGAGGAGTTGGTGCATGTACCTGTTGCGTCTTCATTTTTTACGTCCCTTTTCCTTTTTCTGCCCTCTCAGTCTCTTACACCCCCTCTTCCTCTCTACAAAATCATTCTCCCTCTTTCCTGCTGTCTCTCTTATTTGGCTCTTTTACTTATTTATTCCATGAGTTTCTCATATTGGAGAAACTATGTCTTATCTAAGCTTTGGTGCCTGACAACGTTCCACCAAGCCTAATTGTCTCAGTGCATTCCTTTTTCTACAAATGCCTCAATTTATCTTTCTTTATGGCAGAGTAGTGCTCGACTGTGCATGCATAGCACATTTTCTTTATCCTTTTATTTGTTGGTGGACATGATGTCTTTGGGGATGGGGGTTTAGAAATGGCACAGGAAAAATGTGAGTACTGTGGCAACTGCTGTTGCTGTATGTGATGATTAAGCTTAATTGTCAAATTCATTGGCTTGGAAGTCACCTAGGATTTTTTTTTGTCTTTGTTTTTTTTTTGGGGGGGTTATCTTTTTTTTCTGTTTTGGTACTTAGGATTGAGATAATTTGAGATAATTTGTCCCGGCAACAGAAAAGGTGACTAATATTCTGTGAATAAACAAATGTTTAGGCTCTGACCTAGAAATTTAATGGCTTTTGCAAGGATCTGTCAGCTGTGGCAAGTTGAGAGCAAAGCAAATAAACTGACAAAGGAAAATTGTAGCGCTGTTATCAGAAAAGGAAGGAGTAGATGCTCAGCCAAGAGCTGCCACGTACCCACTTCCCCGACATGCTTGCTAATCGACATGCTTTTCTTCCTAACGATTTTCCTGCCTAGGGGCTCTTGTCCAAATCCTTCTATTCACAGAAGGAATAACTAATCTGTTCAGCCCATAAATGACGCTGAACCTCTTCGTATCTCATTTCTAGAAAGAAAAATACAATGCCTAAAATCGGGACTCAATAAATATTTGGTTGTGCTGATTGGATCTGCATCATGTATCCTGTGTCCTAGGGCTATAATTTCTTTGAGATAGCAAGTACAACATGTAGGATTTATTAAAGTGTTTAGAAAATATTGAAGTACAATGCAAAAAGTTTATCATGTTAGTCTAGTCTAGTAAATATTAATATGAACTATACTTATAAGTAGTATTACTTATGTGAAACATTGTGAAAAAATCGATCTTAGTAGTATTAAATTCTTCTCTAGATGATTGTGTGTTAGGTTCTAATATGTTTGGGATTTTGGACTATGTAATAACTTCCAGCTGCAGCCAAGAGCTTAGAGTCAATGCAAGAAGAGATAACCCCTGGGATTTATTTTTACCTAAAAACATTTGACTGTAATGATAATAAATTTGACTAAAAATTAATGATAGGTCATATTTTCAGTGTGTATAGCTAGCTTGTCTGCACGTGTGAATTAAGGTGGACTTCTATTTGTATAAAAAGAAGCAAGGCGTCTTCCTGAATATGCCCTGTGATAGGCCCTGAGATCACTAATCTCATTCTAAAACATTTTGAACCATTTCTATTGAAATATGAGAAACACACACATCTCTTTTCTGTATTTCTATCAAGATACCGATAAAACTCCATCTTGTTACTTTTCTTCTCTGCAGTTAATATTTTTAGACTTAAAACTAAACAATCAACCTTTTAGAGTAATTTTTTAAAAACAGCATACGCTTCAGTGAGTATGATGCATTTCTCAAAGGAATGAAATCCAGGGCATCTTGACTTTGGCTGTGGCAGAGACGTGTACACTAGGAAGCCGGGGCACACTTGTGTGTCCCTGGGCTCAGAGCAGTTCCCAAGTTCTAATAAGCATAACCAAGGGAAAGACATAAGAAAGCATCTACGAAGAGAGCCTCCTCTCTCTCTCTTTTTAAAAAATAAAATGGCCTCAATTTAATAAAGAAACCACAATACCAGCTTATCCAATATGTGGCCCAATACAGATTCATAAGCTTTCTTAAAACAGTATGAGATGATTATTACTTTTTGGTAACTCAATTGTGTGGTTCTTGGTTGTGAACTTCACGAGCTACAATGGAATGGACTGGAGTAATATGTTACAGTCACAAACATCAAAGGATCACCTGCAATTTGCATGATAATTGTTAATAGTTTGGACAGACGAAATGAAAAATTCACTATTACTAGAGTGCCAAGTGCACTCATTATTTGTGTGCAGGAATGGCTTCAGTTTTATGACAGTGTACACTTCCCGTGTTGTCTTCCCTGCATGGACAGGTGAACTGGTATCATCAGACAATGTGCGTGCTGTTGGCGACTTGGCGGTGATTATTGAGAATATTTTAACCTACCTTTGTAAATGATATTAACAACGGTATTTGGAAGGTATATAAGGATTCTTACTTGATTATTAAACCTTGATTTCTATTTTCTTCTTGCCTTAATGATAGTAAATATAATTGATTATCTGTTATTATTTTTTAAATTCTGTCATGGCTTCCACAAGGCCTCGAAGGGAAAAAGATCCCTCTGCTGGAATCCTGACCTGCCAAATAAAAATTACAGATACGGGAAGCTTGTTCACCAAAAAGTGGACAAATGACTACTATTTTTTGTTAAGGTAAATAGGCACCCTGCTTAATTTGTAGAAAAGGCGACAGCCCTCAGAGACTCTGATTCAAAAAGGTATTATTTCAAGAACGTACTGCCAGATTTGGTGTATATCAAGGAATGTGCATAAGGACAATATAGCAGAGGTGAACAAAGTCTGTCTTCTCAACACAGAAGTGTTTTAAAAGTCAAACTTCAACTGCACTTTATTTTAAAACCTAGTTATGTGGTAGCAAACTTAGTATCCCAAGAAGCAAAATCATTTTCTGATGGCGAGTGTATTAAGCAATGCATAGCAAGTGAGGCAGATATAATGTGCCCTGATAAGAAGGATCTTTCTGAAATGACTGTCTCACCAGATGACAGAAGAGCAAGCTGGAGAAACTGGGGAATCTTTTGGAAGAGGTTTGGAGGGTAAAGCTGCTAATTTTAGATTTTCACATGTTGGCAATACATGGAAGCACTGACATTACCAATATGGTATAACTTGCTATTTTTATTAGGTACATTTATGATGAATGTAATATCACTGGAGAAACGGCTTCTTTTTGCTCTGAGACACAACTAAATCAAGAAATTAATACAAAACAGTAAAAAATATTCTAAAGCGATTATCTCAGTCCATTGTGAATCTTCCTGGTATAGTTACTAATAGTGGCCTGGCAATGGTGGGTAAAAGAAAGGGACTTCTGAAGTTAATGTGGGCATCACAATTGTTGCCAGAAATTTCTTTGATATAAGATATATTGCGTAATATGGCAAGAAAAATCATGCATAAAAGCTTTAAAAATAGATAATGTCATACAAGTTGTCATCATTGCTACTCATTTCATAGGGGTCAAGAAATGGAATCATTGCCAATTCCAGAAATTCCTTAAAAGTATGGATACTGCCAGGCCCAGTGGCACAGGCTTGTAATCCTAGGACTCCGGGAAGATGAAATGGGTGACTTGCAAGTTTAAGTTCATCTTGGTCAATTTTGCAGCAGAGCAAGTCCTTATCTCAAAGTAAAAATGGGATGGAAATGTAGCTGAGTGTGAAGGCCCTGGGCTCGGTTCTTGGTACAACACACACACACATATAGATGTCGACTATGGTGATATCATTTAGTTTTTTGAAGTAAGACGGCTAAGCCAAGGCAAAATATTAAAATGAATGTATTATTTTAGACATAAAATTAAGTCATTTATAGTATTAGAAAAAAAATTATGACAGAACTTGACAATAAAAATTGGTTTATAAATTTAACATTTTAGTGGATTTGACCACTCATTTAAATGAGTTAAGCTTATGTCTTCAAGGTAAAATCCTTCTTGTCAATACAGTATTTCAAAACACGAAAGCATGCCAAATGAAAGTGAATTTATGGCAAGCTTAAATTAAGGCAAATAATTTTATGCATTTTGACACATTAAATGAAACAGCCCTGTGAACAGTGAAAAAATATGCAGCCTTGCTTTTCAAAATCATACAGGAATTTTAAAACAGATTTCAAGATTTCTAGAAAAGAAAAAAAAGGTATATTTGTCATTTCATTTTCAGCAGAAACAAATATATTATTTGCTAATTTATAAGTAGAATGCATAGAGCTGCAATCTGACATTCAATTTAAAGAAAAACATTTTTTCTTTCAAGGTGTAGAAGAACAGGTCTTTATTCAGAAGCACAGGATAGAGGGGGTAAAAGCTCCCACTATCTTAGAGGGAGTCCTGAGAAAATTAAAGAAAATTTTGATTATGTCTCGTTCCTTGACTTTTATAAGACCTGTCTTCCCAGAGACAAACTTCTTTCACTTCACAATCACCTTAGTCATGCCGTCAATTTTTGGCAGCACCTATATTTGTGAGCACTTACTTCAAGGATGCAGCTCAGGAAGAGTAAAATTAGAACCAAAATATGACTGGCACTTTGAGAACTCACTGAGAATTGCAAATCCCTCCATTGAACCAGACACTGGGACAAGATCAAATGCGCCACTAGTTTTGTGCTCTCTTTAAAAAAAAAATTGTACAATAAAAATATAAAAAAGAGTTCGGTGACCTATCTACATTAATTATATTAGACAATTTTACATGTGGCCCGATACAGTTCTTTACGCAATATAGCCCAGACAAGCCAAAAATTGGACCCTTCTGCATAAAAGAGATGCTTAAGAGCTTTAATAAAACAAAAACAAAAACATAACAACAACAAAAACAAAAAGTATACTGAAGAGTTTTGAAATTCAAGGTCCATACAAAGATACAGCAACAAAGAACTGCTGGAAGTCTTGGGGAATCCTCAAAACCTTCTGGAGCTTGGTACCTGTGCTCACTCATTATAATTTAGATGACATGGCATGAGACTTGGGCATTGGGAGTTTTCTTGATGATTCTAGTGTGTAAGCAGTTTTGGCACTACCATGTAAAAAGTATTTACTCAAGAAGATGCCTCATGCTCTGTGATGGGCTTTTAATGGCATTCATTATCTCTAGTGAGGTGAATGGTGGCTCTCCAAAAGTTATGACCATGACCTGTATTACCTTACTAGAAAAGAAATTTACATATGGATTTAAGCATCTGGAGAATATTATGCTGGATTATGAGAGTGGATTCAATGACAAGTGTCCTTATGATGGGGGTGGGGGGGCAGAACGAAGTTTGACACCGAGGAGGAGGAAACCATGTGGCTTTGAAAGCAGACGCAGAATAATGTATCCACAGCCAAAGCATGCCAGTAGCCACCGGGGGCTGGAAAAGGCAAGGACTAGAGGATCTGAAGCATGTTGTCCTGATGACACCTTGATTTTGGACTTCTGGCCTCTGCAACTGTGAAGGAATGAACTTCCTTTTATTTAAACCAGCCAGCTTATGTTTTGTTACGGCACTCCTAGAACACTGACGGGCTACCTCATGCTGCTGCAATAGGAGGTGCTAGAATGAAGAATAAAGCTGACAGATGCTAGCTTCTTGTCACAAACGCATCGTGGCCAAAAGGCAGCTTGTGATTCAGATTTGTCTGTCCTCACTGTGGGGAGGTGGGCTAGGTTAAAAGTTTGGCAGTACATTATTTACTAACAACAAAACTCTTCTATCATAATCTTCTATCTTTATATTATCAAGGACTTTTTTCCAGCTGTCCCAAAAGTGCAGCATGAAATAATAAGCTAGTAATAGACGTTTGACTGGTATGTCATAATAGAATGCTCAGTGGCTTAATTAGAGTATCACAGAGTATAAACGGAATAGAGTTTCTTTCTATTTGTGATCTCTATTCCCCTCCATGTGGGCTTCATTTTCAAACAAAGTTGGTTCTTTGGGAACAAATTATCAGCAGCACCAGATTGTAGGTCCTCACAGCTTCAGTTTTGTCTCTTCCAGAAGCATCAGCAAAAATCTTCATTGACAGCAACAAAACAAGATGCGAATTTCTGAGCTGATGGCCGTGGCCAGGGAATGCTAAGAACTGACTGGCTTATGATAATGTGAAGGACATGTAGATCTGGGTGTGTGCTGCTACATCTGAATATTTGGTTTTGTATCAAAGGTAAATTTTAATTATTAGGGGTTTGATCCATTTTACTTTATTCTTATGGATAAAATATATTTTTCCCATTTTATTGATATATATATAAGTGCAATGCATAAAGTTTACATTGATCTTGAGTATTTTGTGCACGTATATATCATGGCAAAGTTACAAATCCTTCCCTTCTCTCTTTTCGACCTTCCTACTCCCTCCCTCACCCCTCCGGTTAAAATATTTTTTGTTTTAGTTTGCTGATCCCAATCAGTTGGTATTTCCCTTTTTGCTGTGGAGTTTTCCCTTGGCTGCCAGCCTTGCAAGGAATGAGATCTGTGCCTCTGTGATGATTAGTTAGAAGACAGGCAATGCCCGTGCCTTTGCAATGCATAATGGATGCATCTAAGTAGCCAAACGGGGACCACATGTTTTGGCTTTTATGTACACATATGTGGGCATTTCCTATAGAAGTTTCTCTTCTGAATAATGATCTATCTGAAGCTAAAATATACTAATCTCCATCATCAGTGAGATTTTAATGTAAGGTCATCTTTGCTTCTGGGTAAGCAATGAAGTAAATCTTTTGTTTTTTGGATATTTGGGCCAGGAATTAGATTATACAGCTTATTGTGAGAAACTGGGAAGATACCAACACTATTAAAATTGCTTTTTTCCTCCTTTCAATCCCATCATTCCTTTTTCAGTTAAATAAATTCGACTGCTGTATTCTGTGAAGTTTTTGGGGATGTTGCTGATCATAATTCCTATTGTGTGTCGTAACACCCTTTTATTTCCTTCAGTGCCCAGGTTGCAGCAGGACATGATCTGCCAGCCCCAGCCAATCCAGTTCTCTTCTGTATACATTAAGACAGATGGGAAAACCGATCACCAAATTAAGATGACAGCCCAATCCCTGGCCCTGCCTGGAGATGGGAAAAAAATTCATAAAATGGGGCTTCTGGTGTAAGATAATGGATTCCATCTTGGGAAGCTTTTTGTTCTTTCTTCTTCTTTATAAACTTACTTTTATTTTGTGATTTAATCAACTCCAATCACTTATTTCTCTCTTTGTCTTTCTTTTTCTTTTCTTTTTTTGAAACAGGGCCTCACTCTGTTGTCCAGATGGTATTGAACTCACTAAAGAACCCAAGCTGGCCTTAAACTCATGGCAATCCTCCTGCCTCACCCTCCCAAGTGGTATGATTATAAATGTGCACTGGACTAATTTTTATGTGGTACTGGGGAATTGAACCCAGGGCCTTATGCATGCCAGGCATAAGTTGCTTATTTCTATATTGGCTAGAGAGTCCAGACCTGGGGAAACAACTTTGGGTATGTAAAAACTTAGGATGAGACAATAAAGTGCTTCTAGATTCAATCTCTAGTACCACTACCAAAAAAATTAAAATGAAAAGCACATACTCTAAAAAAATTAAATAACATAGTAAAATCATCACTCTCCTGACCCAGTTTGAGTATTTTTCTAACACAAGCAAAGCCAATCAATTTAGCTGAAAGAGTAGCCTGATAGAAGAAACTTAATAGAAGACAGCTGGATTCTGATGTCTTCTCTGTGTGTTAACTGGGGAAAACTCTCCTGTACATTAATGAGAGTAAACAAGGCAAATCACACTTTGGAACTGCTGTAAAAAGTGTTTGACATTTTAAGTCTTGAAAGTATCTTAAGGGCTCCACGCTGGAGAGTTGCTGCTCCAGAGGGCAAACCTCTTTCCTCTTGCTGGGATGAGAGTGGGTTGGTGTGAGTGACCACAGCCAGCATTGACTGCCCCATGTATGAATGACAAGGCCTCCAGTTAGTTTTCATTTTTAGTTGTTGAGTCACCCAAATTTTTGAGCCTTTCCAAGCTATCTGTGAAAACTGGGGGGAGAATCTGGGGTTTCATGTGCTTCCTCTGGAGAGATGCTATGCCTTCACCTTAGCATTAGATATATTTAATTCCTGAGGTATAGTGGAGTTCTACTTCTTGAACTGCCTTTTTTTGCCTTCTCCTTTATAAATTCTAAAATGCCAGTTTTTCCTGCTCTATTACTTTCCCTTTATGTTATTTTCTTACTCTATTATTCTCATCAATATACTGGTTATAGAACATGTCTGCAAACACTTTGACATTCCTTTCAAGTCAAAGTCCAGGTCTGTGTTCCCTCAACTTACATATGGGCCAACCCCAGGGACTAGTTGACCATAAATGGCTCTCAAGACCAGATCAGAAAAGATGACACATATTCTTTCTGGTTCTATTGAGATACTCACCGTTGGATCTTCGAGTAGTTGTGTGGGAAGTCTGAGGCAGTCATGTTATGAGGAAGCGCAAGGAAAAGGACCACAAGAAAAAGGTCACATGCAGATGCTTCAGCCAACAGCCCCAGCTGAGATCGAAGACAACAGCCAGTACTGACCACCAGATTTATGAATGACAAGCCTTCCCGTTAGTTTTGGTTTTTAGTTGTTGAATTATCCCGTTTTTGAGTCTTTCCTGGTTGTTCCTACCATGTCCTTTCCTGAATCCTGACTTCCAGACATTGTGAGCATATAAAATAGTTGTTTTCAGTTGGTAAGTTTTAGAGAAGTTAATACCACAGATTGCCAGGTTCCGCATTCCCCTGTTCTCTGTCTTCTAGGATGCTTGACATCATTCATCTAATGTCTTATTCCAAGCTTATTTCCTTTTACCTTATTTGTCTACTTTCTTCTGCTGTGATTTTAGAAATTTTGGAAGGTAGTAGATAGAAAAGCATATTCACTTTACGGTATTTCAAAGCATGGCATATTGCATTGAAGTACATTTCAAGATTGTCTTTACTGTCAATGTAGTTTGGCTTGAAATTAGCATTTCTGTGTAGATGAATATGCCTATGGGTGTGATAGGGGTCTAGTTTGCTCCTACCAAAACAAAGAAATGAGACAGCATGACCTTGTCAGTAACAGAACAAAGCCCATGGGAGCATTCTAACACTACTGTGTGAGCGTAAGTACCGTCTTGTAACTTTAAACTGTAACTTGGAGTGTCACTGCCTGGCAACTTTAAAGTAGCCAACCATAACTTCATAGGTCTTTTTATCTTTTATATAACAAAGAATCAAATCAAATCCCTACAGAATGCCCTGGGGCTCTCATTTCAAAAGCAGACTCCTTTGTCTTGTACCTCACCAGTAGAGGGTGGGGTCTTGCTGATTTCTGAGATGCCCTGGAAGCTTCTTTTCTATAGTCCTGATACAAGGTACTTGGATTCATTGAAATGCTAATATTTTCAACAACCATGTCTTTTGCCTTAACTTTGCAGTTGCCCTTATTCTGTCAAAATTGCAAACTTTTTACAATCTTTTTCTGTGTTGTTCTTCTCTGCTTTTCAATTAGAGGGGGCTAAAAGTTGCAAGCATGATCCATATGAGAGCCTAATGCCTTGAAATTTCCTTCATCAGAAGAATGAGTTCACTGCCCTTAATATCAGGACAGAGGAAAAATGCTGATTCACTCACAGCATGCATGGTTTGTAGACCAATTGCCAACAGAGTCCTTGCTATGGTTTGGATGTGAAGTGGCCCCAAAAGCCTTGTGTATTTTCACGTAGTGGAAAAACTATGGAAGCATGTGCCATGGGGAGGTAATACCTGGCTGGAAGGGGCAGAGCCTTGGGGCTTGACTTGGAGAGATTGCGCCCATTACTGAGGTTAGAGGGTACTCAGGGTAGAGCTTTCAGGTGTGTGTTATTGTGGGCCAAGAAATGAGGGAGTCACACCCATGCTGGAACTGGCAGCTTGAACTAAATAAAGGAAGAAGAAACATTTTACAGTTTCCTCCTGGAAAAGCTCTGGCCTGGCCTGAGTCTCCAGACACTGATCCGGTCCTCTCTTTATCGGGCTCCTGCCTCACTTGGCTTTCTCTCTGCAATGCCCTGAGGGGCTCTTCAGCCTCTGTCATGTGATTCCTCTGTTGCTGGCTGCTCATGGATGGATTGTGAAACCTTCTGAAATTGTGAGCCACATAAATCTTGCCTCACTGAAAAAATTTTTGTCTCTCTTAAATTGCGCATGTCAGGCATTCTGTACTAGCAATGAATAGGAAACTAAGGCAGTCTTCATTCCTATCTGAAACTTCTTGAGTCAGCCTTTCCAATCTGCACTTGTCTCAGAATTCTGGTCTTCTGAGCTCCAACCAAAATCTCGCATCAAGTTTGGTTTACAACATTCTAGGCCTCTCTAATTGGCATCTCCAAAACCTCTCCATACTCCTCCCATAAACGGATTCCAAAGGCTTCCAAACCACATGGTCGGGTAAAGTTATAGCAGTAACCCCATGTCTGCTACTAATTTCTGTCTTAGTCACTTTCTTATTGCTAAGACACAATACATGATAGCTACAGTTTACATGAGAAGAGGTTTTTTTTTTTTTTTTTTTTTAGTTCACATTCCACAGGTCTGTTCATGATCAGCTGGCAGTGGTGGCAGGGAGGATGAGTGTGGTGGAGAACGGTTGTTCACAGAATTGAAAGAGGAAGAAGCAGTGGTTGGAGAGAATTCAGAGCAAGAGTGTATCTTTTCAGGCCACACCCTAATGATCTACCACATCCTCAGTAATCTGCCCCTGCTGACCAGGCCCTACCTTCTAACAGCATGTAAAATTCATAGATAAACCATACTATCCAAATACATGAAGCTTTGGGGAGACATTCTAGGTCCAAACAATAACAACCTCTGAAACACTGACTGGGAGAAATTAATCTGAAACTATTGGGTGCCCAGCCAGTAAGATGGAACTGGTAGGACTAGTATATTCTGTTTGATCAGATTTCTCTTTTCATGTTTTGGAAAAGGTAGTAGCAAAATATATTCTATAAATGGAAATATTTAGCTTATTGTAGCCAGTATCCAAGGCATTTTCTTTTTAATTTTACTAAGATGTTGCTTTTCTCTACTACACTGAGTATAATACTAAGGTGCTACCCCTTTTGTATTAAATTACTACTACTAATAATAATACACATAAACTATTCCGATATGTGAATAAAGAAAATCCTAAACAAGAAAATGATGGGAATTATATAAGCACATCTTATCTTTTCTCTCAGAGGGTTCTTTTCCACCTCTAAAATGCCACCATTTCTACATGTAAGGTGCCTTACAAGAATGCCTTTCTGTGTCCTCCACTTTGTTAGCAGAGTAAAATCTTAACCTTGTAAATCAGATTTAATACTACCCTAGTAAATCTTCCCAGCTCAGTTATATCACATTATCAATTCTTTTATTGGAAAAAGTGATCAGTTGCTTTTATTATTCATGACATGAACATCGTTTTCAAAGTCAGTATGAAGAAGGTGGATGTGAGTTTTTGGGTGCCAGGGGCAGGATCTGGATCTGGAATGCGCCACAAAAGCCTCATGTATTTGGTTGTAGTGGAGTACCTATGGAACCATGTACTGTTGGGAGTTGGGGCCTGGTTGGAAGAGGTAGATGGTTGGGGGTTGGCCTGAAATTGTGATAATTTTTTGAGATTGGGGTTGCCCAGGGCAGAGCTTTCAGATACCTGTTAATTTGTTTGTGGGCCAGGAAGTAAAGAAGGGGCACATACCCAGGATGTGGTGTCCCAACTTTAAGGGTAAACTAAATAAGGGAAGAATAAACATTGTTACAGCTTTTTCCTAGGAAGACTCTGAACTTTAGTCTCCAGACATCAAGCACTTGGTTTTCTTTCTACCATGTGGTGAACCCCTTTTCTCCAACTAGACCTCTGCCATGTGTTTCCACCATTGCTGGCTGCCCATGAATGAACTGTGACACCTTTTGAAATTGCAAGCTAAAAATAAACCTTTACTTCATTAAAGTGTGGATGTCAGGTATTCTGTTCCAGCAACAAATAAGTAACTAAGACAGTATGTGTGTAAAATTAAAATTCTGTTTTTTAAAAACTAAATTTAATATTTAACTTGAGCCTCATTTTCCTAATTCTGACTTGTCCCAATCCTTTTACAGGGAAGTTGCATATAAATTTTGTGTTATCTCCCAGTACTCATGGGGAAAGCGCATCTAACCTCTGTTTGCCATTATTCCCTATTGTCATGTGCTTCTGTCAGTCATACTGGCTCACTCCTGCCCTCCTTATTCATTGGCTTTTATGCTTTCTGGTATCAGTAAGACACAAGCTTTTCCAAACTGAATCAAATGCAAGTTCTAGAACATTCTTTATTCTTGCTTAGATCGATGTTGCAATTTCTTTGTGTTCTTGGACTTTTTCTGTTATGCTGAGTCTCCATAGATTAGGTAAAGGGAAACTGAAGTTTTTTAAAGATGCACTGAAATCATGAGAACTCAGTGAAACTGCTGTAACATTACTCCTGTTGTTCACCGTATGTGCTCTACCAATGCAGATTATGGGTGCCTTCTAGCACTTGTACCACAAGCAAGTTTAGAATTTCCTTTGCTCTCACATCCTAATTATCCAGAGGGTTCTTTCTGCTGAAAGAAGACAGAGGCAGTTATTATGGGTCCTCTTTGATCCCTGGGTCTCTTGCTTTTCTTTTTGACTTTTTCTGTTGTTGAGAAAGCCTGCTCTGTGAATGAAAATGTCTTGCTGCAGGTAGTCTTCCATTTGCTTTCTATTTGGACTTAGAAATATCAAAGTAAATAATTTGAATATTTTGGTGTCTGGGGTGCCTGGTGACAGTTTCCTTTCATCCCCTGAAACAATAGATACAATATAATGACTTCTTTTTTTGTCAGATATATTCTGTGTGTGTGTGTTGGCTTGTTCTCCTTTATTTAAGGAGTTTTTTTTTTTTTTCCTCTGCTCACCCTCTAGTCTTCCCCTTCCTCCAGCTTCCTTGCCCATCTCCACAAATTCCACCTCCCTGTTCTGCAAACCCATTTGTTGTATGGTACTAAAATATTAATGTCCATGTAGGAGTCAAAAATAAGATACTTCAGATGTTCTCAAGCCTTGTGCTACCAGTGAGTTAAAGGCACCCTTGATTCTTGGTCTTCATAAGAGCCCAGATTTACCTGAGGTAATAATACCTTTTGGCTGATAGCTATTGCTCCTGGCTGAACCTTATTGCCTGGGACTTGTGCAGAATAGAATTAGGCTCCTTTCCTGTGCATAGGTTCTACATCTGACAACAACTTCAGAAGCCAGCAGGTAGGTAAGCTGTATTGTTGGGTATGGCACACATGGCCTCTGCAGCTGCAGATGTCGATTTGGGAACATTATCTAGAGGCCCAAGAGAGTGAGGTGCAGCCGGAGAACCATGATCAGAGTGTAGTAGTGGAAGGCCAGGAGGGGACCATAGATGGGCCCAGTTGGGGCTGTTTTCTAATATATTAGATATTCTTTCCTATGTGCAACAGACGTACTTTTTTATGGTGCCAAAGCTAGAGGCAGAGTGACTGATATCAATGCGGAGTTCTGAAAATTAACTGCATCACTGGTTTGAATACTTGATGTGAAAAAAAGTTTAAAGGTTTACAAATAATTGAACTAAAAACATCTTTGCTTTATCACCCCAAATTTTAACATTCCACTTGTTAAACAAAGAAACATCTGACTCTTTAAGTATAAAGTATGGTAAATTTTTACATCTTTGTAAAATTTCAAAATTTTAGCTGGGGGTAAACTATTTGGTGTAAAATTTGCTTTAAATTTATTGTACACTTATAAAATTGAACTTGATTAAGAATTGCTTGTGCATATTTTGGAAATAGAAACTGATCTAAAATTATGCCCATAAAAATCACTCAGGTCTTTTAAAAGATTGAAAAACATCTTGTTTTTGTGTTTTACACAGATTCGAGGTTTTGTTACTTTTCTAATACTTGTTTTTTATTATAATTATGTTACAAAATAAAGTAGTGCAGTTTTTATCAAGTCATGCATTGATGTCCTCAAATCCCTTCTTGTTAACCTGATGTCAATACAAATATTATCGGGTTTTATGTTTGTTTTGAGAAAGGATTGGAAGCACTGAGTGAGGAGGAAGACTCCTCCAAACCCTCTTTACAGGGATTAGGGAAGAATGGAAGTCAAGTGGATCAGGAATCAAGGATTCCAGAACTCTCCTGATCTGTTAGTGGGAATCCTAGATGAGTAGGCCTAGGGGTAAACTTCCTTGTTCATGCTGTGGGACTTCACGAGAGCTGGTTTTGTATGCGGCCATGGCTAATATGAAAACTATGGACGGTGACCCAGCAGCACAAGTGGGAAAAGTGGGATAGATAGATCTATCTACCTAAAAGCTGGATAGATGTCAGACTTTCAGATTGCTCATGGATTTGGCACGGGGATGGAGAATTCCCATCTGCCCCATGGAGGCAGCATGAAGTTCTCACCGTGATGGGGCTTGACAAGGGTCTGCGAGGAAAAGATAAACATTGATATGAGTGAGACTGTGTAGACTTTGGGACATATGGGACCATAGTCCCAGAGGTAGGTATGTTCACATCTTCTCCAGATTGCCAGACATGGCATTTTGCACATTAGGAGTCAAATATCAGTGGCCAGAGGATGAAGGATGGTGGTCTGAGAACCCCTTCCTGCTGTTGCCTGGAAGGCACAGTAGCCCCACTTACAGAGACCGTGGTCATTTGGGAAGAAGCAGGAAGTGAGGGAGCAGTACATGAAAAAATTAATATTTGGTGAAAGGGTCTGAGTCGTCTCAAAAAGATCATATAAACTAAATACGACAGGAAGCAAATTTTGAATAGACTGAATATTTAAACTTCATGATTTAGACTCTTTAAAACAGAAGAGAATAAAATGTTGCTAATTGCGAACCTAAGTTATACAGGATACTTAGGTGGGACCTGGAGGAAGAAGGTCAAAGTTAACTATGCTTACTGCTCACATCTGAATGCAATGCTGCAGGGAAATGAGTATCTGTCCTACACCAGCCAAGGAGTTTCAGCTTCATTCTATTGGCAATGCGACATCTCTTAGTGTTTATTGGTATCAGTGGCTCTCTGCGTTACATACTTTCTTGGATACCTAAAATGCCTGTCTCTTTCAAGATGGACATGTACTGCTCCTGAAATAAGAACCTTACCTTTACTTCCCCAACAACCCTAAATAAAATCTCTTTTTAATGGAAACTATGAAGTTTCCTGTTAGGTAGTTTTTGAGAAATTTCTCTAAAGTAATCTGGCCTAATGAATATGCTATTTGGAATTTTTATATCAGTTCATGCTGCCCTCTTTTCTTAAATCCTAAAGTATATTAAGATACTTTAGGTAACAAAATCGTGATGAAATTAACTTACATAAAGTGACTATAACTAGAGATTGCTTTTAAAAATCTGGCATTGAAACACCACTAACAACATCCTCCTAGGTCTGCAGAAAGGGTTTTGGAAATGGTTTGTAATACATTAATTCCCACATGCCACGGAATAATCTTTTTAAAAAATTGAAATCTGAAAATATTGGATGATCATTTCTAATGTGAAATACTTCTCAGTCACGAAATGCACACTGTGAAATGCCTATCCTGTGTGTCTCTTGATAATCTGCAGGGGAAATGCTGCCATGACCCACTAGGAGTGCCTCACACTGTGAAATAGAACTGATTAAGGTAAGGAAATAAGAAGCGAGAAAAAGGAATGTCGACAGGAACCAGGGCCCCAGTGACCGTGTTGGTGTGTGTTGTCCTCTGGGACAAGGACTGGCCTTTCACTTTCCTTAGGATTCTGTATTGCTGCTCTGCCTGCACCTGTTTTCTTTCTCCCTGGGGGCATCTGACTGTGGGCCCTCCTCTTGCAATATTCATCCCTTATGACACAGTGTGTGAAAGTCATGGAGCAAATGTGCTTTGTGATTTTAACAATGCCTTTTCTTTATTGTTTTCTTTTTTTTATTGAGGAGAAAATGCCAACTGAGATTTCCAAACATGCATTTCATGTGGAAAAATTAGAATATTGTTCATTAAATTTGCAAGTTTTTTTTTTTTTTTTTTACATCTTCTGTCCTAAGTCATATTATTAATCTAAACATTGCAATCAATCTTTGGCTTGGGAGGGCAACTAAGTTAGAAGCGGTGGATGCTTAGCTCTTAAATAAAAAATCAAGTCCTTACCTATGTCACAGAGTACTCATTAAAAAAATCTTCCTTTGTTAGGGTCCCTCCCATCTCATATGTCTCCTGGGCCATCTTTACGCTGAGACCCGCTATTCTGTGACTTCAGGTGTGAGTGCTTTGGGGTAGCAGCACTTGGGTGAGAACAGAGGACGGCCTTAGAGCCATTGCATAGTACCCACCTTTATTCTGACATTCTCATCTTTGAATAGGAAAAAGGAATGTGTACGCAATTAAAATAAATTATAAGCTTTTTACCTTGGTGACAAAGAGAAACATTAAGGCTTGGGATTGTAACTTTTCTTTAGCTCTGGGCATGTCTTTGGAGAAATTCTCTCACTCACATGCAGTGGAAACAGCCATCAAGAAGTTTCATAGAGAATCTCTTAGTATAAACAACTCTGAAAGGGCATAGAGGGAATTAGCTGAGGAAGTGTTGTAAAGTGGTCTGGAGATGAAAAGTCCCATATAAATGCTAAATAGCTTCGTTGTTTTTGGAGAAGAGTCGGAGCAAATGTAATCAGGGCGCCGCTCCAGCCAAGCGTCCTGATGGCTACCTCCAGTCAGATTTAATGCTGATGAAATCACTGGTAAAACTTACGGCAGAGCTTTTCCTTTCCTCTGATGAAAATGGAGATAATTTCCATAAAAGCCAGAGCGATTCACGCTTGTGAAAGCAATATGCAACTTCCAAAATTGTTAAGAAAAATCTATGTGAGTGATGACATTGATCTAGCAGAGACTCAGGAAATAGTTGATTTTATTTTACTCTTGCTATTTAGATCTTTACTCGTGGGCTTTGAATGCTCCTGAGATGGTGTCGGCACTAGATGGCGCCTTGTCACCGTGAAGACTGTCGGTGGTGGTGAGGAGGAGCATCTTTGATTTTGTAATTAGCCAACATTGTAGATAAACAGAGTTTTAATTTGCCATTTCCTTCTCATTGTGCTTAACAAGTAATCATGACCTTTTCAAATAATGGAGGAGGGATAGGGGTCTGCTGTATTATTTTATCTTCCCAGAAAGTAAGTTGAATTTGATTTAATTCTCACCTTGAGGTAGAGAATGCCTGGCATCGTTGCTGGTGTTTCAGTGTGTGGCATCAGCCATAGGTCTTGGCAGCATTTCTCCTGTAGCTAACTCAGTGTCATGTGAGCAGTGGAAGGTGACTTGGGATTTGGGGAAAGGTGCATGATTGATTTTCATGACAGAGCATGCTCTCTAGGCTTCCTCTGAAAGCCAATGACCTTACTTTTCATTAGAATAAAAATATTTCTTTTTTTGTAATCCCTGGAAATTTCCATAATAGGCTAATATGTTCCTTCACCTCTGAAATATTGTTCTTAATGATTCATACTGTTAATGATTTTCAAGATGCTCGAATACTTAATCCTTAAAAAAATTATGAGAGTAAATTCTTGCAGAAGAGAACACTGCTACCACTATAAATTGAATTATCTTTGTGGGGACAGGAAATATTCCCCTGTGGTCAATGGTACGAGGTAACATATTTTGTTAATCTGTGTTTTGATCTGTTTGGTGCTTAAAGCTTTCAAAATTAATTTCTTTAAAGAACCTGAGAGGGAAGGAAACAGGATGCAGTCTTCTGGATAATTACATATTGTAATAAATGCATGGTTATGTATTTTTGTACATCTGTTTCCATCTCTATGTATGTGTACTTTATTAAGACAGTCTCTGACTGCTGAAAAGGAAAGGTGGGAAGGGGAAATTTCACAAAAGGAGGCAGAGACTGCTCCAGAGAATAAATAGACGAAGAGAAGGGAAGGAGAGCAAAGAGTCTTCCCTGCTCTGCGGTGGGGCACCTTAGTGTGCATGAGACTATTTGAAGTTTTTGAGGGAAACAGCAACATCTTTCAGAACCCAGAAATACTATCTTGGAGTTTCAGTATTAGATTGTACTACATTCTTTCAGATAACATCATGTGATTGCAAAATTGGGTTTGTGGAGGTTGGTGGGATAAAAAACAAGCACGGTGTAAAGATCAAAATGGGATAATTAGGATAACTAAATCAGGACAGCTATGTCCAGTCTGACTTGCATGTTTGAGAGGTTGTGGGGTACCTAAGATCACTGTTCCCCATTTGTAAATAGATCAAAGGAAACTAATTTTTTTTCAATTACCTATTGCTTAGGACATGAAAGATCTTTGAATTGTAAAAAAATCCAGCCACTTAATAATAGGAATGGCTAAAGTATTTATTTTGAACATGGGATGCTACAAAAACATTGGTGGACTATGTGTATCAAGATCTTAGAAAGTTGGGTAATTTCTGAGCTAAAAGTGCAAACGGTTCCTGGAGGAGTGGCAGGTACACTCCTGCCTTGGGGCCTCTACTCCTCCTCTTTCTCTGGACAGCGCTTCTCCCACTTAGCCAGTTAACTAAATTCATCCCTGTAGTGAGGCTTTGTTCAAGTCTAGCTAGTCTCAAAAGCCTATGTGTGCTTCCCTCCTCTCCTTTTGCAATCCATCCATCCTCCCTAGGACTCGACTACTCTTTTAAAAATCATGCATATAACCATTTAATGAACCATATAATTTAGTTATTATTTTAATTTATTGTCTATTCCTCTTACTAAACTATGTCATATGGGCAAGTTTTTTTTTCTGAGCAGTAAATATAAATAAATTTAGAAAAGTACCTGGTACATAAAGACCTTAGTAAATATTTGTTACATTAGTAAAAAATTGTCAGTGGCCTCTCAAGCCTGGTAAATACTTTGTATGTAGTTCTGTATATAAATAGTATAAACTTACATAGAACAAATACCCTGGAGGCTCTTTCTTGCCTTGAAGTATTTTATGATTTATATGTAGTCTAAAAATAGTTAACTGAGTCTTGGTGATGGTTAAATAAATTATTTTGTTTTTGCTTTACAGGGTGAACTAGTGAATGCAACAGGTTGCATTCTTGCTTTCACTAGTTCTTCAGTGTTTAATATTTGCTTAATATACACATAGAGCTATACTTACTCAATTCCTTTAATTGTCTCCCAGTAGAGGCCAGCTTCAGTTCTGTGAAAAAAATTAAAAGTGTCCCTAGGCATTAATTTAAAACTACATTTTTCTCTGAATTGAAGACAATATCTATCGCATAGATGAGGATGGGAGGTTACCAAAGCCAGGTTGATTCAAAGTAATAAGGTTTCATGTTGACTCAGTGTATTAGTTTTCTATTCCAAATAATTAAATTCCACAATTTAGTGTCTTTTAGTGTATTATCTCACATTGTGATGGGTAAGGAGACTGGGCACCATTTAGCAGGTTAAGCCTTCAGAAGTCTGCCAGCCTTTTATATAAGCTGCATCTTAGCTGGAGGCTTGACTGGGGAAGATTCTGTGTCTAACTTCATTCAAACGGTTGGCAGAATCCCCGTCTTGGAATGACTGTGCGCGTCTTCTTCCATCCCCTCCTGTCCTACTGGTTGCCACCTGGAGGCTGCTCTAAAGTTCTGGAGACCACTGTCCTGGAGCTCTCTGTGCTGTGGTTCCACAGCTAATTCCCAGCATGACTGCTTCTTGAAGCTTAGCCATCGCCCCTTTCCTTCCTGCTAGGATGGAGCCTTACAGTGTTTAATTATGGAGCTGACATTCCCTCATAGGCCTCATCCGTACTCAAAAGTAGATGCCACCAAGCCACTAATGTAGGGGGTCACTCTAAGATCGGTCTGTCATATCCAGGCAGCAGGAAATTGAGCACCCCTTATTTTCTATAAGAATCCTAGTCCTCTATTTGCCACCTTAGGTATATTTTCAAGTGGGATTCTTTCTCAGATTACATTCTCCATCAAGAACTCTGAAGTGTACTGAAAGGACAATCACGTGTGTTCCTGGGGTGGCTTCAGAGTGATGAAGTCCTGCAGTGCTGGTCTCAGAAGCTTGCTGAGATAGCTTGGGACCATGAGATAGCCTGGGACCAAAAAGCCTCCACACCACCGAGAACTTGTCGCAGCTGCCATCTCCATTGTATGGCTGATTTGGCTTTGGGTTCTTTGCAACTGAAACTGTATTTTAAAAAATGCATGTTTGACAACATATTCTCCACAGAAGTTTCTCTCCATAGGATTATTTTATTATTTTTAAGTTGAATTATTATTATTATTTTTAAGGTTAAATTAAATTATTTTAAATTATTATTTTTTAAGTTGTTACATTTCAATGAATTAGTACTACCTTTGAGTCAGTAATTGTATACAATGTCTACAGAGAATGATTAGAATACATCTAGATTATGGGAACTAACACAATTCATACATTTTCTCACCATAAATATGAAAATAGCTATAAGGAATTCTATTCCTTGTTTTTAAAATCTAATTAGAATTGCTGTCTACTTTCTGCTCCCTCAGGGAGTGGATGAAGCCTCTTGGTCTCAAAGATAAACTACAGCAATAGAGGGAAGTAGTGAACAGCAAAGTGAACTGTCATATAACTACTCTGGATCATTGAAGCAAAATCAATAAATTTTCCTCTTTTCTCTCCTTCCTATTCTTAGATATTTCTCATAGGTGACACCCATAAAACATGCTTACCTTTCTTCATTACCTGGAAAAGTAGAAAGGAATTCTGAATTCACTGACTCGAATATTTGAACAAAAATGTGACTCCATTTATTATGCATTAAGTATATATTGAATAACTGTATTTTACCTAATCTGGCCATAATCCTTCACTGCTATACAATGTACATAGTATGAAGGATTGGTAAACAGCTGGATATAGTGATGCAATCCTGTAATCTCAGTGGCGGGGGATCTGACAGGAGGACTGCAAATTTGAATCCTTCCTGGGCAACATAGGAAGACCCTGACTCAAAATAAAAAATAAAAAAGGGGAAGGGTTATAGCTCAATGGGCAATCCCTGAGTTCCCATCAGTATTGAAAGGAAAAGACAAGTAATATCTTTTAAATATAAGGATAATGACCACCACTGTAGCACTAGGTAGAATCCAAAATGATCTCTGTGTTACAAAATAATTCCCTTCTTTTAATAAGTACTACTGATTATAAAATTGAATTGCAAAATAAATTAAAAATAGTAAGTAGTTATGTAAAGAGCTTAGTTTATCATTTTTCAGTGAACGTAGTGTTTTGTCAAAAGAAAAACTAAATAAGCTAGTGATTGACTATAGATGGGTGTCCCTCTTTTGAAATACATCAGTAACATAAAAGGCCCAAACATGTTTGGCCGTGTGAAAAGAGAGGCAAAGGAGTGAACCTATGGAAAAGGGGTGGACACAGACACTCACTAATTCCCCAAACTTCATGGTTCTAATGTGTTAGAGAATTTGGAATTCATGTATTTATAAAAAAAGTTTAGATCTTATGTCATGTGATTTTTTTTTACCAAAAAAAGAATAAAAAGAAAGTTTAAAAAATTAAATGTTAGTTAAATGTTACTAATAAGGAAACTAACCTATCAAAAGTCACGTCGGAGATAGTTACAAGTAGTAGGAAAATGTATTATCAAGTATTATGAAGTGAAGTTTCATTGGGAAAATACTGAAATGTTTTCCTCAAGAATTATAAATACATGGAAATTGAGGAATCTCATTTTGCGTTGGTAACCATAAGCAGGAGCGTGGTTTGGCCTTGTAGGTCAGTGTTTTAACTAGGGTCTTGTGTTCTGGGACAGAGACATGGAAGACATGTTGAGCTCTGTGCAGGGCCTGCGCTGGTTCACCAGCAAAGGAGAAGGTGAGTTGGCCACGAAGCCTGAGCTGGGGCTCCTGTCTATGCTTAATGGGAGAAGGGAAAGACAGAAGGAGGGGTTCAGCATGCAGGGGAGTGAATCATTTACATAGAGTGACAAGAAACTGGTACAATGGATAATTAAAATCACAGAGCAGACTAGTGAGGGTAGGAATCCAAATTAGTGGGCAAAATACAATCATATATATATATATATATATATATATATATATATATATATATATATGGAGATTAAGGGCAGGTGGACATTAAACAAATTTCACAAGGGTGGGGTGGGGGATCTTACAGCTGTCTGGGAAATAAGCAAGCTTCACAAAGTTCCAGTCACAGGTAAATGTTACCCAGCTTGGGTAGAGACAACCAAAACAAGCAGGCGCCCGCAGGCTCTCACAGCAGGGCAGAAAGCCTAGATCTCAACTTGGGACTTTCGAGAGGGTCTTCACATTTATGAATTATTAAGAGGCCTTCATGTAGGGACATGAGTTTGCATTTATAAAAAGCCATAACGATTTCTATAAAAGATTGCTTTTAATCATGTCACAACTTCATGGCTTTCATTCTCCTGTGAGTCAGTTCTGTAACCCTGGAGAACCTATGATAGACAGGTGCTCAATAATGTGTCTATCTATCTATCTGTCTATCTATGAAACCTATGTTTCAAATATTCTAATAAGTGAATAGTATTTAAAAATCTTTGTTAAATGCTACTCATGTTTTGGATGCCATATAGAAAATACATGTTTATTTTCTCCATGTCTTCATAAGTCCAGGCATCATGGTATCTATTCTACCTTTGTACAAAATAAAACCCACTGTATGTACATATGGTTTGCTTTTATATAATTTTTTATTATAATCTCATAAGTTTTCTCCCATTTTATTGATATGTATATATGTAATATAGAATGTCAACATTGATCTTGAGTATTTTGTGTATATACATATCACGACATAATTACAAATCCTTCCCCTCACCTTTTTGACCCTCCCCCCTCCCCCTTCCCCACTAGTTCCCATTATTCCCCTCAGTTAGTTCTGTGAAATGATTGTGATCTGGGTTTCTCATATTAGAGAATTCATTTGATATTTAACCTTCCGCCTCTGACTCACTTCATTGAGCATGATGGTCTCACGTTGCATTCATTTATCTTAAGGTTTTATAAGCTTGATTCTTGAAGGTGTCTTGAGGCAGAGATTTCCTGTGGCTAAGGTGGAAAACCCTGAAAACTTAGCAGACAGTCCACGAGAGACAAATGGCGATTGATGGAAGCAAGAAGAGGGCTATTTCAGGGGTCTGGAGCCTCACTGAGGAGGTGTGGCATCTCTAACAGTTGTATGAACTACAAAGCAGTGTTTCTTAAGCTTCTTTGGATTTACCTAAGAGGGTTATTAAGACAAAGATGGCTGCTGTCATCCCCATTATCTGATTTAGTGGGTCTGGCTGTGGGGTCTGAGATTCTGCATTTCTGACATGCTACCAAGTGATGTTGGTACAGCTTGTTCAAGGACAACATTTTGGGAAACACTGACACAAGGCCGAACTGCTGACCTGGCTTGACGAGAGCTGGCTGCTTTCCAGGGAGAGCAGGAGGCGTGGGAAGGTAGGCACAGCACTGAGAATGAGAGTGAAGGTCATGAGACCTGACGTGAAATGCTTCTAAGGGGTCTTCGGATTGACACTGCCTCTGGGGACAATTGCTTCCGCCCCCCTTAACACAATGACACGAAAGCAAGTAATTGCTCATTAGGGGACCCAGTTCTGTTTGTGACTTTGGAGTCAGCAGAGGCTTGCTTCTGAGCTGCTGCTCAACCTCACATTGCCAGAATAAGACATCCAACTTTGGACGGCGGTCACAGGTGCTTCTCAGTGAGCTAATGCCACAAAGTTCTCAGGACCAGCGGTATGGCAGACACGCATCCTCTCTGAGTGAGAAGGAATGCCAGTGTCATTGCGAGCCATCCTCCCTCCACCTGCTAACAGCAGCCGGGGCAAGGGGACACATTACTCTGGCATGGCCACATAGGTGTTCTTTCCATTTAAGGGATGGAATCAGAGAGAGAGAGACAAAGATGAGGGATGGCTGGATCATGGTGGGGTCACACTTGTGAGTGTCTAGCCGCATTTAGTGGTGGTGACATCACCTCAGTGCTGAAATCGCTCAGTGCCTTCACCTACTCTGAGACTTGTCCAAATGTCAACTTCTTTAAACCTCTTCCCTGATCATTCTTACTTTGAAGAGCAATAGTCACTTTCCTGTAGAGCTCCCTTCCTATGCTCTGCTTTAGTTTTTGAACATTGCATCTACTATTTTTCTTCTTTGATTATTTTTGTCTGTTTTATTAGAAGCTGAGCTTCTTGAAGGAAGAAATTTTTGTCTCTTGTTCATTGTTCCTCAATCTGCAGAACAATATCTGATGCATAATAGCCTTTGATGTTTATTGAATGAACGAATACTGTAAGCCTATTAGAGTCTCCAGTAAATTCCTTATTTGTCTACAAGAGCTAAAATCTGTTTGTCTCATGCAATTATTGACCCTGGAGGTAGCTACTAACATTATGAAGTGTGTTTAGCTGTTATTTCTGAAGTGTTCCATTCCACAAAGTGGAATTACCTTTATAATTTGGTGTATAAAAACTATCAGCTGAAAGTAATTTTTGTTAGCCAAGATTCGGTGACATAAAAATATGAAGTAGCTTTCTGTCTTTTCTTTTCATTACATTTTTTTTTTTTGCCATGGACCTTATGCTGTCAAGTATTTTGCATCTTAATTCTCTTTTCAGAAGGGCAGATCTCACTGCTTTGTGGATACTTTGGATCATAAAATTCCAGTCAAGCTTAATTTAAAGTTATGTGTAACAGAGAAAGAGCTCTTTTCCAGGGCTTGATCTAGAACACAGAGGACCTGCATTGGTGAGGGGACTGCATTGGTGGGAACCTGGTGTTTTTCTTCTCTCCTTTCCTTTCTCTGGTGTGTCAGGGTTTGGGAGGAAGGGGAAAATGTCTCCTGTATAAAAGGAGGGCTAGGTTTCTTTCTCAGTCTCATCTCGTTGGCCACCAGCTGGGTAACTTCCACACAGCCCACTTGGCCTAGAGTAAATACATTTAAGAGCGGGAAAGTCAACTGCTACCTTGTTACCCTTCATCTAGCCTCTTCCCCACAGCTAATTTCTACTTATTCTCTACTCAGAGGAATAGAGAAACGGATCAACAAGTTCACTCATGGACACAGTCCAGCTGGAGAACTGGTATCCGTTTTCTTCTAGCCACTGCTAATTTCTTTTAGCAGTGTCTTTTGGCACTGGGCTGGAGAACAGCCCTGTCGCTAGAGGGAAGAGGAAAAGCCTTAGCACTGTCACTTTTTGCCAGTGTTAATTAATAGAAGTGCCACTGGTAATTTGGGTCAGATAACACTTTGCTGTGCAGGGCTGTCCTTCACCTGCAGTGCATTTGGAATTTCTGGTTTCTTCCCATTAGATGTCAATAGCTCCCTCAGAAACACCTCACCACATTCCCAGCCTCCGTTCACTTTGAGAACCATTGCTAGGCCGACTGCGTAACACATAAGAGTACTAGACTTGCTAGTATATTGCTTATTCAAGCTGGTGGGAGGAGTGAGTGACAGCTGTACAGCTGGTAAGTTCTGCAGAGATACGCGTGGCAGTTCTCTGTAGAATGTAGGGGCTCTTAACGCTATTTATCCTCAGAGTTGGGCTTGAGCTGAAGTTTTGAGATGAGAAAAAGAGCCTTTAAACTCCCTATTGCAGGCTGAAAGCACCTTCAAATACAACATAAGCTGTTTTACGTCTAAGAGTCATTGGCATAGCCGGTTCCCCCTTGGTGGACATGTTTACTAAGCCTCAAGCAGCAAACTCTCTCCTTCCTACCTCCTTCCTCTGGGTTCTTACGGAAGGGCCCCATTCTTTGAACAGTATAGCTCTTATTAATTTTCTATAATGCAGGTCTTAAAATCAAAACAGATTCCATAAGTTATAGTTTTATAAAAATCAAAACTAGTGATTTGTTTTTGCGTGAACCACAAAATGACCATGTTTTGCAGGTTAAAGTGAGTCTGTATTTGGCAGTTTTGGGTAATTCAATCTAATTTTGTCAGTGAAATTTGTACCTAATTTAAATGCAAGTGTATGCAAGCTTTAGCACAGAGCTGCAATATTCGTGACTGCGGTAGCATTTGACACATTATTTGTGACGGAAATAGATTCAGACTCCATCCCCACTTACTGAGTCCTTGTAATCTGGAGAACACAGGGGCAGAATGGGAGCTAATCAATTGGCTGGCTTTGTGTTCTACCATTTACACAACATGCTCACAGGCATGATTTTATCTCCTCTTCTTGCTACCTTAAGACCCATTTCACAGAAGATTGTCTGTAGTGTAACTGAAAGTAGACACAGTTTTTACACATGTATAAATTTCTAAGTTTTTAATGGAACTATAGGTTTTGGAAAAGTCATTTCGTTAATATTTAGATTTCTTCAAATTTATTTTCTTGTCTATTTAAAGCGTTCAAATAAATAAAAATAGTAGCAGTGTTATGTATTATTATCACTGTGCTACCATTATGCTGCTACTAGCTGTGAAACTAACATTAAATGAGCTCACTGGTCATATTGTGGTTATTATGATTGATTTCTATTCATCCTAGAATGTGTGATTTAAATGAAATATCTTCCTGACTATTCCCAACCAGAGATCCAGAGATATAAGGTCAGTTTTCTTAAAAAGCATGTTTGAAACAGTGAAAACAAGAGGATTTTGATTTTGGGATAAGAACTTGGTCCAGGGATATGATTTTGCATTTGTGGAATGACATTGAGTTGAGGTTTTAGTGTTGGTTGGAAGACGGAAGAGAAAGTCTTTTGTGAGTGCTGTAGTTTGGATTTTAGGTGTTCCTCAAAGGCCCATATGCTTGTTAAACACTTGGTAAGCAGCCTGTAGCATGATCAGGAAGTGGTGAAAACCTTAAGAGATGGGGTCTAGTGGGAGTCCTTAGGTCTTTGGGGTCTTCCCTCAAGGACGATTGTGGGACCATAGTAGCTTCCTCTTCTCTTCTCCTTCACACTTACCACAAGGTGAGCATGCTCCCTCTGCCTTGCCTTTCTACTCTGATGAACTTTGCCACAGACATGAAAGCAACAGGGTAAATCAATGTTAGATGCCAGGAACCAAAATAATTTTTTTCTCTTCTTTTTCCCTCCCTTTATATTAGTGTGTGTGCATGTGTGTGTGTGTGTATATGTATCTGATACACAATGGTGACAATTCCCTCCACACTTCACCTCATCCCCCAACCCCCCGTAACTCCCAATGTCTCATCATTTTGATTCTATTATTTGTATTCTGGGTTTTTAATATTTTTATGTTTTTTATATTACAGAAACCATATGATATTTAACCTTCTGAGTCTGACTCACTTCACTAAACATAGTCTCAAGTTGTGTCCATTTACCAGCAAAGCCTCAAATCTCTCTTTATGGAAGAGTGACATTCCATTGTGTACAAACACCACAGTTTTTCTATCCATTCATCTGTTGATGGATATTTTGGCATTTTCCACATTTCAGCAATTTTAGTTGTGCTGCTATAAACATGGATATACATGTATCTCTGTTATACGTTGATTTTAACTCTTTTGGAAAGATACCCAGAAGAGGTATTGCTGGATCAAACTGAATTTATTTTCAGCCTTTGAGGAATCTCCATACTGCCCTCCATAATGGCTGTACCAGTTTACAGCCCCACCAGCAATGTAAAGTAAAATGGTTCCTTTTCCCCACAACCTAACGTCCTTTTCAATGTCTTTTTTCAGCATAATATAGCTTTCTTTACAGAGGTTGTTTACTTGCTTAGGTAGATTTACTCCTACATATTTGATTTTTGAGGAGCTGTTGAGAATGGGATTATTCTTCTGTGCTCCTTTTCATTAAGTTCATTCTTAGTGTAGAGGAATGTTACTAATTTTTAAAAATTAATTCTGTATCCTTCAATTTAGCTCAATTTGTTAATTAGTTCAAAGAGTTTCTTGGTGGAGTTTTTGGCATCTTCTATGTAGAGAATCATCATCTGTTCTCTTCTTGATTATCTCAAGTATTTATTATAGGAACAGAAAAATAACAAAGTGGGTGAGGACAACAATAACAAAGCAGTTACAAAAATTTTAGATCTATATTTAGTGTCTACAAATGAGAAGATCTACCTCCATAATCGAGTACATGCCAACCTGTGAAATTCTGTTCATGTGGATGTTTCAAGAAACAAAAGTTTATCATAAGGTGCATTTGGCTATTGTGCCCACCATGGACATTTGGAAAGGGTACCTTGGTAAGACTTTCAATTTGCATAATTTAGTTTCATGGTAACTCTTTTAGCTACCTTTCCCTTCTCGTAAAGACATGAGAATCTTCCTGCTAAGAACCTTTATTTTTTCTCCTCACCCTGTAATAAACCATGATGTCACATTGTTTTTTTTTATTTCTGAACTTCCTTGTTGACTTCCCCAGAGGAGCAGTTTCAAATCAGTGCAACTCTGTCTTATCCTTTGTCAACACTTGCCTCCACAAGTTCTGGAACATGACAGGGGCTGGCAAGAGGTTAAACAGTGTTGGGCTAGTTCTAGCCAGAGCTATGTGTTTATAACAGCACAGAAGAAACAAAAGCATTATGATTAATTATATACCAATCACACACCCTTTTGAGTACTTTTGTCATTTAGATACATGATAAAATTGAGGTGTAAACTCAATTAGAATGTTTGGCAAATAGCAAGCTGTTGATAGCTCTTGGTTTCTTTCTGTCATTCTTTAATAAAAATTTGACCAGTATTAAGTAACTTATTTTTAGCAATTGTGACCAGCTAGTGAATAATGGTAACCTGGTGTCCTTACTTCATCTGATGACTCAGGTAGTGGCCAAAGCACAAGAATGAGGTAGCTGTATAGATACCAACAATGGTAGATCATGTGGCTCATGGCCAGAGGTATCATTTTTAGATATGCCTCCACTTGGATTAAGTTTTTATAATATATCATATAATCTCAATTTTAGTGCTATGGATGTACTTTGGAAATACCCTCTGGTGAGCAGCAAATGTGTGCAGCTTCTCAGAGTTTTTCTGTCTCAGTTTCGTCGTTTGCTTAACTGAACTGGTTGGCGACCGACACATTTTGTAACCACTCTTTCTGCATCCTAAGAAGCAGTGCATGATAGTCTTCTATCTTGGCTTCGCTGTAAAATGTGTCCCTTTATGTATGCTGGAGTCATTTTCAGTGAGAGACTAACACTGACACTGACTTAGCAAAGATGGACTTTTGTGGTCAATTGAGCCACTCTTTGGTTAGTGCTTTGCGGTCATAGATTACTTCATATATAGTGTCTCATTTTATCTTTAACTCCATGAAATGGACCTAGCAGGTTTTGTAATTCCTTTTTTATCCAAAGGTTAAAAATTTTTGTTGAAGATGATTCTAATACTTGTTTTTTATTTCCTTCCTGTGAAATGTGTATGTCCAGGGTTTAAGTATTGATTTGGTGCCTAGTTCCAAATGAAATGGCTAAGCTTCACCTTTTAAATACCTACTCACCAAGGAATATTTTGGGAGGTACAATTGCATATATTAGGGAAATTGTAATACTACAAATGCTTTATGTAGTGATGCTTTGTTATGGAGTGATACTTTGTATTATGAGCCAGTTTCTGTAAACTCGTGTTTTCCTCCTTGGAATGAAGAAACTTCATGGGTAAGTCATATTAAATTTCACAGCATTTTTAGCAACATTAACAGTCATATCATTGTAATCGTAAAGCAGGCATGGTGATTTCTCAGTAATTGCTCTAGCAAAATATCTTGAGAATAATTATAGCAGGATCATTTGTTTGCTATTCTTTTACATCTTAAGCCCTTGAGAGAGTAGGTGGCCTGCGTACTTGCTGAGTCAATGAGCAAACTGTGGTAGGTATCATAGATTAATTGATAATACCACATTTAAAATTGACCACGATGTGTCCTCTGTGTTGGCCAAACTGACCACTGAACCATTTCTAGGCATCCTCTCTTGAGGATTTCAGCTTTCTGAGCATATGGACTGCGTTACATTCACCTTCATACCTCAAACATGCTTTTCAAAAGCAGAGTACGGCGTGTATAAATTTTTTGATCTTTTTTATTGAATGAAGTTTACAGGGAATTAACTCTTTTTTCTTTATTTCAACCCCTGTAGGTAAAATTTTTATTCTTTGTAAACGTTTCCACAAAGATGTTGACCAGTAGGAAAACTTTCAGATTTACTTTTCACTGAAATTGTAAAGCCCTTGATGAAAACACACACAGTCATGAGACAAGATGTGGGAGAAAGAAATTAAAAAATGTAAGCAGATAAGCCTATCTCGATTCGTTTGGAATGGACGGAATCCGCGTCACACCGCTGGTATTTAGCTAACGACTAGGGAGATAATGCAGCACCTTTCTCCCAAAGGGAGGAAAACATTAAGTTTTGAAAAGTTTTCTAGTTGCGAATTTAGCACGTGGCTCTTTCATAGCCCCCAAATTATTTAAGTAACAGAGTCAAACTATCAACAACAGCAGCAACGGAACGATTTTAGGGTAGCATTTCTAGTTGCAGTAATACCAGAGAAACGAGAACTAGCTGACTGACTCGGCTGGAGTGGAGGTGGGGAGGGGGTCTAGGGGTGGGGCGAGGGAGTTGGGGGGGCGAGGGGCGGCTGCCGGAGTCGCCGGAGGGGGCGCCGCGCACTCTTCTGCCCTTGTTACTCCAGGCAGCTGCCAGCTTGGACTGATTATTTATAGAGGAATTTGCAGCGTGACCGGCAATTCCGTGTGTGGAGCCCCAGGCAGCGAGGCGGGGGTGGCACGGGCATGACGGCGCAGATTTCCTCGATAGGGCGACGGACCTGAGACAGCCACAAGCAGTCCTCCCCTACGTCCCTTCCTGTTTTCTCCTCTTAACACAGACATTTCCCAGGAGTTTTGCAAAAACATGGGTGCATTTAAAAAGGTGTCATAATAAATTCGCTGCAGGAAACTTCCTTTCCTTCAGACACAAGCGTTAGATCCCACGGAAATCTGGGTTACAACTTGGAAACCCGATGGCTGGGACGCGGGCGAGTCCAGAACGCGTGTCGCCCGCGTCTCCCTGCTGCGAGACCCCGACGGGCGAACAGACCCCGCCCAGGGCTCCGGTTGCCAGGCAACCAGGATACCCGCGGACTTCCGTTTTTGTTCCTGGTTCAAGATGATGGTCGTTTTTACCAGACAGAGAAAAAGCACTCCCCCTCGCTCCTTCTCGTTTAGGGTTAGCTGTAAACCACACTCACGTGCTGGTGGCCAAAATGCTTCCAAGGACAGAGTTGTCTTAAGCATTTAAGCTGTTGTGAACCAACAGGGGCCCATCAGGATGAACACTGGAGCGTGGCTGCTGCGGAGGGCCAGCAGGCCGCTGCAGGAGTTCCTCTGCTCGGCCTTCCCCTCGCCCGAGCCCCTCAGTCCTGTGGCTTCTACCTCGAAGGCGCTTCTGCCGCACCCGCCCTCCCCACCAGTCTCTAGAAGACATCCAGGAAGTCTTTGTTCCCTTCTGAAAGAAAACTTAACGCTTTTAAAAGAATAAGTAGGGAATGCAATAAAAGCAGACAGGTCAGGCCTTGCTCGTGTAGCTCACAAGGAAAGAATAGGAGTTACTTATTTTTGAGACAAGGTTTCATTGTGTATCTCAGGCCGGCCTTGAACTTGCAACCCTCCTGCCTCAGTCTCCTGAAAGAGTAGCTGGGATTATAGGTGTGTGTCATCTTGCCGTGATAGAATGTGGAGATTTAAAGCAAAAGCTTTAGTTAAACAGATCTGGTTCCCATGGTTGGAAAAGGAGCCGGACTGGAAGGCTCCCGAAAGCCTGTGGAGCAAAGGCTGAATGAGCATGCAGCCCCACACGTGGTTTGAATGAGCTCCTTGGAGGTTGTTTATAAGCGCAGCTGGGCTGGCGAGTTTGCCTGTGTGTGGGCATTGGGCTTCCACTGCGTGCATGTGGTGTAAGTAGCCGTCTATCAGGACACCCGACAGGAGGCTTGCTCTGACAGTCGACAGTGAAATGGGGCAGAAGGTAAGAAGCTGACCTGCTTAAGGATCGCCAAGAACACGCTGGTTTTCCCTCTAGGCAGGCAATAGTTCTGGCTTCCTCCAGTTTACACGTTCTGGCTGTTGAGTATTAGTGTGGATCTGGACCAATGGGTTCACGAGGGATGGAGTTCCGTCCTGAGTTGTGTTCTGTGAGTGCATCTGTGTTTCACCTTCCGTGGCTGCTGTGACTGTCACGTCCCAGTGGATGTGGGGTATGGGGTGGCTATTGCGGTGGCTGACCCTGTCCGAATGTGAAACTGGATAACATATGAAGTACTTGCCCTTTTAAACACCTCGGTCATCAGGGAATATTTGGGAGATACAGTTACATATATTTGGGGAATTCTAATGGTATGGATGCTTTCTGTGGTGATGGCTTTGTATTTTGACCCAGTTTAGAAATCTTAGCCAAATTTAAAAACAGGATGAAGGTCAAAGTAAAATGAACCTTAGTCTGCTGAAAACTCCTGTTAGCACTTTGGATAATTAACCCTTGATGGACCATCGAGAAGATTTTTTGTCGGATAAACCTGGACATTTAAAGGGTCAGCTGAAATGAACAGAGGATAATAACTCGATGTTTTGTTGGGTTCTTACAGTGCTAGTAACCTTTCAGTAACTGCGATCTTGGTTGAATTAATAAAGTCTGCCAGCAGCACGAGTGGCTCAGTGTTTTCTGATGTTGTTTGCCTTGGTCCTCCAATGTTAGAAATGCTTCTTGAATTAGTTATAAATTACTCATGGGAAACAGTGCATATTCATAGTCTCAATGTGGGACAAATTACAGAACATTACAAAATGTTATTTCTTCCTTGCCATTTCTATGCAGATGAAATCTGGATAAAATGAGCAACATGGGGAATGTAGAAGAGAAAAGATTTCATGAGAAGCAAAATGTCTAGACATGTGCTTGGGCAGATCTGGCTGCTTTTGGTAGCTTTGTAGACAAGGGATATGGCAAGCCGTAACTGGCTATGTTTACATGTGTGTTTGTGGACAGATAATCATTTGTAGGCACAAATATGAATATGTGAGTGTGTGTACAAACCTTTTCTTGGTACTGGGGGTCAAATTCAGGGCCTCATGACTACTAGGCACACAGTGCTCAACCACTGAGCTATTCCCTCAACCCCAAACCTCATTTCTAATGTGAGTGGATGCCAGTCTGTTTGCCTCAGGTTTTTCTCTTAGAGCTAGGTTCTACCGAATCTGAGGAACTGGAATCACTGTAGTTGGTCTTTCTGTAGGAATGTAGGTCTGTGGAGTATGCAGGATGGCGGACGTGTGTATATTTTAGCATAGAGTAGGAATACTTATCTCCTTGATAAAGGTGTGGTTCATTAAATGTGAGGAGGAATGCAGGGTGGGGAGAACTGAAAGATGAGCTGCTGTTCTGATAGGAAGTAGAAATATTGGCCTACAGGGACGTAGAATGCCAGAACCAGGATTTGCAGATTTTAGGACTTAATCATGGCTTCCCAATGGAATGCACCTGCCCGCTTTGATGGTGAGCGTCCCACAGGTGAGACCTCTTAGGCTGATAAAGAAGCATCACTCTTCTCCTGTGTGTTTCCCCAACACCACGCTATCATCGTTGTGGCCACTCGTTTTCCTAAGAGCAAAAGACAGGGTGAATTACTTTCATTCCAAGGTGAGTGCAATGTCTGTTCGATTCAAAGCTCCTCCCCTCCTTTTTTGAGTTGAAGCTAGCACAGAAATGGTTTTATTTAGAGCTTATTCATAATTCCTCAGAAAGCTGAATGTACAGCTTGACGGCATGTAAATGTTGAGTACTGGATGTCAGGGCCAGATATGCCGCGTCTCCCAAGGATACTCTCAAGGTTGTCTGTTTTGCCAGTAATAGGCTTTAGGCTTTGTGTCACAGAATGGTTTTGTCTTTATTTATGTGTGTTACAATGTTTATGCTGCTAAGTTGCAAAAATGCTGTTTACTCTGTAGTGATTTATGGTCTCTTTCCCCTTTTCAAACAAAGTCTGGCTTTGATGTAATGGGAGACTTCTTTTAGGGATATAATTATGTAGCTAGGAAGATACAAAGACTTGGTATGCTTTCTATTTGTTTTGTATTTATGTCTGGTTTCCTCAGAAGGCTCCTGGTCAAAGTATGCATGAGGTAGAGGATAGAGCTGAAGAAAAATGGAAATGAGATGTGATTTATCCTTGTTCTGTAGTGATGTGGATGAGTGCCAGGGACTCTTTCTTAATGGAGAAAAGGGGGCTGAGCCATAAGGCTTTCACAGCACTTTTAAGCATGAACAATCCCTCCTCAAAAAATTCTGACCCACAGGTGCCTAGAAATGGGGAGGGATCTGGGACAGATTGAACCCCTTCCTGTGACGTTCCCATGTGAGTATATGTGCACTTTAAGAGCCATTTTATATGTACTTTTTCATAGGTAGAAAGGTTCAGTCAGCCACTGGGGAGGAATTTGAGGATTTATCTCCCTATGTTGTAGGAAGATAATGTTTTTTCAAAACCACAACATTGTTGCATCAGATATTAATTACCAACTTGAAGCCCCTATGTGAGATGGGGGAGAAGAAGGTTTTGTGCTTCCTTGTTTTGAGGCCATAGGAACTATAGGAACAGACACAGGTGGCTTCTGAACATCAATTAAAACTGCCGTTGCGAGATGTCATCTGCTTTAGTTACACAATAACAAAAGTTTTGAAAGTGGCTAACTTTCATTTTACAGTTAAGGAAACTTAAATCTCATTCCAATTGAGGTAAAAATTTTTTCCTACTTCTTATTAATGTTTAGTTGTAGAACATGAAACTATAATACCACAGTGTAGCTTTGTCAGATGACTGAGAACAGAAATATGCTTCATCTCATTCTTGAGATCCAATACATGAAATATTTCTTTACAGGTGTTAATTGGTTAATGATAAGCTCATAAATTAGTTTCCCCATGGATCATTCCTATTTTCTTCCAATTCAAAAGAAATAAAATTAGGCGATGATGATGAGGAATACCTTTATGTTATTTTTGTTACGCTTAAACAAGGAAGGTGCCAATGTTCAATAAAAGTCACATTATTAAACAAGTCTTGTTTTGGAGTCTCATGACTATTACCTGGAGAGATTTTGACATCTCGAGTACACATAGTAATTAGGAGCATTACTGGGTTAATTAGAAACAGTGCCTCTTAATGATTCAAAATTGTTCGGGGAAGAAAACTGCAGGAGAAGAGAGTTCAGGGAGAGGATTTACCTCTCAAAGCTGCTCTCCCGTGAAGGTCATGATGTTGCTACATTAAACAGCAAGATGTGGGCCTATGTTCTTACTAGAAATGTTCATTATGCTTGCTTTGTGTCAGCTGTGCTGAGTGAACAGCCATGTGTTTATAAAAATAAATTCTGTTCATTGACTAAGGTAAATCCAAAATCTCAAATTAGCCTTGACTGTGACATTGCTAAGTAACCAGTCCTTGAAGTCCACTCCTTTGGAAGGCTCTTCTTTCTGTCTCTCGGACAGATGCCTTCTGGGCAGCTTTGCCCCATGCTCTTCCTCTGCGTGCCCTTGCTTCATTGCTAGGTCTAAGTGCTTTCGAATGATTTGATACCACCTCTGTCCTGAAGACTAGAACTCATTTCCCAACTGTAGACCTTTCTTTGAGCTCACAAGGCACATATATGACTGATGCTCACCAGCCTCTTAAACTTGGGACATTCTTGTCGCAACTTCCTCCTTATTTCACGAAATGGCTACCAAGTCCTCCAAGGTAGAAATAGGGATGCAAACTTTGACTTTTCTCTCTTCCTTATGTTGTATGTCTACTTGTTTAGAGTAAGTCTCCATGAATCTTCAGATCCGTCTCTTCATTTTCACTTCTGCCGATACTGCTGTGTACTCCTTGTTCTACTTCTAACTCAAGCTGTTTGGATTGCCTTACTACCTTGCCCACCTATATTGGGCAGTAGGTCAAGGTTAGAATCATTAATTTACATTTTTAATAGATCTTGAATGTTTCTCCCTCCACTTCACCTTTCCCAACAGAAATGTAATTTGGTGGTGGAAGAAGTGTATTTGAGGAAGGTCTTTGTTACTGTTTTTATACTTAGAAAACAAAAATATCAATTTTTAATAAAAGATCATATTATGTTGAAGACCAGGAAGATTCCTCTTCCCCAGATTTTGTTTTCTTTGCAGTGAAAGCAAGAGATACAGTAAGCCTAATATGTGGGTATGCTTTGTAATTTACATAGACTGGATAGGAATCTTTTGGAGAATTAACAGAACTACCAGAAATTCAGGCACATTGGTGTTTCCCAGCTTTGCTTCTCTCTAGGTCATAGAGGTACTTGCTTCTACCTGGAATTCTATTTCCAATTCCTTGTATTTTGGCATGAAATAAAGGACCCAAACTTCCTTATTTGACAACTGTTCAGTGGTTCCTTGATTATACCCTATATTAACCCAGAGGCTGGTCTGTTTTTGTTATCAGAACTGTAGGAGTATGTAATGGTTTAAATTTGAAACTTCACCTCCAAATCTCATGTGTTTGGTAGGTGACTGAATCATGAATACCCTTTGGTAGGTTACTCCATTGATGGTTTCATAAGCTGTTTGGGAGTAGGGCTTGCTTGGAGGTGTGGGTCACTGGGGCTGTGACATGGAAGGGTACATCTCTCTGAGATCTTTCTTGCACTCTGCTTCCTGGCCCCTGCGCTGTCAGTGGTTTCCATTTCCCCAGGCCCTGCACCTTGCCTGTCCATAACTGCAGCTTCTACCTTGAAGCCAATGTATGAACACATAACTCTGAATAAAGCTTGGCTATAAATGCTGACTCACATTTTCTTTTTTTTCTTCCTTCCTATTTTTTGTAGAAGCCTTTTTGGAAGGAGCTTATATTTACTTATTTCAGATTGTATCTAGGTTTTCTTTTATGTTTGTCTTATTCATTATTCTCTCACTTATTTCTCTCTGCTTGAAATTGTAAGCTATATTTTTCTGTTTACATTTTTTATCTTCTGTACCAGTGGATTCATATATTCAGATCCTCTTTTTTTCCTATCATGGTTACAATCAGTCTTCTTGCCTCCAGTTTTTTACCCTCTATATGAAAGTCTAGGTAGTCTTTCTGAGATGCAAATCTGGAGAATAATTTATCCCTGGCCCTGTCCCTCTCCAGTCCTTTTTCTTGCAGTTGTCTTCTTTAAGCTTTAAAATCTCTTACAATTATTTATGGTTCTTTAAGTTAGATGCTTGGTTAATCCTTCTGAGCCCCTCCTGGTCATGCTTTTTCCTCTGTCTCTAATTTTCCATGCCAGCCTCAAACCCTGACTTAAATCTACCTGCTTGTTTTTCAAAGGGTGTCAAATGTTGTCAAGAGTTCTTCACCTCCTAGGTGCCTTTGAGGCCTCCTGGTTGCTGCATCTCCTACAGAACTGACCCCTCTCTCTGTCCGCACAATGCTCTGAACATGCTTCTCAGTATTGTTGGGCAACACTAATAGAAACTAACAAATCCACGTCTAGCACTTTATCTACAACATACATTTGGTTAAACATCTGTCTCCCTATGGGATTGCAAGCCTTCAAAGGGCAAAAAATTCTTAATACTATTTCATGTTATTTGCTTTAAATTATGCAAATGGTAGTTGCCATTTGAAGAGAAATACCCGGTACCAGACAAACTGTAGATCTTTGTGTTTGTACACATTCGCTTCATTTTCCCTCTGCCTTTGTTTCTGATATCAGTGTAGATGTGTGTATATCCTGGGAAGTTGTTCTTCCTTCCCTCTTGGAATCACTTTTCTACAATTATGTGTTTTCCTTTGTGCATTTCCTAGTGCTGTAGGGAAGAGTTCATATTACTCGTTTTCCAAACATGGCTCTCTAGTTTACAATCGTAGGTGTGGTGTTACGCACAGTGATGGCCTACTCAGTGCTTGAGTGACTTCATCTATGAAACAGTGATACTTTTGATGTTTACCTGCAAAATATATATGCCAGTACTTGACACACTGTAAATGCTGAATAAATATTAATTAGCACACCATGAAAAGCATTTGCAACAGAATGCAGGATGTCTTATTGTCCTGCATTAATAAATATTCCTTGGGGTGTTGTCCCCCCCAGGTACTGCCCTATTTTCATCTCTGCACTCATAACTTGAAAGAGTTGCCCACACTTGCTGTCTGATTCTCATTTTCTACCTTGGCTTACTTAGTTCCTTGAGGCTTTCATCCAAACTCCTCTACTGAAGCAGATCATACTTACCAAGGTCATCAGTGATTTTATATCAAGTCAGAGTCGGTTGTCAATTCTTTTTCTTTGTCCCAGTTGACTTTCAACAGCAATTGACATGGTTGATTAAATGCTGTCTTCTTTTGGTTCCAGTGACACCACATGCCTGCTTTTCCCCCTACGTTTTGGGCCTTACTTTTCAGTCTAATTACTTGCTTCTCTCTTTTCTCTCAGACCCTTGAGAGTCAGAGTCTTCCAAGACTCAGTCTTTTCTCCTGTTCTTTTCTTTATCTGTAATTTGATCCTACATCATCTGATGGAGTCTTTTCACTTCAGATAGCATCTATATGCTGCTTAATCCTCAAATTTATGTTTTCATTCCAGATTTCTTACATGAGCTTTTTAACTCAGGTCTGATAATTGGGCATTAGCACAGGGCCGTCTAATAGGCATCTTGATATGCTCAAAATAAAAATGTTAACTCTGCCCTTCAATTATCATCTTCTCACATACGCCGCAGCATCGTTCAATTAGACTTAATGTTTAAGAGTCACTCTAAAGCATTTTTTTTTGAGACAGGGTCTCACTCTATAGCCCAGGCTGGTCCTGAACTCATTATGGAGCCCAGGCTGGCCTTGGACTCAGGGCAATCCTCCTTCCTCAGCCTCCTAAGTGCTGGAATTACAGGTGTGCACCCTGCTCTGAATTGCTTTCTTATTTGGATGTCCTATTATTTAAAGCTTACCTTATCCTCCTTGGCGTTAGAGTCCCTTGCTCACTTTTTGCCCTCCTATTAAACTTCCTGCATGAGCTCTCTAAGGTATAAATCAGACCATGTCACTCTTTCCTAAAATATTCTAAAACTTCTGTTATACTTAGGCAAAAATCTGATCTCCTCAAGCAAGTGCAGGGGGCCTGACGTTGCCTTGTTCTGTCCCAGCTCTGGGGTCTCAGCTTTTTCTGCTTTCTTTCTTCCTCTCTTTACTATAACAGTATTGATTTCCTTGACCTTGACGTGCCCAACTCATTCCAGTGTCAGTGCTCTGCACTAACTGTTCCTTCCTTCAGAGATGTTGCTTCCTTGCAATCTTTACATAAATGCTTCATTTTCATCATGTTGGGGTCAAGAGATATATAGCCAGAGATAACAACAATATTACCTATATATATTTTTTAGAATTCTTAATTATTTAAAAATAACATTATGTGTACTTTATAACTGTTATGGAGTAGAAGTCTATTTTATCCTAAAATTCAGCTGTTTGTTCCAACATCATTTATTAACAGTTAACAGTTTTCCCACTGATTTGAAATGCCAATACTTGGCATATAGACTGATTGTATTAGCGTTTCTTGAGAAAGAATTGGTGAACATATTTAAGATTTTAGATCTGGCTTTTATAAGCTAGCTAATAATTCGTATGGATTGTAGTCAATATTTATACTTACTTGAACATTACTCTGACTCCAAGAAGTTTTTGTTTTATGCTAGTGAATGCTTTAGTGAACAGCTCTGACTAGCCTATAACTATACCTGCTGTAAGAAATGTCCAGGTTAAATCTCTGTAGATTTGAAATTGTGACTCAGTGGAAATTTTCTCGATTTCAGTTTGGAACCTCTTCATCTGTAAAATTACTTTTCTTGTTTTTTATTTAGTTATAAATTTTGTGATTCTAGACACGGGCTTTTTTAGGGCTCTTCCTTTGCACTATGTAGTGAACTCTGCTCACGTATATTGCTATATAAGATGTTCTATGGTTTCCATATTATTCTTTGGCTTAAAGGTGATAAAAATTCAACTATTTCTAGGTATTTTTCTTTCTGGAAGGGCATGTATCAACAACAAAATCTTCATGTTTATTGCTAGAACTTTGAGGCTTTAAACATCACCTGTCATCCATTTCTGTTCCCCTTTATCTCAGCTGCTGCATTTCTTTTTTAAACACAGGTCCAAATTAAATGTTGATTACAGTGGGTACCATGAGAGTGTGCTGGATTTGTGAGAACTTAACACTTTTTCCTCCCTATTAATGTTGGAAATTTCTGATCTTTGAAACTGAAATGCAGAAATATCAGTGTTTGCTGAAGGTCATTAGAAAAAAAAAGCTGTGTTCAGTTTGTACCTTATTTGACAATTTCCATATTGAAAGGCCCGGAATGCTCTCCTATGTGACTACCCTTTTGCCCTCTAAGAAAAAAGTCTAAATATTTTAATGGAAATAGCAAGCCTATTATGTAGGAAGTGGGACTGTAGCAGAATGTCATTTCGATAAGAGAAAGCAAGAAAACCCCTGAACAGAGAGCCTGGTTTCCTTATTTTCAGTGCCCAATAAATAATGCATTAAAAAAATCTGTTTCTTTAGATGCAAACCTAATTTTTAGTAAAGAAGAAAGGCATTTCAGTTCTATTATTGGCCGTTGGATGGTTTCTGTTTTCTACCAATTTTGAAATTGCAGTCAATTAGATACTCCTTCTCATGACAGATTGGAAACCAGAAGGGAGTTTTATGAATTCAAACAGAAATTTGTGCTAAAAATGTCTTTACAATAATTCTTTTCACATTTTTCTCTTTAGAATTTACAGAGCACATTAATTTTCTGATAGAAATAATTAGACATGTTTTAGACTTAGTCTTTTATAAAGTTAATAGTAAGCATGCTATATTCTGAATCCTTGCTTATTCTTTAATTTGTATATTTATTTTAATCATTTGCATTTTACAGGTTGGTAGATTGGTAGGAATGGAGTGCTGCATCTTTTCCTTGGTTTCTTACACTTGTTCCTTTATTGATCTATGATAGCTGAACTTTTTTGAATTTGTAGTACCATCTGTATTCATTTTAAGTTCATGGCATGAAAATGATACATTTCTTTTTATGGTTGGGCAGAAGTTTTTGTATTTCTGGTGAGCAGAATTCCTATTTCAATATCTTCGTTTTGAAAAGATATTTTAAACTCTACGTATCAATCTGGGAAAACAGTTCTCATGTTTGAAACATGTAGCTGGTGGAGACCTTGGTGGATGTGGTCCTGACGGGACAGGTGGGTGTCCTGTCCAGATTCCTTTATCCATGAATTTTAATTCTGGATCAGGCTGCTTATTAAAACACCTGACCTGTGATGTTTTTACCAGAAGTTATATCTTGGGAAGCTGGCTCTCCGGGATTCCCAGGTGGTTGGCCTAAGTTCCTATCACTGGTGACAAGTGAAGTGCTGACCCTGGCCTAGGGCAGCATGGCAGTTGTTAAGCCTTTTTCTTTGGTAAACTGGTGTAGGACAGGGTTCAAAGGGGAGGTACTGTCTTAAGAAAGGTCTCTAGCATTTGAGAGCTTTAGGGGCAATAGTATTATGGACAGTCTTTGACATATGATGGTTTGGTGGAACATTTTTCAACTTTACAATGCAGAGGTTATGCACATTCCTTATAAACTCTACTCTGGATTTTGAATTTTGGCCATTTTCTTGGCTAATGATGTGTGATGACACATTTCTATGATGGAGGGCAGCAGTTCTGAGCTGCAGAAAGCCACAACTCTCAGCCATTCTACATTGTCATGGTGACACTCTCTTGTGTTGCCAAGCTACATTTGATGTTCTAGGTGTATTACATACATTTTCAATTTACGATGGACTGGTTAGGACAGAACCCTATTATAAGTTGGGGAGTGTTGTAAAAGAACTTATTGGGTGTCTGTTGATTAACGCCCTTCATGCGTCAGTCAACATACTTGTTGTGAGAGTCAGTAAGTACATTGAGGCTGCCAGTAAGACCCTTATGTCTTACTCCTTGAGGGGTGACAGAGTTAAAAACTAGTCACAGGACTCAATTTTAACAGTGAAAGTACTTTGGAAAAGGCTGAATTCTTAGGCAGGGCATATCTGTGATAATGTCAGGTCCATGTTAGAGAGATAATAGGATTCTCAGATAATGGATAGAGGTAGTTGGGTAGTCGTGCTCCAGTACTTGGTTTCCCCCTACTCCTTTGAACTCTTGGACTGAAGTAGCCTCCCTTTTTTGAAGAAATAGTAACCTTGCATACTTGACTACTATGGGGAATCTCCATTTGATAGCAGTGCCATCAGGGTATGACCTCTTGGGCTTTGTCTGCATCTCCCTTCCTAAACACTAAGGTCTGGTTTCAGTGTTACTCAACTGGAGAAGGGATAAACTTAGAGATTGAGGGAGCAAGTACTTCTGAAAGGTGCTGCAAGACAAGTAAAAAATCCCAGAAGAATGTGTCTGCTGAGGGTGCTTCATAAAGGGTTGGGGGAGTGGAATTTCAAGCTGAATAATGAATGGTTTAAAAATGGAATATTTTCTTTTTGATACAGAATTTGGCACCCTGGCCAGGGGTTCTAAAAAGATAGTTCTAATACTCTGCTGGAAGGAGACTTAGAAAGTTGAAAACATGGCAGCCCCTCTTAAGTTCATCAGAAATGCTGGAAATGGATGGCTGATTCTGAAGGAGTTGGAATGAAGTTCTTCCTTCAGTGAAGTTACTCCTTTAGCTCAGACCTGTAATGTTGTAGGTTTCCTACAGTCAGAGAGCAAATATAGAAAAACCATGAAATTGGCGTATGAAATGGAACATGGTACATGGGTTTGTTCCTGTGGGGTTTTTTTTTTTTTTTTGAAACAAGGTCTTACTCTGTAGGCCAGACTGGTTCTGACTATATAGTTCAGACTGGCCTTGGACTTAGAGCTGTCCTCCTGCCTCAGCATACCGAGTGCTGGGATTACAAACATATGCCACTACGCACAGTTTATGTGGTGCTGGGGAATTGAACTCAGGTATTCAGCACTTACTAGGCGAGCACTTTAACTGTTGAGCTATTCTTCCAGCCCTGTTTCTCTGTCTTCTATTCTGTTTCATTGGTCAATGTGTCTATTTCTGTGACAGTACCACATTGTTTTCCTTCTTATCTATCTATCTATCTATCTATCTATCTATCTATCTATCTATCTATGGAGATGGTCTGTAGTCCAGGCTAGTCCTGAACTTCCTTTGTTACCCAGGCTGACACATTATTTTCATTACTATCGCTTTGTAGTGTTGTTTCAATTTGGGATATTACGGTTACTCCAGAATGGCACTTTTTGTTCAAATATGTGTTAGCTATTCTGAGTCTTTTTCTAATTCTATATAAAATTCAGTTTTTTCTTATTCTGTGAAGATTATTATTGATATTTTAATAGGAATTACTTTGAATTGATGGTTGCTTTAGGTACTATAGCAATTTTCACAATTTTGTTTCTCTAATCCACAAACAAGGGAAGTCTCTCCATTTTCTAATACCTTTTAAATTTTCTTTCGGCACTATCCTGTAATTTTCATTGCAGAAGTATTTTATCTTCTCAGTTAGAAAGATTCCTCAGTATTTAAAAATTTTGGAAACTATTGTGAATAAAATTGGTTCCCTGATTTATTTTCTTAGTGGTTCATTATTGGTATAGGAACACTCTTGATATTTGTGTGTTGATTTTGTATCCTGTCATTTTGCTGAATTTATCAATTCTAGAAGCTTTATGATGGATTTTTGGAACTTCTATGTAATGTATTATGTTCTCTGCAAGTATGTATAGTGTGGGTTCTTTCTTTACTATTTGTATTCCTTTTATTTCTTTTTCTTGTCTGGTTGTTCTCGAAATGCCTCAAGCACTATACAGAAGAGTCGTAGTGAAGGTGAATACTCTCATCTCCTTCCTAATATTAAAGGAAATTCTTGCAATTCTCTCCCATTCAGTACGATTTTGATCATGTGTTTGTCAGACATATTTTTAAAAGTCATTTTTGTATCTATTTTCACCAGAGCTTTTGTCATGAGGAGATACTGAATTTTGTTAAAAGTTTTTTCTGCAACTATTGAAATGATCATATAAAATTTATCCTTAACTCTACTTAGGTTGTGTGTTACGTTTGTTGATTTACATATGCTAAACCATCCCTGGAATGAAACCAATTCGGTCATGATGTACTGCCTTCTTAATGAATTCATGAATTCTGTTTGTGAGGATCTTACTGAGAAATCTTGCATCTTTATTTATCAAAGATATCACCTTCATAGAATTAATTTGGGAGTATTCTTTTCCTTTCTATTACATGGAAAAATTTGGAGAACATTGGTGTTAGTTCTCTAAAGATCTGGTAAAATTGGGCAATAAATTCACCAGGCCCAGGTTTTTCTAAATCGTTAGAGTTTTAATTACTACATCCATCTCTTGTTATTTATCTGTGTAGATTTTGCTTATCTTTGTGGTTTAATTAACGTTAGTCATATATGTTGTGACCATTGGAGGGATTATGTCAACTTGTTGAGATTAAAAAACACCCAGGTAGAGCTTTCAGGTTTGTGTGATTGATATGTGGGCCAGGAGTGAGAGAAGAACACCCATTCTGGGTGTGGGTGGCCCAACCGGCAGCTCGAGCTAAATAAAAAAGAAAGAAGAGGAAACATTGTCATAGCTTTTCCTGGGAGAGCTCTGGCCTTGCCATTGACTTGCTCCTGTCTTCGTGTTGCCGATCTCCACTGCAGACTCACTCCAGTCTCAGGTCTTCAGTGTTGTTGCTTGGACAACGATCGGCAGCAAATTTCCCCTTCGTTCTAGGAGTCGTTCTGAAGGGGGTTAGTGGGAGGCGGAACCCTGCCAGTGGCCTGGGAACTGAGAAGGCTATTTCTGGCAATCTTCCCTAAAGCACTGATGCATTTTTTGTAACTATCAGTGGTGTAGTCTCTTTTTACTTTCATAACTCTCAATGCTTTGGAATATTGTGAACATCAAATAGATATTTGTTGAATAGGGTTATTATTTGGTAGGTATGGAGGAGTAAAATCTGCCTTGAGCTCCTGTTTTGGCTTTTCAGTGCCAATTTGACCTCTTTTACAAAATCAATTTCATTCCCATAATATAATAATGTAAAATATTAGGTAATATTATGCAATCCAATTACTGAGCAGTAATGGAAAAGGAAGAAAGTTTTTTCAACAAAGGTCACAGTAGATACTTGGCTCGACATAAACACTTATTTAAATGTGTCTGTATATGAGTGGCTTCCTTCCAGGCAGTTATTACAGTGCTTTGAAATTACATTTTCCTCAAAGCCTTTTCCACCCTTAAAATTCTCAGAACAGAATGACAAATGTATTAAGTCCTGGAAATTCTTATGCGTATTTAATACATGCAAAAATAGGAAGGCAAAATAGCACCCCCAGGTAAGCGGGGATGTGCGCGGGTGCTGGTGGAGTTTGAGCCGACACTTGACCTTCATTGTCTCGGTTTTTGTTTTCCTTTCTGCATAGTTTGTCCTGACCTCTGCTCAGCGTCTTCCTTCATTTCTTAAGCAAGCGTTCTTCAGAATTTCTATTTTCTATAGTAACGTGTAGCTATATTTTCTGCTGCCTGTTTGTTTTACATTTTCATTTTCTTTTTTGCATTCTTCTCTTCATTCCCAGTGAATTTTTTCACTGTCTTTTTATTTTCTGACCCACTGGAATACTTAGTTCTGAACCTCTTCCTTCTCTCTAATCTAAGGATATGTTTTGTTTGAATCCTTACTGAGCTAAGAATTACAATTTGACTGAAGTTGAGAGTAATAAGGTTGTAATTGAATTTGTAACGATTAGAGTGCTAAGATGTTATTATTTTGAGAAAGGACAAAAGATATTGCACAGATGACTCTCACTTTGGAGATGGAGTACTGAGTCGTGAGAAAGATGTGAGATTTGGTTGGCTCTGTAGGAGGAGAAAGGGATCTATAAAGCTTCAGTAGTGAATACTCTTGTGGAAAATTATATTTGATACTCAGGGGGACACTCGTGAAAAAGGCCCAAATAATTCTTTTACTTAAAGTAGATAAGAGTAAACCTCAAAGAATGACAGATATGTCTGATCATAGTTGTGCTCGAAGCTCCCTGGATTTAACAAATCAGGCTGCATAATTTAAGCAGCGTCTGCATCCATCACTGCTGGAGGATGTAGGCAAATAGGAGGAAGGTAACACTGTGAATTACAAAAAAAAAAAAAAAATCTTTGCGTGAGAAATCTCTCTCTACTCTCTTTGCTACAGCAATTAAAAGACACCAGAGTTGTAATTTTTTTTGAGAATTAAAGATGAAATCATACTGAAAAGTAGCCTGAACTGTGTCCTTTATTGTTTCAATGATTTATTTTTATTAGCAAATGTTAATTATTGAAAGTAGTGGCTTTCCTGGTGACATTTTCCTGCACACATAAAACATGCTTTGACCCAGGAACTGTTGATTCTGCACTATACAATTGGTAACAGATGATTTTGAGTAGAATCTAGTATGATTGTGTTTTCCTTGATTACCATCATCAAGATGGCTTGTAGAGCAGGAGTCAAAGAGTAGGCTAGGCATACTACAAATAGTCAGCCATGATAACCACCATTTTGTGGAAATCCAATATTACAAAGTGAGGCTGCATTATTTGTTCAATACATTTTTTAGAGAGGTTTGACCTCACAATAGCTGAATAAATTATTTTGTGAATTGATTGTTCTAAATATTATAAAAACAATACTAAGAACACCTTAACAGGATCATTTAAAAAAGTCTGCATGTTGTTCTCAAGTTTCTTCCATTTGCCTGTAAAAGCCTCCACATTGTTGGACTTTATTGATGCATAGTATTCCATTGTGTATAGATACCACAATTTGTGTATCTACTGGTCTGTTGATGGGTATTTTGGTGACTTCCATATTTTAGCTATTGTTAGTTGTGCTGCTATGAACATTGGAAAGCGCTTGTCACCTTGACAAGATACATATATGCATAAAAGGCTCAACTCCATTGTAAACCTTAAATTTTGCACGTATACATATCAAAAAAGTGGGGAAAAATCTGCAAATGTCGCTGTAACAGAGAAGAATGCAGAATCTTTAACACCCAGTTTATTATTATTATTATTATTATTATTATTATTATTATTTTCTGTTGAGATAGGGTCCCATTCTGTAGCCCAGGCTGGCCTTGACTCCAAGGCAATCCTCTGGTCTCAGCCTCCTCAGTTCCGGAATTATAAGAATAGGCCATCACCCTAGTTCATGTGGTATCGGGGAAAATTGAAACCTGGGCCTTATACTTGGTAGGCAAGTGCTCTAACTTCTGAGATAAGCCCCCAGTCTCTAGAATTAAGATTAGGTGCCATTTTACAACAGAATATATTTGTATAAATACATTGATTAATTTGCACTCATCTGGAAACCAAAATCTATCTTAATCTAATCTATCTTAATATAATCTCATTCATGCTGAGGACAGAAAGCCAGGACAGGCACACAGGCAGAGATAACTGTGTGTAAACACATTTGCATATACATATTGTCAGTGCTTTGCTCAGCGATCCTCAGAGTCAATTCCAGTGGCCTGTACGTTTTGCCTACTTGGCGGGTGCTGCTTTCTCTACAGCAGGGTTGTCCTCAGGCTGCTGCACTTGGCTTTACCTTTGTGCAAGAGAAGCGGGGGTGCAGGAAATTCCTTTCCACACCCACCAGCTGGTCCTTAGCCAAGAACTGATAGGTACAAGATGGTCAATATTCAAGCTCCTCCCCTAATGAGACAGTGGCTTACACTATTTCCCAAAGTGCCCTGCAGGACTGAGACAGGGCGGTGTTTTCCAAAACTTGGCTTGAGATCTCTCCCTCTGGTGGTTTCCTTCCCTACGGTGTCCCCTTTCCCTTCTTTCCTGCTGTGTTCTCCTCAGGATACTTCCTAATAAATCAGTTTCACATGAATCCAAATCGCATCATCCGTCTCTGGGGAACCCAACCTCAGACATTTGCCTTATGGAATTAGAATTGTTGTAGCTCTGTAGCAAATTTCATTTTCTGATTTTTCTTTTCTCAACAACACTCTGCTGTTTTCTTTTACAAAAATTGCTTAGTGGTCTTCTATAGGATTTTTAGATAGGTACACATTTTGAGAATTCATGATACCTTTAAGTAAACTCAAATGTTGCCTATTGGCAGGTTATTTCCTAATAAATAAGCGATTGAAGTTATTTTTGTACTTGGGAAGGGAACTCCTTTTTTCCTTCAAGCTCAGATTCATGAATCCACTTTGTAATTTGCAAACAAATTACTTCCTATAGTGCAATTTATTTTGGTGATTTTGGAGCAGCACTAAAAGTGCACCTGGCATTTGCATGAATCTATAAATATGAAAAGGAAAGGGAAAAATGAGAGTTGGGGGTAAGGCTGCTAATGTTTATTTAGAATCTCAAATGTCCCAGACAGTGTATATGCAATCTGAAAAGTGAGAGACTGAGACACTTGTCCTGTGTTCACACAATCAGTGAATAATTAGCCAGAAATTTAAAATGAACAGAACAGGAATTAAATTAAGCTTCTTGCAGTTTTCAGGAAAACCGTGTGCTTACTTGTTATAATAATATTCGGTTTATCTTCATGCAAGAACACTAGTTTTCTCGGTTTAATTTCTAGAGGGCTCTTCCCTATGGTACTGCTATAGGATTTCTTCACCTGTCAATTTCCTCCAGCAGTCAAAGGCCGGTATTGGTTTCAATGAACTATTGCCAGCATCTACTTGAAATCTTTTGCCTGAGAGATTCGGCACTAGGTCTTAGTGTGGGACAGTGTGTCTTTGCCGTGAAAGCACAGCTGCAGTTTCCCAAATGCTTTTTCTGGTCTCATAGGTGTTCTGTCAGTGGATGGACTGTCCAGTGTTCCACTTGCTATCACCTCTCATTTTCTCAGGCATGTGTTTTTGGCTTAGAAAACTAACTCAATTTGCATTTAATCCGGGCACAAGCCAGACGTGGATCTTGGATGCGTTCTTGAGCCTTCTTTCCCTCTGGGGAAAATACTTGTAGACGGCTGTATTCTACATGCTTTACTGGGAACGTATAGAAATATTTTGTTTTATATATGATCAGTTAGGTCAATATCTGTGTGTCCATCTAAAACTTGAATTTTTCATTTAATTAGTACTTAAGCTTTTTTTTTTCTTTTTTTCTTTTCTTGAGACATGGTCTTGGTCTATAGCTCAGGCTTGTCATGAACTCACTAGTGTAGCCCAGGCTCGTCTTGGACTCATGGCAATCCTCCTGCCTCAACCTCCCCACTGCTGGGATTACAAGCATGCACCACCACACCTTGCTTATGTGGTGCTGGGGAATCAAATTCAGGGCCTTGTGCTTGCAAGGGAAGCACTTTAACTGCTGTGCCATTCCTCCAGCACCCTTAGGCTTTCTCTCTATGTCAGTCTATCACATAAGGCAGGGTCTTGACAGAAAACAATGCCTCAGCTCATATGAAGTGACTGGGGCAGGGGAGCATTGATAAACTAAATTTTGTGAACAAAGTGTAGCAAAGTCATATAACAAAAGTACTCTATGAAATAAATGATAATGAAGGTACTCCTTCCACGTCCAGAGCAGACACAGGAGAATATAGCGAGAGGAGTTTTGCTACTTGGGGAAGTTTGAGAGGGAGAAAGATGCAGGCATAGGCAGAGACAGTGACAGAGGCTGACAGAGCTGCGTGGATGTGCTGCTTGGCGGGACTGGGACCTGTCACGGAGCGAGGCAGTTACTTAGAACCAGTCTCACAGGGAGAGAGCCAGGAATGTAGAACATACTCTGTCCTTTCCTCCCGCCCCCTTTTTGGAATCAGTTATTGGCTGAATATCTGTTTCCCTACCAAGGTTATGTAATTACATCAAGTGAAGGTCTAGCTGGGGGTGTGAATGCATTTGAAGATGGACCTTCGGGAGGGGGTAAGGGTAAGTGAGGTCGTGAGGATGGGCCCATCGTGGAAGCGAGGCTCTTGTGAGGAGAGACAGCAGGGACCTTGCCCTCTTCCCCCCATGCACGTGCACTGAGGAGGGCCAGGCTCACCTGGCAGGAAGGCATTGTCTGCAAGCCAGGGAGACAGCCCTTACCAGAAGCAAAACCCTGTGACATTTTGACCTGGGACCTTCCATCCTCTAAAAGTGGTAAAAAGGAAATCTGTTGTTCAAGGCATCCAGACTATGATATTTTATTATGGCAGTCTGAGCAAAGCAGGCCATTGCCTCTGATCTTAAGGGACAGCCTCATTGCCTGAACCCAGCGGGAGGGCAGCTCTCCACGGTACAGTGCTCACACATTTGTGTGGGTTTTTGTTCATTCTTTCAGGACATGGCCAATGCCTCTCTATGAAAATATTGTTCCCGGGGAAGGGAATGAGATGAGGAAAAGTCACTGCAATTCAGAACTTCACATTCCGTGGGAGTTAGTTTCCCAAAGATGTGAAGTTTTTCCAAGTTTGCATATGCCAGTGTTTAATTCATTGGGAATGGAAATTTAAGCTACATTATTTTTTTCTTGTTTAAGGAGTGCTGCACAAGTAGTTTGTATATCTGTGAAGATATTTCTTTCATATTCACAGCAGAAGTAGAATTGTTGAATTAAAGGAAATATGCATGTTTAATATTAAATAGGCTGATGTGAATTAACTTCTACTAAAGGAGGTTAGGATTAATACTTCTCCTTCAACAGTAGTTAATATCATTCTCCCAACATTTTACAATACAACAGGGAGAAGGACAGAGATATTAGATAGTTATTATTGTATTCTTCCTGATTAATGGTGAAAATTAGGAGCTTAATATATTTCTTGCCATTTATATTTCTTTGTAAAGTTCTTTTCTGTTCTTTGGTGATTTTTTGAGGGGGATGTGAGAATGGAATCATTGTTTTTAACTTTTAAAAGTTCTTTGTATATTTTGTATTTTTGTTACTCTATTAGCTTTCTTTTAAAAATAAAACGACATGTTCTTTATTTATTTTATTTATATATCAAATCCCTTTCCCCTTCCCACCCTTTAACCCTTCCCCCATCTCCCTCTCCTTCCTTCCTTCCTTCCTTCCTTCCTTCCTTCCTTCCTTCCTTCCTTTCTTTCATCTCTCCTTTACTTCCTTATGTTTTAGTTTTCTCATATTAGAGAATCCACATTGTGTTTATCCTTCTGTGTCTGGTTCATTTCTCTAAGCATAATGGTCTCAGGTGCATCTATTTCCTACAAATGATTCAAATTTGTCTTCCCTTATGGCACAGTAATACTCCATTGTGCATATACACCACACCATCTTTATCCATTTATCTGTTGTCAGGCATATTGGCTGCTTCCAAGATTTGACTATTATAAATTGTGCTGCTATAAACATGGATATGCATGTATCACTATAGTATGATCACTTTAACTCTTTTGGGAAGGTTTCTGAAGACGTATAGCTGGGTCAAATGGAATATCTGTTTTCTATTTTTTGAGGAATCTCCATACTGCTTTCCATCGTGGTTGTACCAGTTCTCAGTCCCACCAGTAATGTAGAAGGGTTCTTTTTCTCCCACAGCATTGCCAGCATTATTGTGTTTTGAATTCTTAATACCAGCCATTCTTACTGGAGTTAGATGGAACCTCAGTGTTGTTTTAACTTGCATTTCTCTGATGGCTGAAGATGCTGAACATTTTTAAAAATGTATTTTTTAGCTATTTGGACTTCTGAGAACTGTTCATTCATTTCAGATTCCCATTTTTGATAAGGTCCTTTAATTTGCAGGTCCTAATTTTTCAGTTTTTTACATATTCTTGGTAATAGGCATCTGTATGAGGAATAGCTGGCAAATAATTTTTCCCATTCTGTGCGTGCTGTCTTCACTCTGTTGATTGCCTTTTTTGCTGTACAAAAGTTTTTAATTTGGTAAATCCCTTTTGTTGATTCTTAATGTTATCTCATATGCTTTGGTCATTTTATTGAGAAAGCCTTTGCCTGTGCTTATGTCTTCAAGAATTTTGCCGAATTCTTTTCTTCCAACAAGTTCAGTGTTTCCATTTTAATGTCTAAGTTTTTGATCCATTTTGACTTATTTTGGTGCATGGTGAAAGTCATGGTTCTAGTTTCATTCTTCTGCATGTGGCTAGGCAGTTTTCCCAATACCATTTGTCAAAGAGGCCATCTGTACTCTACCTTATAATTTGGCCCTTTTATCAGATGGCTGAAGGTAGGTGGGGTTTTCTCTACATGCTCAGTCTCTTCCATTCATCCACCTATCTGTTTTGTGCCAATACTATATTGTTTTCATCACTATTGCTTTGTAATATAACTTGATATCTGGTATTGTAATGCTTCCTGCTTGTGTTTTGTTGCTTAAAATCATTTAGGCTATTCTAGTCTGTTGTAAATTTTCAGATAGTTTTTTTCTAGTTCTGTGAAAAATGCTCTTGATATCTTGATTGGGATTGTCCTGAATTTGTTTATCAGTTTAGGTAGTATGGCCATCTTTGGCAATGTTAGTTCTGCCTTGAAGGAACAGAAAAAAATCTTTTCATTTTATACTATTTTCTTCAATTTTTTTTTCAGAGTACGATAGTTTCCAGTATGGAGGTCCTTCACTTGCTTAGTTAGGTTGATTCCTACGTATTTAATTTTTTTTTTTAGTTGAGCGTGAATGAAATTTTTTTGTGATGTCTTTCTCTCTCTTTTCATTTTTCCTTCTTTAAGGCAGGGTCTCACTTTTTGGCCCAGGCTGGTCCTGAATTCACTATGGCACCCCGTCTGGCCTTGAACTCACGGCAATCCTCCTGTCTCAGCCTCCCAGGTGCTGGGGTTACAAGCATGCACCACCATGCCCAGCTTATGTGGTGCTGGGGAATCGAACTTGGGTACATAGTGCTTGATGTAGTGCTTGCTAGACAGGTGCTTTAACTGCTGAGCAATTCCTCCAGCCCTTCTAATGTCTTTCTCTGTTTTCATTGTTGCTGTAGAGGAATACTATTGATTTTTGTGTATTGATTTTATATCCTGTAACTTGACCAAATTTGTTATTAGTTCTTGAGTTTTCTGGTGGAGTTTTTGGGGTCCATTATGGAAAGGACCATGTCATCCACAAATAAGAATAGTTTGACTTCTTTCTTTTTGATGTGCTTTCCCTTTATTCCATTCTATTGCCTGGTTGCTTTAGCTAAGATTTTGAGCCCCATGATAAATGAAAGTTGTAAAATGGGCACCCTTGTGTTGCTCCTGATTTCAGAGGAAATGCTTTCAAATTTTCCCCATTCAGGATGATGTTGGCAGTACGACTCCCATAAATAACTTTTGCTAGCTTGACGTTAATTCTTTTTATACCTATTTTCATCGGAGTTTTGATCAGGAAGGAATGTTATGTTTTATCAAAGGCTTTTTCTGCACCTATTGAAATGATTGTGTGTTTTTCGTTTTTGCTTTTGTTACTGTGGTATATTACATGAATTTATTTGCATATGTTGACCCAGCCTTGGTTGTGATGCATGATCTTTTTAATAGTTTGTTGCATTCTGTTTGCAAGTACCTTACTGAGGATTTTTGCATCTATATTTGTAAAGAAAATTGATCTATACTTTTCATTCTCTATTAGGGCTTTATCTGGTTTTGGAGTCAAAATGCTTCCAGGAAGGAGTTGGGCAGTATTCTCTCTCTTTGAATTTCATGGAAGAGTTTAAGGAGCATTGCTGCTAACTCTTCCTTAAAGTTATGATAAAATTCTTTGGTGAATCCATCAGGTCATAGGCTTCTCTTTGTTGATCAGTATTTTTTTAATTACTGCCTCAATTTCATTCCTGGTTGTTACTGTACTCAGGGTTTTTAATATCTTCTTGATTCAATATTGGTATAGCATATACATGTCAAGGAATTTATCCATTTGTTTTGATTTCTTGAATTTATTGGAATGTAGATTTTCAAAATAGGTTTTTATAATCCTCTGGATTATAACTGTGTCTGTTGTGATTTCACCTTTTTCATTTCTTTTTTCTTCTGTTTTATTAATATGTGTATGTGTGATGCATAATGTTTACATTGAACTTGAGTATTTTATGCATATGTAGCGTCTAAGTTACAAACCTTCCCCTCTCCCTTTTTGACCCTCCCACAGGCTCCTCTTCCATCATCTTTTTCATTTCTAATTGTATTGATGTGATTTTTTTCTTCTTTTGTTGAGTTTGGCTAGAGGTTCATCAATCTTATGTATCCTTTCTAAGAACCACTCTTTGATTCGTTGATTTTTTTTGTTTGAACATCACTGATCTTCATTCTGATTTTTATAATTTTCTTCTCTCTATTGCTTTTTGATTTGGGTTGTTCATATTTCACTAGGACTTTGATCTCTGTTGTTAGATTATTTATTTGGGATTGCTGTTTTTGTTTTTCATATGTGCATTCATAGCTATAAATTTCCCTTTTTAACACTGTTTTCCCTTTTAGTATTGTTTTCATTGTGTCCCATTGACTCTGGTATGATGTGTTTCCATTGTCATTTGAATTTAAAAAGTTCTTAATTTTTTTCTTGGTTTCTTCTGTGTCCCATTGCTTGATCCATAATGTATTATTGATTCTCATGTATTTGTATAGTTTCTCTAATTTCTTTTGCTGTTTATTTCTGGTTTCATTCTGCTGTTATCTGTAAGTACACAGGGGTTGATTTTAATTCTTTTGTATTTACTTAATCATGTCTTATGTCCAAGAATATGGTCTGTTTTGAAAAAACCTCTGTGCAGCTGAGAAAAAGGTGTATTCTGTTTACATTGGATAGGAGATTCTCTGATCCATGGTGGGATTTAGCTCTGGTAATTCTTTGTTGATTTTTGTTTGTCCGCTTGACCTGTCTATTTGTGAGAGTGGGATATTGGTGTCCCCTGATAGGATTGCCTTAGAGCTTGTTGGCCCTTCATGTCCAGGAGTTTCTGTTTTATGTATCTGGGTGTCTCTATATTGGGTATGTATATATTTATAATTGTGAGCTCTTCTTGGTCGATTGTTCTTTTACTCATATATAGTGTTCATCTTTGTCTCTTCTGATCATTTTGGTTTGAAATCTGCAGTGTCCGAGATTGGCATAACCACCCCTGCTTGTTTCTGGGCTCCGGTAGCATGTGGTATCAATTCCACCCTTTTGCCTTCAGTCAGTGTTGTTCTTTGTGTGTGAGTGTATCTCTTGCAGACAACACATGGTTGAGTTTTGTTTGTTGATCCATTTTGTTTGTGTCTTTTGATTGGTGAGTTAAGACCATTAGCACTGAAAATAATTATTGTAAGGTTTTGCCAAGTCCTGCCATTGTTTTGTGCTTGTAGTGTTGGTTCTTTGCTTTTTCTTTTTGTTACCTTTTCCCTTTAGATGTTTCCTTTTCCCTGTGTTCTTAGGTGCTGTTCTTCTAAGATTCTTTCAAGTATCTTACTGCCATGCTGGGCTAGTGGTTGCAAATTTCTTTAGGGTTTCTTGATCATGAAAGGTTTTTTTTTTCTTTTCCTTCAATAATCAGGGATAAATTTGCTGGATACGACAATCTGAGGTGATACTTGTTTTATTTTTCTTATTTTCTCCCTTTCACTGATAGGTATAAGTGCAAAATTAGAGTGCACAGTGATTTTTGAGCATTTGTGCACATGGTGAAGTTACAAACCCTTCCCCTCTCTTCTTTCAACCCTACCCCCACTCCTCTTCCCCCCTCCCTCCAGTTCTCATTATTTCCCACCTTGAGTTCTGTGAGATAATTGTGATCTGGGTCTCTCAGATCAGAGAAGCCATTTGATATTTCACCTTCTGCTTCTGACTCACTTCACTAAACATGAAGGCTTTACCCCAGGCTCTCTTGGCCTTTAAAGTTTGCATTGGGACATCTGCAGTAGTTCTAATGCCTTGGAAAAATAATTTCTGTTTTTCTAGTACTATTTTTAATATTCTGTCTTTGTGTTGAGTTTCTGAAGTTTTAATTATGATGTGACATGGGGACTTTCTTTTTTGGTCAAGGTTATGTAGTGTTCTATAAGCTTCTTATACCTGAACATTAATTTGTTTTCCTAGATTCTGAAAATTTTCCTCCATGATTTTATTGATTAAATTTGTTTCAAGTTTTGTGTTGTCTTCTGCTCTTTCTTCCACGCACAAAATTCTGAGATTGGTTCTCTTTAAATCATACATCAGCTGTTGTATCCAGCTACTTTGTTCACCTCTAATTTTGGTGGCATGTCTAATTGTGGAATTTGTTTTATTAGCCTTGTCTTCAAGGTCTGAAATTCTGTCCTTGCATTGTTCAAGTCAACTTATCCTGCTTTCAGATGAATTCTTCATATCCTGAATATCAGCTAGGTTTCTTCTCAGATTTTTCATCTCTATCAAAATATTTCTTCGTATCTTGTATTGTCTTATTTACCTCAGCTAAATTTTTGTTTGTGTCTTCTACATGCTCAGTAAACTTCGTACTAATTAGGACCATTATTTGTTTAGTAAATTTTTCTTTAAGCCCGCAGATCATTACTTGCATTTCTTTAAGAATGTCTTATTGAAACTGACTACAGAAAACAACTGGTGTAGTTGGTTTTTTATTTCCTTTCCTATGAGTTCCACTATTCCTGGGCCCATGACATTAGCTTCTGAGGTCTCAGGTATTTCTGTGTGTTCCCTGATGCCTTGTCTTCCTATCATTCTCTTGCTGAGAACTTCAATTTGATGGCCTAGCCAAGAGATTTTTGTTGAACATTTATTGTAGGTACATAGGGGAACCACTGAGTTCTGTGCTGAGAATAGGCAGTGGTGGAGTACCTAACAGACAGATGGCCTCTAAGATGTCATGTTCGCACCCAGCCCCTCAGTGAAGCTCTCTCCTCTGTCCTGGCTTCCCTCTCTTGAGGGCGGGGCTCTTGGTCCCCTAAGGTTCTCCTACTTTCCCCGAGCTCATTTAGGGGGTCAGGGAGCTTTCTGTCCTTTCCACAACTGTCTCATGCTAGTTTCTTCCCAGTCGCTGATTAAGAGTGTCCCCCGAAGTGTGTGGCCTATCTGTGGCCTTTCCCCCCCACCTAAACAGCTCAGAGAATCAGGCTTTTTTCAAAAGGGCTCCTTCTTATGTCATTGCTTAGTTTGGCTGCGAAGTGCTGCTTCTTCCAAGCTGTTCTAAACTTCAGGAGGCATTTTCAAGGGGAAGTGTGTGTGCAGTTTTTACTACCAGCAGTCTTGTTTCTAGAGTCTGAGACTATAAGCTGCTGTGATTGCCCATGTCTCCTGAATGTGGGTTTGCCTTGGTCTGAGGCACCTGGTTCCAGGCTTGCCTCAGTCTGTGGGAGCCAGCAGCTCATGGTCCTTCCCAGGTGGCCTGGGTCTCCTTCCTCGGCTGGTGTTTTCTTAAGTTTCTAATGTGTCTGTGGGATTTCCAACCTTCTCACGGCCTCCTTTCTATTTCTGGAGCTCTCCTATCTAAGTTGAGTGGGCAGTTTTTAACTACGTCTTAACTTTGTGAATGAGCCTCCAAGGAGCCATTGAGCAGTTCTGTTACTCAGCCCCCATCTTGCTTGGTGTCCTCTGCGTCAGTAGCATTGTTTACTCAGGCACTAGTTTGTGCTTATACTCAGAACCTCTCAGTCACGGTGCCAATTTTATTGAAATGCTAGGTGACGTTGCTCAAGCTTATCTTGTAACTACGGTCCCCTCTTCACCTACCTGTGATGGCTCCATCTCTTTTTGACACTCCATCCATCTGCAATGAGTGGGAGAGGTGTGCTAGTGAGTGGAGTATTTTAGAAAATGTTCTATAGTCCCCATTTTCCCAAATGTTGCCGGTCACCTGGATCTAGTTTTAAAACTTGGCTCTGTGCCCTCATCATTCATTGCTCCAGTTTGGTGAGATGTCTTTGCTGTGAGGTTGGTGAGGGGTAACCGTATGGTTGTACCTGTTGGAAGGTCCTAGCCACACTGCCAGCTATGCTGCTTTTCTGAGCTAGGAGCTCAATGGAGTGATTCTGCTCTCCCTGGATGCTCCGCTCTGGGGTGTACTGTGGCTGGTAACATCTCATTTCCATGTAATTCCACTTGCTGATGTCTACCATGGATTCTTCGTAAATAGTTTACCTAAGGATACCTCTTCTTGTTGTTCAGGACTTTTATATAATTCTGTCATTACCAGAGATTTGTGGCTGGAGAGAAAAGACTGGAACAGAATCTCACCTGGGAGCTTTCAACCTTTCAACCTAATAATAAGTACTTTGCTAGTCGGATGGATTCTGTCCCAATTACTTTACTCTGCTTTTGTAGTGCAAATGCAATCAGAGACAATAAATACAGATGAATGGACGTGGTTCTGCTCCAATCAATCTGAGTTAAAAACAGAAGAGGATTTGACCAGCAGATCTGGTTTGCAGACTCCTGACCCAAACTCTTTCCCCCTTGCGTAAGTAGACAAGAAAGAGGCTGAGAGCTCTGCCCAGGCTACTCAGCCAGTGAGTAGAAGAGCATGCTGGGTCCTTCACTGCTTCCCCCGCCCCCCACCCCGTGACCTTCCCTTTGCCCTTTGTGCAGCATTAAGGAAATTCCTAAGTGTGTCTCAGTTCTCCCAGAGCCTTGGAAACAAGGCCGTTACTTCTAATTCCACTTAACTTTTGCTTGGTGGCTTGAAGGCCAAAAAAGTCTAAGGTAACTATGGAGCTCATGAGAGATAAGAGCTGGTAGAGGCTGGCTAGACTGGTAGCTTTAGAAACCGCCGGTAGGAATGGGGTCTGTTGTTTCTATTTCAGCTTTTCATTTTGTAAGCCATAAAGACGTTTGGCAAAGTTAATGGAGTATAAAGTATTTGAGCGTTTCAGAGACAAGGTTCTAGCTTAGGCACACATTTATTACTCAATTTTAGTGAGTAGGGCCCACAAGGGCTTGAATTTGATATCACAGCGAAAGACAGTTCTTTTTTTCCCCCCTTTCCCTCTAATTTTGAGAAACTAGAAAAAGGAATGAAGCTAGGCATTCAGATTGAAGTTTGAATCTGTATTCTGCCACTTACAAACTGTATGACCTTGAAAAAATTGCTTAAACTCCTTGCTGGTCATTTGATTTTTGTCCGATGGAAAAAACTTATGCCTATTCTATAGAGTAGTGTGAAAGATTAAGTGAGATAATGTATAAAAAGGCTATCTATACATTGAAAAACATTGTAAGAATAAAAGTTATTAGTATATACATTGAGAAGAGAGTCCCCAGTACAAATAACAAATCAATACCAATTGCTGTGATTTGTTATTTGAAAGCAGGGAACGAAGGAATGTAAATGAGATAGTATATCATGAACGTGTTAACTAGCAAGCTTATATTACATTTAGTAAAAAACTAAATGTTAATTTATTTCTTTTTAAATTTTATCATCCCCAGGGACTTTACTTCAAGTTAGTACATCTACTTTTAATCTTTTTACAATTATCTAGGAGAATAAGTTAAACCTTATTTTCACTGGGACTGATTAAATGAAGCATCCCACTTAAAAGCGTACCTGTAGAAAACATAGCATAACTGGCTTGAGAATTGAGGAATGAAGAGGTGAAACGAATTTCACCTGTTTGTTTAGTAAAATCAGCCTTTATTCTCTCTCTTTTTTCACAGAGAGGAAACAGAGCATTGTGTCAGAGTGTGATCTCTGGATTTAAATGTATGCACTTACTTAACTTTCAAAACTACCAGGCACTAGCTATTGTCAGTTTGGACACATTATTTAACCTTTCTGCATCTTACTACCCTATACATAGAGTTGGGCTAATAACAACCTATATCATTAAAGTTGTTTTAAAAGATAATGGTTTGGTGCAGGTGAAGTATCTAGAGCAGTGCCTTGTATACAGTAAGGGCACCCAGTGCTAGTTATTCCAATTTATTAAAAACATTATGCCAAGTACGGCACTAAGAATCTAGATCTCCTTGTTAAGAAAGCACATTGGCAGATATGAAATTTTCAGAGAGTATTCTTCTCACTCGATTTGGGGAGAAAAAAATTGTAAACGTGTGGAAGCGTACTGGATCTGAGAATGTGAAAACAAAACCTTCACCCCTCCTGCTACACTCTCATAGCAAGAATATCTCTTTGACCTCTCAATTATGGGTTGGTCTTACCTGTGTTGACCAGGCCTACATCCTAAGGCCCTTTTAAGAGAGTCTAGCCACCAGTCATCTCATTAGCGTACAAATGACACTCCTGTCACTTTGGAAATTACAAGATTCTTGGGAAGATTTTTGCCCGCAAAAGGGAAAGAACACCAAATGCATGTATTTCATAACATCACAATAAGGAAATGCTTAAGGAATAGAACTGCTGTTTTATTTTGAGAAAAACTTTCCTATGAAGCTTCAATGACTATATTATGCTCTGCTGACATACTCTCTCTCTCTCTCTCTCTCTCTCTCTCTCTCTCCCTCTCTCTCTGTTTTTCTTTCTCGCTCTTCCATTGGAGATGGGGCCCAGGTCATTCTCACTGACCTACAACTCCAGATCTTTTTTTTTTTCTTTGTTTTTAAGAGTCCTGCTCTGCAGCTCAGGGGGGGAATCCTCAAACCCTGGGCCTTGTGCAGCTAAGCAAGTGCTTTACCATTGAGATGAGTAGTATTGAAGACTGATTTTGATTTCAAAACTCTTTTCCCCTGTAATAGGTTTTTACAAGTCCTGCTCTATGAAATGTCTGGCAACCTAATGGCATAGTAAAAATTAATAAATGCCAATAGCTAGGTTATACTAAGTGCTTGTCGTTACTAATAGCCATATTAGAGTACTGTCATGCATTGATGCATTTTGAGAGAGTTAGGGATGTGCCATCTCAAAATATGCTGAGTGGGATATTTATTATTTCTCTTGAGGAACTGTGAACTTCAGAAGGGGCCATTAGACTTATTTTTTCCTACAGGCAGAAGCCATAGAGATTATTTTTGAGGGATTGGCTTCCCTGTACCAAAGTGAGAACATCGTCTGAATCAGACTAGTGATTGGGTTGTAATGAACCCAAGTAAATAGCTTGTCGAAGTGACCCTTGTAGTAGCTATATCTCTAGAATTTATTACCTTAGTCCAGAGAACCATTTGTCATCCTGTCATTCCTTGAAAGACTTATTGTTCAATGTCTAAAATGTATAAAGCATCTTGCTTTGGTCATTTCTTTAGACATCACTGTCTTGTGAAAATTCATACATGTTAGTTTGACATATTTTTCTTGTTAATCAGCTTTATATTAATTCAGTTCCTAGATCCAGTCAAAGAGCTCATTTAAGAACTAAATTATGATAGAGGGGGATCTCTTTTTCTTATATAGAACTTAAAACCTGAACTGGAACTTGGATATTAGGTCACTTGACATGTGGTAGTTCCATTCTTGAGTGCTGATTTCAGTGTGTCCTGCCTACCCTCAGTGTAAGATCCTAGGTCTAAAAGGAGATAAAATGGAGAGTAGGCGTTTCTTGGTTCCTCTGTGTCCCAGGAGAGGATCCCTTGGCTTGTGCAGGCTAATGAAAATACTAAAAATTATTTATGCCCTCTTGAAGAATAAGAGGGAAAGGGAGATGCATCTGTACATGTTATAAATTCTTGACCTTGCAAGTATTCTTAATTTTTTTGTTCAATGGTAAAACAAAATGAAGGTAAGTCAAGTCCAAGCCATTGTTGTTACTAATCTTGTACCCTGAACCACCTTAGGGCTGACTCCTCTCAGGCCTTCGTGCCCAGTGCTACACTATTTCTAAGAAGAAACCTTCCTAACGTTCTCTATGATGGGTAATTTACTACAACATAGTTGGGATTTTTGCCATCCACTGATGATCCAGAGGGGCTACCACACTGCAGAAAAAGGAGTTGAGTGTGTAAGAAACCGGGACACTCTCATAGTCAGTCTGGTTCCTGAAGCTTTCCCTGTGAATCCTTCTCAGTCATCTAAAAACGCTGCCTTCAGCTTTCATTGTCCCCTTTACTTTCATAGCACAGCTGGGACAAATTAATTTTTTTCTGAAAATGTTTACATTTTCAAATGAAAAGAGATTAGTTTTTCCTATGTCGAATGAGGATCATGGTTATTACTCTCTGCAAAGCAAGTGTTAAGCAAGATTAAATTGTCAGAATCAGCTGAACTTGGTGGCACATGCGTGTAGTCCCACACTCTGGCAAGATGAGATAGGAGAATCAAAGTTTGAGCCCAGCCTGAGCAAATTATTGGCATAAGACCTTGCCTCAAAATTAGAAAAATAAAGGCTAGGGATGTAGCTCATCGGTAGAATAGCTTCGTGTTCTACCCTCAGTTTAAAAAAAAAAGAAAGGTAAAGAAGTTTACTAAAAGACAGAAAACAAATGAGAGTTTATTCTGGAAAATGAGAAAATTTCAGGTAAGAACAGCAAATTTCCATGGCTTGAGATACTTCCTGTGCCCTTAGGATTGCCGGATAAAATACCAGATGCTCAGTTGGGTTTGAATTTTAGATAAATGACAAATACTTTTTTTAGTATTTCTAAAATATTGCAAGTGATATGCTTATACTAAAAAATTACTCATTGTTCATCTGAATTTAAAATTTAGCATGGCATCCTGTGTTATCATTGGCTAAATTAGGCAGCTTCCTTTCTGTGCCGCCTCACCCCCCTTCTACCTGGGGCTAACAGCTGGATCAGCAGGGACATGCCTAGTTACCATATGAGGTGGGCTTGATTTAGGTGGAACGTTGGGGTAACAATTTGTGGTTTTGCCAGCTAAATGTGATAAACCTTGTTGAGAACAGGAAAAACCACTTGCTTCTTTGCTAACTTGAGACTGTTTTTTTGTTGGGATAGCGTGGGATAAATCAAAATGTAATGGAGAGATCCTAACTTGAGATCAGACTTGCAAACATCGTGATGAATATAAAACTTCACAGATGCATGGTGTGATGTGAGATAGATTTCAGGGACATCCAACTAACTGCAAATTGGAGTGTAACCCCAAGACACAGGCATGTCAATATCAGAGGGCAGAAGCTTTATGGACCTCAGATATTTGAATTCAACTTCTATTAAGATCAGTCAGTGACAGAGGAGAAACCGCAAGTGTGATAAATAAAAGAAAAAAATTGAAAAAATATGTCCAGAGATGTCAGTGGTTATGTGCCACCAGGGAGACAAACAGTATTTTATAGTTTGGGCAAATTGCAAAGGAAAAGGAAAAGCCCAAAAATCAGAAACAGTAAAACAGAATTAGAATTTTTATATTATCTTAGTTTTTATGTTACACATTTTTCAACTTAAAATTATGAGATACACAAAGAACAGAGAAGTATAATTAATTAAGATTCTGGAGAGAAGGCAGTCAGTAGAAACTGATTCTACTTGAGCCCAAATATTGCAAAACCATTCTTATAAATGGGCTAAAAATGAAAGGCAATTATGTTTAATTATTTAAAAAAACATACTGGCAATAATAGCAAATAGGTAATCTCAACAGGAAAATACAAATAAACTAAAAAGACATTGAAGAGGCAAGTTAGCCTTGAAAGCTAATCAAAATAAAAATGCACTAGGTAGGGTCAACAGTACATTTTAGATAAAAGAAAAAATTACTTATTGCATACCAAATTTAAAGAACAGAAATAAGATTGAAACAGAAAGCTTCAGAGACTGATGGGCAGTGCTACATATCCCAACATTTCTATGATGGGCATTACGGAGGAAGAAAACAGAATAGAGTAGAAAAATTTTGAAGAATCAGTTGCTCCAAACTCTACAAATTTTATTAAAACCTGTAATATACAGGGTCAAGATGCTCAAACCTTAAGTATGAAAAGCACACATATCTAAATTATAGTGTAACAGAGAACATGTGTCAAAACTAGAGCAGAAAAAATGACCCTTTACCTACAGAGGAACAGCAATACAAGAAATGTCTGTTTTCTTATCAGATTGCTGTATAATTGAGTCCAGAGGCAGTGACGTGCTCAAACGCAGGACAGAAAAAAAAAAAAATAATGTTGCTTAAGAATTCCATATACAACAAAATTTTTCTTAAAGAAATCAGTATGAAATAAAGACATTCCAGATGAGTAAAAACTAAGAGTCTTCTAGCTACATACACTCTTATGACTGAATCCAAAATGGGCAAATAAGTTGCATAGAAAATTCTCAAAAGAAATACAGTTGGCTAAGAAGTACATGAAAACGTGTTCATTACCTTCAGCAAATCAGCACTGCGCTGAGAATGGCTGTCATCAAGAACAAGTGCTGGCTAGGTGCGGGAATAGGAGCGAGAGGAACTTCCATAGGCGTAATCAGTGTGGAAGGTCTTTAAAAAATTGCAAAGAGAAATTCTATTCGATCCAGCTCTACTTTTCTTCATGATCTTTCTGAAAGGGTTAAAGGCATCCTGCCGTAGTGATATATGTATACCTCTATTTAGCGGTGCAATTCACAATAGCTAAGCTCTGGAAACAGCCTAGGTGTCCAGCAACAGACGTCTAGACAAAGAGAATGTCGTATGTATACACAATAGAAGATTTTTAGCCGCTAGAAATGAATCATGTCATGTGTGGAAAGAGATGGAACTTGAGACCCTAGGTAAAGTAAGTCAGGCACAGAAAGTTAAAATCTCGTGTTTTCTCTCACATGAAGTATAAAGAAAAATAAATATAAATTTATATAAAATATAAAGAAAAATAAAAGGTGGGAGTGCTGGTAGGAAACACACAGGCAGACTCTTGGAGGGAGTGTGAGCTTCCATGTGTTGAGGTCAAAACTATGACTTACTATAAAAACTAGACTTACTATAAAGTTTTTGTTAAAATATTTATGTTTTCTTCTTCCTCCCTATTAAGATGGTACCTGTCATGCTTCGCTTTGCCAAAGGTGAACGACTCAGGTGCAGGTCGTTTCTCAAAGGGTCTACTACCTGAAATTTGTTTTGACACTTTGCCGCGCTGCTTTAGCCTTCTGAGAGGCTTGTTAATATAGCAGCCTATCTTTTTGTGGTTCCTTACATCTACGCAGAGTAAGCCGTAATGCTCCTTTAGTTAGTTCCTTCTACTTCTTCTTGAGTCTCTTATTCCATCCTCAGGTAGCAGCTCTTCACTGTTTTTGAAGAGAACACTGTTGGGTCTCTGTGCTGAAGTCATCAACGTACCTTATCTCTTCCCTGTTCAGAGTTGAGTAAGTTGAGTCTTCAAAATCCGTATTATCAGTTGAAAATTTTAATCTTGCAATACCCCGTAGTTAAATGATTTCTGTCAAAAAGAAGGTGATGAAGAATGGAGAACATGGCTTTTGCTTAGATTCTTAATAGTTAAATTACACCAATGTTATTGTACAGAATGCATTTTTTTCAACACGTTACAATGTTTTAAAAAGTCATAACATGACTTGCATTATTAGTATTTGGGAGAGAATGGTTTTGGAGAGTAAATGAAATTTTGCTTGATCTTAACATCAAATGACTCAAAATGAATCAAAAAGTTTTCCATTTTCCAATTTTTGTTTCTTTTGGCATGATACAATAAAAAGAATCCAACAAGAGTACATTGAGTGGGATGATGTAATGTGAAATGCCAACAACACTGATGACTTAGGAATGGAAAAAATAGAAGACTGTTTTAAGGTAGCATAATTCCAATATTGAGAAAAAGAGCTCATTCATTTTGGTGAGAGGGAACTTTGAGGGATTGTGTTCTTTCTTTCTTTCTTTCTTTCTTTCTTTCTTTCTTTCTTTCTTTCTGTCTCTTTCTTTGTTTGTTTCTTTTGATACAGGATCTCACTCTGTAGTTCAGACTGATCCTGGAATTCTGTGTCTTAAAAATGAGTTCTCTTTAGAGATCTGTATTTAACGTAGAGTATAAACTTGATTATTAAATACAGTAAGCAATTCCCAGAAATCCCAGCAGTTTCTAAAGGTTTAAATGTTTAAAGAAGTAATGATTAAACCAGCAAGCAAACAAAAACTCATGAAAATAAAGCCTAGGAAGAAAACGTTTGGGTGGGATAGATGCTACAACAACTTGTGAATGTCTGAGGCCCTGTCATAGAGAAGGCAACTGCCTAAGCAAATAGGAAGTTATTTCCTATTTACAATTTACAAAGTTCTAGTTCTTCAGTTTCTTCCTTCCTTCCTTCCTTCCCTCCTTCCTTCCTTCCTTCCTTCCTTTCTTTCTCTCTCTCTTTCTCTCTCTCTCTCTCTCTCTCTCTTTCTTTCTTTCTTTCTTTCTTTCTTTCTTTCTTTCTTTCTTTCTTTCTTTCCTTTTTTGTAACACCACATTACATCTGCATGAAACTCAGTCTAGGAGGTGGCTAATTAAAGTTGACCTTTGAGACTTAAATAAAGAATAAATACATTCTTCACCCAGGGCTTTATTATAAAAGATGTCAACTCAGTGTGGTGGCACATTCCCGTAATCCTGGGACTCAGGGAGGCTGAAGCAGGGAGATTGCAATTTCGTATTTTAGTGAGAATCAAGGATCTGTCGTAAAATAAGAAATTTTGAAAAGGCTGAAGATGAAGTTCATTGCGAAGGCCTTGAATTCATTATTCAATTCCCAATCGTATCCATGGGTGTGCACACGCACATTCATTCATGCATGCGTGCACATGCACACACACACACTTATTTCCTTTACCCCATAGATTTTATGGAATCTTTTATTACTTCTACCTAAAAATTCTAGAATCCTTCTTGAATAAGATTCTTTTGATTTCAAGATTGGTCACACAATAAAATTGCAGACTCTTCTCTTGACTGTGTTTGCTAGATTGTGATGATTACCAGCCTCTTGAACATCTCTGCTCGATTCTTCCCACTTTCCTGTCTTGTCCTCTTACTCGGTACTCTCTTTCTAGGCAATGCATGTATGTGCATGGAGTCAATGGCTATCTATTTATTTGTTTTAACGTCTTGTATTTCCTCCCACCATCCCTCTATTTCTTCCTTTTTTCTCCCTTGCTCCCGTCCTTTCTTTCTCCCTCCCTTGTTTCCTTCTTTTCTTTCTTATTCTCTTTCCCCTTCCTTCCTTGATATTTTAATACCTGTAAGAGTATACATGTATCAAATTACACATTCTTTATAAGAATGTGTAATATGTTGTTGTGAGTTGTAGTTACCCTACTATACTGTAGAACACCAGAAGTAATTCTTCCTTTGTTTTGGAATCCTTTATCCAACTCGCCTTAATACCCCCTCCCTCACACCCTGCCCAGACTCTATTAATTACTATATTACATTCAGATCAGCTTTTCTCTTATCCTTCTCTGCTTTTCTGCTCTCACATATGAGAATTAACATGGGGTAATTTTTTTTTTGTCTTTGGAGCCTGTTCGGTTTCACCCAACATAATGTCCTTCAACTTTACCCATATTGCTATGAATGACAGGTTTCATTCTTTATTATACCCAAACACTATCCCATTGTACAAATACAACACATTTTCTTTGTGCATTCATTTGCTGATAGACACTTAGATTGATTGAATGTTTTGACTGTTGTGCATAGTGTTGCAAGAAACATGGAAATGCCAAAGTCTCCTCAGTACGCAGATTTCTCCTTCTTCGTATACACACACGCAGTAGTAGGATTGCTGTGTCAGATGGTAGTTCTATTTCCAAGTTGTTGAGGAAGCTTCATACTGTCCTCCATGATGGCTGCACTAATTCCCACTGACAGTGCATAAAATCTCTCTCTTGCATTCTCACTTGTTTGTTATTTATTTATCTATTTTTGATAACTGTTACTCTGGCTGGAATGACATATTACCTCCCAGTGGTTTGTGTTCCATTTTCTTGATTGTTACTAATGTTGAACTTTTTTTTCATAAACTTGTTGGTTGACCACTTTCACTTCTCTATTTGAAAGACGTCTATGTATATCATTTACTCTTTTTTTATTTTTCTCATCCTGGTGCTCAAACCCGGAGCCTCACACTAAGCCTCCTTCCTTGGTCTTGTTACTTAAGATTGCTCAGACTATTCTAAGTCTCTTGGTTCCATATGAATTTAAGGATTATTGTTTCAAGTTCTTTCAAGAAATTTGTTGGTATTTTGATAGGAATTGCATCGAATCTATATATCAATTTTGGCAGTATAATCATTTTGACTATATTTATTCTTTGATCCAAGAACAGGGATATATTTCCATTTTCTGATGTCGCCTACAACTTCTTTCTTCAATGTAATGTAGTTTTCTTTATATAGGTCCTTCACTTCCTTGGTTAGGTATACTCTTGATATTTAATTTTTTTTTTTTTGCTGGGCTATTGAGAATGGTGTTGTTTAACCTTTTTATTCTTTTATTAGTATGTCTTTGTGATGCATAGTAATAACAATCAGCAGCATATCACATCTTGATCATTATTTCCCTTCTCCATTCCCACTCTCTCAATCCCCCATACTTCCTTTCCTTCTCTAAAAGTCTATCTTCCTTCTTTATTCCACTTCTTGTTTACCTTGCCCCTTTATATTTTTATGGTTTGATTTTCTCACATTACAGAAGCCATGCAATATTTAACTTTTTGTGTCTGATTTATTTCGCTAAGCATAATGGTCTCACGGTGCATATATTTTCCTACAAATGACTCAAATTTCTCTTTGTTTATGGCAGAGTACTACTCCATTATATAAATACACCATATCTTCTTTATCCATTCATTTGTTGATGTACATATCAGCTACATTGAAGATTTAGCTATTACGAGTTGTGCTTCTATAAATGTGGGTATACATGTATCAATGTTATATGGTGACTTCAGTTCTTTTGGGACGACCCCAGAAGAGGAACTCGTGGGTCAAGTGGGATATCTGTTTTCAGTTTTTTTGGGAATCTCCATACTATTTTCTATATTTACAGTCCCAACAGCAATGTAGGAGGTTTCCTTTCCCCCTACAATTTTGTTGTTTCTTGAGATCTTAATACCAGTCGTTCTTACTGGAGCTAGATGGACCCTCTGTGTTGTTTTGATTTGCAATTCTCTGATGACTCAAAATGTAGAACATTTTTTTTTCATGCATTTATTAGCCATTTGGGCTTCTTCTGAAAGCTGTTTATTCATTTCAGATTCCCTTTTTTATTGTTTTTTTTTAATTTGCAGGGTTTCTTTTCTTTTTTTTTTTTTTGCATATTCTTGGTAATAGTCCTCTGTCTGAGGAGTAGCTGGCAAATATATTTCCTGTTCTCTGGGTGCTGTCTTCTCTCTGTTAATTGCTTCCTTTGCTGCACAGATTTTTAATTTGATATAATACCATTTGTTTATATATAGTGTTATCTCAAGTGCTTTGGGTACTATGTTGAGAAAGACCTTATCTATGCCTATGTGTTCAAGGGTTTTTACTATTTTATCATCTAAGATGTTCCCATTTTAATATCAAGGTCTTTGATGAATTTTAATTTGATTTTGATACATTGTGACAAGTGTGAGTCTAGTTTTATCCTCTGTATGTGGCTAGCTAGTTTTCCCTGCATATTTATTAAAGCGGCTGTCATTTCTGGAATATGTCTTTGGACACTTTGGGTTTTTGTCCTTGTTTCTTTGTTAAAAATGTGATGTCTGGTATTGTGATGGCTCCTGCTTTTGCTCTGTGGGTAGGATTGTTGTGGCTATTTTGGGTCTGTTCTGGTTCATATAAACTTTGGGATCATTTTTAGTAGTTATGGGGGAAATGTTGTTAGTATTTTATTGGATTGAATTGAATCTCTGTATCAATTTTGGTGGAGGCCCATTTTGACAATATTGATTCTGCCTGAGCAGGAACAGGTGAAGTCTTTCCATTTTCTAATATTTTCTTCAATGTCTTTTTTCAGGATATTAAGGTCCAATACAGTGGTCCTGCATACGTTTAATTAGGTTGATTCGTAGGTATTAAATTTTCCTCAAGGCTACTGTGTTTTCATTTTTACTGTAGATGAATGCTATTGTTTTTTTTTTGTGTACTCATTTTATATCTTTCAACTTGGCTGGATTTGAATTTGAATATAGTTCTATGAATCTTCTGGTTGAGCTATAGAGATCCTCTAAGTAAAAGGTCATGTCATTTTCAAATAAGCATAAGTTGACTTCTCCTTTTCCTGTGTGTATTCCTCTCATTCCATTCTCTTGACTGGCTGCTTTTTATAAGATTTCAAGTACATGTAGAACAAGAGCAGTGAGAATGGACACCCTTGTCCTGTTGCTAATTTAAGAGGAAATGCTTTCAATTTTTAAAATTTAATATGATGTTGGCAGTAGAATTGCCATAAATTGCTTTTATCAACTTGAGGTAAGAATCTTCCAAATGTATTTTCGTCATTTTTTAGTGAAAGACTGTTGTGTTTTGTCAAAGCCCTTTTCTGCATCTATTGAGACAATCCTGTGATTTTTATCCTTGCTTTTGTGTATGTAGTGGATTACACGAATTGATTTATGTATGAACTATCCTGTATCCTCAGATGGAGCCAATCTGCTTGTGGTGTATATAGGACCCTTTTAATAATTTGTCGCATTTTGTTTTCAAATATCTTATTAAAGATTTTCACATCTATATTCATCTAAGAAATTGGTCTATTGTTTCCTTTCTTTGTTGGGTCAGCCTAGTTTTGGGGTCAAAGTGATGCTAGTTTCCAGGAAGGAGTTGGCAATGTTGCTTCTCTTTCAATGTCATGGAAATGTTTGAGAAGCATTGGCTCTAGCTCTTCTCTAAATTTCTGATAAATTTCTGAGGTGACTCCACAGGTAATGGGATTTTCTGTGTTGGTAGACCCTTTATTACTGCCTTGAATTGCTCCTAGTTATTGATCTATTTAGGGTTTTTATATCCTCTTTGTTTAATTTCAGTATCTCATATGTGTTTAGGAATTTATCCATGTCTTCTAGATTCTTGAATTTATTGGTATATATTTTCAAAATTAGTCCTCTAATTCTCTGGATTTTAATAGTGTCTGTTATGGTTTTACCTTTTTCATTTCTAATTGCATTGATGTGAATTTTTTCTTTCCTTCTTTTGGTGAGTTTAGCTAGAGGTTTATAAATTATCCTTTGAAGAGACAAATTGATTAATTGATTGTTTGTGGGTTTTTTTTGGTTTTTAATTTCATTACACCTTTGAATCCTTTTTTTCCCAATTCTTATATTTTTCTATCTACTGCTTTTGGATTTGGCTTGTTCTTGTTTCTCCAGGAGTTTGAGCTGCATCATTAGATTATTTATTTAAGATTGCTCTGTTTTTTCATGTCTGCATTCAGAGCTTTAAAGTTTCCACTTATTACTTCTTTTATTATGTGCCACAGATTCTGGTATGATGTGCTTTTATTGTCATTTGATGTTAGGAAGTTTTTTATTTCTTTCCTGGTTTCCTCTGTGTCCTATTGCTTGTTCAATAATGTATTTTCTGATCTCAATATATTTGTACAGTTTCTGTGTATTTTTTTGTTGTTGATTTCTGCTTTCATTCCACTGTGATCTGAATGTATGATGTCTTAGGCCATCCTTTCTTTAAGGCTTGTTTTTGGCACCTTTATTGAATCACTCAGAATCAAGTAGCTATAGATACATGGATTTATTTCTATGATATTACTTTTGTCCTGTATGTTATCATGCTGCCTTGTTAGTTGATGAAGCACAGGGCCTTTACACTGTGCCACATCTCCAGCTATGTAGTATGTCTTGAGATCAGGTGGTATAATGGCTTCTGCCTTGTTCTTTTTTCTTTGAGATTGCTTTGGGTCTCTTGTGCTTTTATGTGAAGTTCAGAATATTTTGTTTCTGGTTCTTTAAAGAATATCATAGTCATTTTTATGATGATTGTCAGTGACTTTTTTTTAAACTGACAATTTCTAAGATTAAATTATTTGCCCAGGATATTCTTTTGCACATTAGTTAATCTATGTAAGATTTCCACTTGGATGTATCCAAGTGGATTCAAATTTAATGCTTCCCAAATGAACTTACGGTTTTCTGCTCAATACTGCTTCTCTTTCAGTGTTCTCTCTAACAGTAAATGATGAGCATTGCTCACTCAGCATGTCACGTGATGGACCTATGTACCATCTGTACTTCCTTCTCTTCCTTAACTTCCATAACTTATGTTATGACTTCCTAAATATCCCTGGAATCCATCTTCTTCTTTCCTTTCTCAATGCCACCATCCTCATCTCTCTCAACATCATTTGTCCTTTTTCTTCTCCAGTGGCTTTTTGTTGAATTTCCTGCACACTGAAATCATGTCCTCACTGTGGCTATTGTAGTCAGTGTTAAATGAAAACATAGTAGTTCATTTTCTTATGTTAAGGTCTAAACACCTTAATCATTTTATGAGACTCTTGCATACCTACCCTCCTACTAAGGTCTTTGATCTCTCATGTTAATCTTTTCTTCTCCCTCTCTCTCTCTGTCTCTCTGTCTCTCTGTCTCTCTCTCTCTCTCTCTCTCTCTCTCTCTCTCTCTCTCTCTCTCTCTCTGTCTGTCTGTCTCCTTCTGATAGAAATAAAAACTAAGCCTTTGTTCTATACATTTTCAGTCTATTTTTGGTTTTGATTTTGAGATAATGTCTCACTAAATCATTAAGTTACCCAGGTTGAGCTCAAACTTGCTATCTGCTTACCTCAGCTTCTCAGAGAGCTGCGTTTACAGGCCTGCACCACTGGGCCTAAACCCTTGCTTTCTGCATTTCTTCCCTATCAGAGGTTTTCTGATCCCCGAGTTCACGTGTCTTCTGTAGCCAAGTGATTTTGAACATTCTTCTGCCTATTATTCCCCTCCTGCCCATCATAGAATGCCTTATAATTCTACTTCTCAAGGTCATTTCCCCTGGTAAGCACCGTCTGAGCTACTGGATGAAGCCAGATGTTTCGGGTATGTGCTCTCATAGCATCCAACACTGTAACTTGAAGCTTTGTGAACTGTGTCTTTTTCACCACTGTATCTTAACTATCTAGCAGAGGTGTTGCCACCAATAATATCTACTGAGTAATAAACCGATAGTTGCAACCACTGTGGCATGGATACGAATGATATAAATTTAGGATTTATAGAATAATTTCTAACGTCACTACCCTTTTCTAGTATTTTTGATGTCTCCAGTGGGCTTACTTGCTTCTTATGTATGGGCTATGTAAACCTAATGTGTGTTGAGGATTTCCTATCTGGCCAAACTGCTTGCTCAGACATGTGACATGTTCTAGGTTCAGAGGGAAAACAGTATGGTAGGAGAATTTGAAGACCAAAATCAGCCTCTTGGTGGTGAATCAATCCCTCCCATTAGCTCCCAATCTAAACAAGGATTTATGACAACATTTTCCCCCTCATACATAGTACTATAGTACAGAATTTCTCTTACAGAATTTTGGAATTCATTTGTTCTTCCTTGAGATGAGAACTTTTATTTGTGTCAGCTTAGAGTAGTTCTGCTTCTATCCTAATGAAATATAGTTGATATAATGAGGAAATTTATTAAGTATTTATTGTGGCATATTATTAATACTATAATAATAATATTATTATCTAGAATTTTTGAATGGTTTTATTTTCCACAAAATGTTCTAATTATTTACCCTTATTAACTGATTTCATTATTAATGAAACCATAATTAATCGCCCTTTACATGAGGACACGGAGGTTAAAAATTTGCCTAGGATCTGACAGCTATTATATGAAGGAGGCTTGTCTTTAGAGTAGACTTAACATCATAAACAACAGAAGAACTACCAGTTTCTTTTACTGGATGCTTAGGACCGTACACTTAGGACTATTTGCTTGTTGCTGAGCAAGTCAAAGAAAGCCGTTTATTAGGATAAACAGGAAAAAACTAATTCATTTAAAGCTAACTCCAAGGAGAAAGGTGGGCCCATTTTCCTCATATCACCATCTCTCTGAGTATAGATGGTCACAGGGATCTTTTACAGATAGAAAAGAACCGAGGGGTGTGGAGGGCTGGACACAGAGAGATAATGCCCATCTCCAAGCGTTTTCTTACTCTGAGCCCTCTTCAGCTCCATTCTTCCCCTTCTTTGTGCATGGCCAGCATATCCACAGTCTGTTGCTTCTCTGAGGAGGAAGTGTTTGTTGTGTGTTCGGAGCTAGAGTTCCAGAGAAGCTATTTATCTTTAAAGAAAAAAAAAGTTTAATGCTCAACTTTTCCATACTGATTACATTTCCATCCCGCCTACTCAGCCCAGCCTAGGTCACCCTGTCTTTGTGCGTTGATCTCCTCATGTCTGTCTCGTTCTTCTCAGCACCCACATCTTAAGAGTTCATAATCTGTGCATCCCAGGCTGAAAGTGAAAGCTCTGCTCTCAGCTAAGCTAGTAAGTCTAAGCATGAATTTATTTTTGGAGGCTTTTAGTCCATTTGGGAGATTAAGATGGATTTTCCTGAGAGGTGGGGGTTGAAGGCTTAGTGCTTAGGGGGATGAGGGGAGAAGTACATAGACATACCCAAAAAATTGTACGGGTCCCCAGCTGGGGATGGGGAGAGGTCTGGGGTTCTTTGAGTACTTAATGCCTTGAAAGGGGAGGAACAAAGCCTCCCTGGTGAGCCCCCAAAGATGCGTGGTCTTGGAAGTGAAGAAAAATGTCCCTAAGGACTAACCTGGCCTGAGGAGTATGGTTATTCAAAGAGTCACCTACATTCAAATGATCCTGCCCTGGGCCAGGAGTAGGACAGCATGACACACAGCTGAGGAAGAGGCTGTTCCTTTGATCCAGGATCCCTTACCAACCCCAGATCCTTGAATGGTACAAATGTGTAAAATAGAACCTGAAATGTGACCGTATATTTGAATTCCAGAGCGTTTTGGTAGGTTGAAGAACTTTGCAATTAAAATAACAAGATTACATGTTTGATATTTTAGTTCCCCGCGTCAACTTGCCCTTGTTTTGGTAGGCCTTGTTTGTTCCCAGTGTTGCAGATTAGGCCAGGTAGAAGCGTCAGTTTTGACAGAGATGGTGGGTAGCTGGCAATGGCTCATGAATAATTTTGTACAACTTGAGAAGGAAACTTGTAAGATTATCCTAGAAAAGTATTATCTTGAGATTATGATGTTTGGTAGCAGTTGGTATATCTACATTTTAAAGTTATCATAAAAGGTAGCACTTCTTTTTAAAGACAGTACTTACTAAATTATTTAGTTCAAAATATCGTGTGTCAGGTATACAGTGAGAAAATACCAGTTGTGAGTTACCTTAATACAACAGGCTGTGATATGGACAACTGTGATATGTTATTTTTATTTGGCCTTATCCAGCCTGTATGTAATTTCTGCCAGAATGAGAATGTCCCCAATGTCATTTCCTGATGTTGAATTATCCTAGATCAGTGTTAACTGTAACTTCCAGAAGGTATCTATAGGAAAGGTGGATATTCTTTACGTTAGCACCTTAAAAAAAGGACATAGTTTTTTTTTTTTTTACAAGGGAAATTTATGTAATGAATAGTTTTTAAAGCCTACCTGAGGTCTTTGCATTTTGTCAGTTGAAACTTTTAATGTGAATGTGAGATTTTTAACGTATTCATAAATCTAATTTTCAGAGAGGTAAAACAAGTCTGAGACAAAATAAAATGAAAACATATCTTGATTTTATTGGACTCATCAATTAATGAAAAAATCAGATTTACAATGGTTCAAATAATATTTTTCCCACTATGTTATTTATTATACATATGTAATACATAGTGTTTACAGTGAGTTTGGGTATTTCATGCACATATATATCATTCAAACTTTACAATCTCTTCCCATTTTTGACCCTCCCTCCCCCTCCCTATCCCTTCCCCCAGTTCAGGCTATCACTTCATGTGATTCTGTAGAATGTCTGTGTTCTGGGTTTTTCAAGTCAGGGAAACTATAGAAGCTAAGATACTTACTGGCAGTTTAATAGAGAAGTATTATGTTGAGATGTCTGAATTAGTTATAAGACATTTTAATGTATAGCAGGTCACATGTCGTCAGAGTTATCTGTTTTATTGAACAGAAGTATGTAAGTTAAGTACATTTGCTAAGTCTAGAACCTTTAATCAACAGCTGACAGTACATTCCCTTATATAATTGTTAGGTGTTGTTGGTCCTGTAGGATAGTATATCTGTATGCATACATCTTTTCTTTTCTAAATTTCAGATGTATTTTCTGACATATATTTTTAAGACGACTATTAAATCAGTCCATTCTGTGGCTTCAGATTCTATATGCAGTCTGTACAAGTGAGTGACCCAGATATACTTCCCTCACACGTTCCTATTCTCCCAGCTGGGTTAGGGGATACAAAGTTGTGGTGATGAGGATGCTTTCTTGGCCACCAGGTGGAAAAGTGCATGGAATAGCCGTATCAGCAGGACATGTTCACAAAGGTTTCTGGTTTCCAAGGGTTGGATTCTTACTTTTATAAACACATGAAGCAAAGAGCCTGGATCTTTTTGAATGAGTTTCCAGTATTTCAGAATAATGAGCTATCAGAATCTTTATCTGAGGGGTTATTAAATAAATATTTCTGTAGTTTCAGTATCAGGACCTTAGTCACTGGATTCAGGAAATTGTAGTTCCATCTGATTAAATATAACTCCTTATTAACTGTGTAGTCTTGGCCAGCTTCTTAACCTCTCACAGCCTTGATCTTTTAATATGGGCTAATTTTGAAGGTTATATAAATAATGTAGATACAATAGCATTTTGGATATAGTTGTTCAGTAATAAAAAATGAGAAATTATTACTGCTGATTCTAGTTCAGACAATGAAATAAGTGAATATTTGTTTAGGAGGTCACACCTAGAGATAAATGCTTCCCGGGCAGGAAGAAGGAGAGAGAGAGAGAGAGAGAGAGAGAGAGAGAGAGAGAGAGAGAGAGAGAGACAGAGACACCAGAGAGACAGAGACAGAAAGAGATTATATGTTGGATAATGTACCAGTAAATGATTATGAAGATTTGAAAGCAAGCTTACATCAAGGTCAGCAGACTTTCAGTGTAAAAGGCTAGGCTGTCAGTATTTTAGGCTTAGTGGACCATGTGGTCTGTCACAGCTATTTGCCTCTGCCATGGCCCCACAAAGGCAGCTATGTATTATACGAATGGTCACTGATTTATGGTAGTTTGACTCTTAGATTTTTTTACTTTATGATGGTATGAAAAGCGTCCATTCAACAATTCTGTTTTTTGCTTTCAGCACAGTGCTTGATATATAAGATACTCAGTGCTTTAATATGAGATAGGGTTTGTGTTAGATGATTTTGCCCAACCATAGGTTAATATAGGTGCCCTGATTACATTTCAGATAGACCAGTCTAGGCTATGATATTTAGTAGTTTAGGTGTATTAAATGTATTTTATACTTGTGTTTTCACCTTTTGATGGACTTATCAAGATGTAATTTTGATGTAAGTTGAGGAGTATCTGTATGTAAATTAGTAAGTATAGCTGTGTTCCAATAAAACTTTCTTTCCAGAACCAGTCAGTGGCTATATTTGGCCTGTGGGCTTCAGTTTACCAACTGTAGACCTAGAGGATGAACTAAAGGAAAGTCCATTTTCTGGCTGGTGATGGCTGGAGTGGAGTTGTTCTGTTTCATGATTGTTGTGGTTTGGATCTGTAGTGTCTGCCCAAGCCTCATGTATGTAGATGTTGTAGATTGCTTGTGGATACTGGGCATTGCTGGGAGGTGGGACCTGGCTGGAAGGGGCAGATGCTTGGAGCTTGATGTGGAGGGGTGTGTGCTGGCTCTACCCTTTCTTACTGACTTGACTTCCATCTGCCATGTTGTGAAGAGCTGTCCCTCTCCGGCAGGACCCTGCCCTACCTGTTCACCATCGCTGGCTACCAATGTATGGACTGTGATGCTTTCAGCTGTGAGCTCCAATAAATCTTTGCTCTCTTAAATTGTGAACACTGGGCGTTCTGTCCCATGAGTGAGAAAGTAACTAAGACAGTGATGAACCTGGATCAAAGGAAATTGATGAAAGTGGGAGTAGTCATTTTCTTTACCTTGGATTTCAAGTAAGATGGTTTTTGGCAATGTTCTTTCTCCCCCAGATATTCTAGGTTTGACAGAATGGAAACAAGCTAGGCCATGCCATATTGCCAGCAGGCTTGAGAGGGTGGTATTCAAGAATAAAACCCTTTGGGGGTACTAGGACCAAAAGCCAGCATCAGGTGTGTGGGATGTTTTGGAAGCAGCAGCTGGGAGAGTGGTGGGGGCAAGTGGGGCATGGGCTGGCATGGCACGTGCTGGCTACCATAGTGAGTGCTGAGCTGTGTACCAGAGGAGGACTTTCTGTAGGTGGAGGTGCTTTGCCCGGGAATAAGGACTAAATGGGATGTGACAATTGTTATGGTCTAACATATGCTAATTTGGATTTGATAACTTATACCTTAGAGGGTTATGATCAACAATTTGTTTTTAAAAATCAAATGAGAAATATTCTGTAAAACATGGGTAATGCATAAATTTGGTGACCTCCAGTATTAAATAAGGGAATATAAAAATGGGCTGTATAACTGAAAAAAAACAAAGGAGAAGAATTTTATGTGTGAGGAAGAATATTTCACATTTGGAAAAAGGTGTGTGCTAGAGGAAGGCAGTACTAACGGTTTCAGCTGCTCAGTGTACAGCAAAGCCACAGCATGTTGTGGCTGCTAGAGTGATATTTTTTATTTCGTGCCTGGTGTTGAGATTATAGGAGGTCAAAAATTTTTGAAGCTTGCATTACTCAAAACATGTGGAATTTTATTTTATTTTATTTTTATTCTAGATGCCATGTCCTAATAGATAAACATAGGCTAATATGTTAGGAGCAGGGTGCCCAGAGAGGGAAAATGTCACTAATGTACTTTAAGTTTGACAGCCTCATAATTTTTGCCCTTCCTGGGTCACATGGTAAGGGGAAAAACTAAAAAAAAAAACCTACCCAAATTGGGGGAAAATGCAAAAGAATGATTACATATCATTTTAGCATTGTCAAATAACAGAAGGACATTCTCCAAATGAAAAAAAGGGTATTTATTAGAGAATAGCAAGGCACTGTAGTGGGTGTGCTGTAGTGAGCTCGGAAAATACAAATGGAGGTTGAGGCAAGGGGAAGGTTTTTAAAATGTATATGAGGTTCACGTAAACTATTTTGAGCCCGTAATTCTTGGCAATAGTGGTCAATCACAGGAGTGGTGATAGCAGAAGATTAAACAGGTAGTTGTTAGGCAGATGTTCACGGTGACATATTTTTTGTATTAGCTTTCAGTGGCTTTTGTAAAAGATTATGGCTTCGGCAAAGTCTTGTAAATATTCACTATTATAATTCAGATGTATACATGGGATGTCTTTCTTCACAACATCCCAGGCTCCTTTATTGTTTATTTTGATTAAGATTCCATAGAAATGGCTTCATTTTGCCTCTGATAAATTTCGCCTTGTTATACTGGGTGTTTTCTATTGGCCCAAGGGTAAGTGGATTCCTTGGAAGGACGTGCCTTTTTGTTTGACTGCTTCTTGCTGTTTGAATACAGTCCGAACACTGTGAACTCTGTTTTGTAGAATTCTTTTTTCCTCCATTTCTTTCTTTCTTTCTAATCTATCATCTGTCTGTCTGTCTATCTGATACATAATGATTACATTGAACTCCAGTGTTTTGTGGGCATGCATATCAGCCCTTTCCCCTCCCCCTTTGGCCCTTCTGTTCCTGCCCCATCCCCAAACCCTACTGTCTTACCCATTTTATTCTATAGAATGTTGTAGACCTCTTTTTGCTAGAAAATATAATTCCGCAAATTATTGCCCACTTCTTTTTAAGGAATTAAGAAATTTTTATCATATCTGGCAAATTTTTTCTAAATACCTATACTCAGTTCTTACATATTGTTTCTTCATAACTTAATAACTTAAATGAAATATTGACAGTAAATATTTTCATGAATGTCATATCGTAACTTTATTGAATTTTATGTTTGACAATATTATTCTTGAAAAAGAACAACAAACCAGGGTTACCTCAGGAAAACTAGTCTGTGTGGCCACCTTGAGTATAATATTAGTAATATTTGGAGTAATTCATATTAACAATCCTGGAGAAAGTAGATCATAGATAGTTCAGTGGGGATTTGAGTGAAAGATATCATTTTTGATCAGTTTTTAAACTCTTGAAATAAAGTAATGCAGACTATATGTAGGTATCAAAAGGGGTAGGGAGACAGTTGGTAGTATCATCCTAACTCTTAGGGCTTTGAAGCAGAGTGAGAAGACTCCAGCTTAGTCCTTTGGCGAGTAGTTCTGTGGCAGCCATATTCTGCTGTGAATCGCGTAGTGGAGGCTGGTTAAGGAAACAACTTGGCCAAAAGGACTTATGCAACGTCACTGCCTCATACCCGTTTTCCAGTTTAGAATTCAGACCAGGCTGGAGAGTTCATCCTACCGTGTCACAGATGAATACTTCCCACTTTTGTCTTATGTAGTTGAGTTTTATTAAGTATGACTACACTTTGGATCTTTAGTGATCCCCAAACGCTTGTTTGTTGAAGACTTGGACCTCAAGATGGCAGTATTGGAAGACAATGAAAGCTTTTGTAGATGTCTTGGTTGTGCTTTTTGTGGCTAAGACAGAATACTCAATACCTGCAGTTTAAGGGAGGGAAGGTTTGTTTTAGCTCACAGTCGCAGATGGTCTCAGTCCATTCTTGGGCAGCCAGCAATGGTGGAATGGTCCAGAGGAGGCTTAGTCAGAGAGGAGATACTCACACCATGGCGAGACAGGAAGCTGAGAGAGCGGGAAAGGGCAGAGCTAGAATATGCCCTTCCAAATCATGTTCCGATGATCTGACCCTTCCAGGTCAAGCCCCAGCGACTCACTCCTTCTTACCACACCCCACCTCCTAACAACAGGGAGATCACCTTCTAATCATGAAGCACTTGGGGACATTCCAGATCTAAACCACAGCGGGAGGTGAGCCTTTATGGGAAGTTCTTACATCACTGAAGGACAGCCCTCATAGATTGGGAGCCTCCAACCCTTCCTTCTTTATATTATTATTTTCTGGCAATGGGGTGAGTGGTTTTGGTCTCTATGTGTCCCTGCCATGGATGCTGCTTCATTACAGATCCAAAGCAAAAGGGCCAACTGAACAGGGATGGGAATTTCCAATTCTGAGTCTAAAAAACTTCTTTTCAAGTTGATAATCTTGGATAGTTTACCCCATTCATGAATTAGAAGTAACACCCAACTGATTTTTAAGCCGATTATATATATATGTGCATTTGTTTGACTGCTTCTTGCTTGGATCTACTTGTGTCTTTTGCTGGTACTTTTCAATGTGTTGCTTTTTATACTCACCAGACATTGTAAATAGTTTACCAGCATTGATGCGGTATATGTGGTTGACCTTTCACGTGGCTAAATTCAGTTAATCATGTGGAGGCATCATAGTGTACATAGGCATAACACATAGGGAATATTTTTATTTGTGTCAGAAAATTTAATTATAAAAATATGAAGTACTATCACTATAATTGTAAAAATATTTTCCACATTATTTATATATTTATATACCCATATATATTAATGTATATACATGTATACATAGCTATGTACCTTTATCTGTGTAAATGTGTAGGTATATGTAGGTATATTTAATTGTAGAATCTTTAGAACTGTAAGCAAAGATGTTAAATGAATGACAGCCCAAAAAGCGTCCCTTAGCTGAAAATGTGGTGTGGTGTGGTGGCGTAAGCCACTCAGACATGTCTGGCGAGAACCTTCTTTCTTCTTGTAATAATCTTCAGTTTGACTTTAAGGGAAACAATTAAAAATGGCTCAGTAAACTCTGAAAGGACTCCATTTTATGGATGACTGCACCACTAAATAAGAAGCCATTGCTGTGAAATAGTCTAATTGAATTCCTGATGGCTTGGATCAACTTTTTTCTTTTCTGAAAGAAAGCCACATTTAAGATAGATTAGAGGCTCAAAATCGTGATTAAGTCCCTCAATATTTTTTACTTTTTTGTACAGTAAAATATTAGGAAAGCTAATAAAACATTTGTGTACTCATATTAATAAGATACGTGAAAACCTTTGAACTGGCCAGTCAATATTGTCTTATTTGTTCCATGACCAAGCAGAGACCATATTTTCCACCCTTTTCAAGGGCTCAGTTATCACCTCCTTCAGCAGCTGCTGCTGGCTCAGACGTCTTAAGGCTTTAGATCGGGGCCTTGGTAACTATAAGACAGACGGGACAAGAATTACTTAAGGTATCAATTCTCCAACTTAAAAAAAGCAGTACCGTACAGTTAATACTATCCAGTAGAAAGTGAGCTTGTTGATAACAGAACTGGTGGGAAAAAAAGAATAAAAATGGTACATAAATTTATGCACAAGGGTTTATTAGGCTTTTTTTTTTTTGTATGCTTCATGGTGCAAACCTGCAAGTATCTACTTTACAGGAGATTCTTTGTGGTGTATGTAGGTGACTAAGAAAGGACTTGCCTGAAAGGCCCTGGGTTACATGCCTGGAATCCCAGCACTTGTGAGGCTGAGGCAGGAGAGTTGCTGTAAATTTGAGGCCAGCCTGGGCTCCATAGTGAGATAGTGAGTTTAGGAACAGCTTGACTACAAAGTAACATACTGTGTCACAGAGAAAAAAAAAAAAGGAAAGAGATTTAGTTAATTCATTTATAGTTTAAAATCCCAAGGAAGATCCTCACCTACGACCAGTATGATGAGTATGTTTTTTGGCATTACTTGTTTAAAATGACATAAAAGATCTGAGTATTATACTTTCAGCATAAACAGAAATGAGTAACATAAGACAGGAAGACAGCTTCCTATTCTAAAGATACAGTGGCAAATTTGGGGACACTGATGGAAAGCCAAGGACAAAAGACTAAAAGTGAAAGCAATGTTAATGATTTGCCTTTTGGTGCTCCTTGGTGGGCTGCACTGGGTTTCTTTTTGCGTTGTGGTAGCCTGTCTGCACACAGCTACTTGTGTAGATGGGAAGGTCAGCAGCTTAGCTGGGCACTGAGAGAAGGAAAGCAGAGTAAGTCGCAGAGGATGGGAATCTCTAGGGACACCATCAGACCATGGGCATTAGTAATCATTTTGCCTTCTCTCTTCAAGTAGGTACTGATACTTTTACTTTTTTTTTCTCTCCTATTTCAGAGGTTAGTAACCCTAATGTGTGTTTATTTCTAACTGCTGAATAGCATAAAGAAATGCTTCTGAGGTTACCCTGTTACGTGAAAAAATTGTTTTCAGTCTAAGGTAAAGATTTTTTTTTTTAAAAAAATCAAGTACAAGAACTACAGCTTATTCAATTATTTGGTATTTGTGGAATGCTTCCAATGTTGCAGCATTCTGCTAGGTGCAGGTGTTTGAAACATCTTCAAGCGTACTAAGAAGTTTTTTAAGTTTTTTAGTGCGGTCTTGATCTCTTCTAATTCCGTATAAATTTTAGGATTCTTTTTTCTAGTTCTATTAAAAATGCTGTAAGTATTTTTATGGGAATTGCATTGAATCTGTGTATTTGTTTAGTAGTTTGGCCATTTGACAATATTGGCTCTGTCTATCCAGGAACAGGTGATATATTTTCATTTTTAAATGCCCTCTTCAATTTCTTTTTTTACAGAGTGCTATAATTGTCATTGTAATGTCTTGGTTAGATTGATTCTTAGGCATTTAATTTTTTGAAGCTACTGTGAATGAGATGGTTTTCTTGATTTATTTCTCAGTAAATTTGTTGATGGTGTACAGGGTTGCTATTCATTTTCGTGTATTGATTTTGTATCCAGTGTCATCGCTGAACTTGTTTATTAGTTCTAAGAATCTTCCGGAGGAGTTTTTTGAGGTCCTTTACGTAAAGAACCGTGTGCCATCTGCAAAGAGGATGGTCTGGCTTCTTCTTTTCTTTTGTAGATTTCCTTTATTTCTTTCTTTTGCCTGATCGCTAAAGTTCAGAGCATTATGCTGAGTAGGAGTGGTGAGGGTGGATTCTTTTTTTCCCTAACTTTATGAGAATTTCTTTGAATTTTGCCTCAATCAATCCGATGTTGGCAGTGAATCTGTCGTTAATAGCTCTGTCAGCTTGAGGTAAGGTCTTTTCATACGTATTTTTTTTCATGTGAATGGATATTGGATTTTGTGAAAAGTGTTTTCTACCTCTGAGGTGATCATGCGATTTTTGTAGGTGCTTCTTTTTCATGTTGCATCATATTTATTGATTTATGTATGTTGAACCATCCTTGCATCCCTGGGAGGAAATCACCTTGGTCATGGTGTACAATCTTGTGGATGATTTGTTGCATTCTTTTTGCAAATATCTTGTTGAAGACTTTTGTATTATATTCATAAAGAAAATTGGCCTATAGTTTTCTTTTTCATTAAGTCTTTGTCTGGTTTTGATATCAGGGTAAAACTAGCTTTCAGGCATGTGTTTTGCAGTGTTCTTTCCCTGCATTTCTCATAAAATTCTGCAGTGAATCCATTATGTCCTGGGTTTTTCTTTGTTGGTAGGGTCTTTGCAATTGCTTCAGTTTTGTTACAGATATTGGTGTATTCGAGATGTAAAAAGTACATGCATATACAAAGACATACTTATGCTTTTCCCTTCAATTCTCTCATTATCTTCTTCCTTCATATTCTGAATATTGGTTGTGTAGCATATATTTATTGAAAGCCATGTATATACAGTATTTACTACTGCGATTCTTCCAACAGCAGCAATTTACATGAAATAATAACTATTTTTTTCTTAAAGAAAAAGTCCTAAACATGTATATAATTTGAACGTGGCAAATTAGTGCTCTTTTTATCTGTCCTTTATTTCTTCTCCATCACACGCTTTTAAAAACAAGGGGGAAGGACAGTAACCGTGATCAAATGCAATATGAACATGCGGCAGTTCTCCAAGCTGCCTGTAAGTAGTACGTATCACAAATGCACACGAAGAAAAAGAATGATTTTGAAAAAAATCTTGCGGTTGCCCATAGAAAAACAAACAAAAATTAAACCTGTTCATATTTGCTATTCAGCCATAGAGAGAAGAGGCACACTGATCCATTGTTACAGCACAGCAAACTTGGAAACCACATGTTACATGAAAGAAGCAAGCACAAAAGGCCGCGTAGTGTAAGATTCTACTTGTACTAAATAGTCAGAACAGGTGCAGAAACAGAAATCGGGTTAGTAGCTGGATAGTGGCTGAGAGGAGTGAAAAATAGTGACTGGTGATGAGTATAGGATATCTTTTGGAGCAATGAAAATGGTGTGGAATTATATAGAGACAGGGGCTTCCCAGAATGGTGAAAATACTGAAACCATCGCTGAATCGCTAACTTAAAACTAGTTGAAATGTTTTTGTGAGTCTGGGGGCTGGGAATAGCAGCCTGGAGGCCCCATATCTTGGGTTTCTTAGCCAGGAGAAATCTTTATGTTATATGAGTTTAGTTTTTTGTGAATTTATGTCATGTAAATTTTCTCTCAGAAAAAAAGAAATCAAAACCAAAAATTGAGCAATAGGCCCCAACATTCTACAACAAATATCAAAAGGTTATAAATTTTAAAATGAGGAATCTATATTTTTCTACATATTCTGAATTTTTTACATAAGCATACATTACATATTTTTTTGATACAAGGTCTCACTCTGTAGCCTAAGCTGGTCCTGAATTCACATGGAGTCCAGGCTAGCCTTGGACTCAAGGCACTCCTTGTGCCTCAGCCTCCTGAGTGCTGGGATTACAGATGTGCACCACCACGCCCAGTTTATGTGGTGCTGGGAAATTGAACTCAGCGCCTTGTGCTTGCCAGGCATGTGCTTTAATTGCTGTTCCATTCCTTCAAAGCAAAGATTACTTTTTTAAAAAGACTTTTGTTTTAAAATAATTATAATTTCACAGAAAATTTCAAAAAAATAGTACAGGGTAGTCCTGTGAACCTTGAGTTTCTCACTTCAATGATGATAATCTTCTCTCCCCTCACCCATTACTGGGGATTGAGCACAGGGCCTTTAACTGAGCTACATCCTTAGCTCACTTTTTATTTTTATTTTGAGACAGAGTGTCCCTCCATAGAGTGCTAGGCTGAGCTAGCATTTGTGATCTTCTGATTTCACCTCCCACAGTACTGGGTCTACAGTCCTGTGCCCCCAGGCCCAATCCCAGTGGTTACAGTCATCCATAACTATGGTATGGATGGAAACCAGGGAATTGACATTGACACATGAGTGTGTTTACAGTTCTATGCTATTCTATCATGTGTTTGTGCACTATCTTTACAATAAAGACATGAGACTCTTCCTTTACCATGAATATCTCTTTCCCAGTAGTCATCTCTGTTGAAGCCCATCTCTTCTATTCCAGCAATTCTGCCCTCGACAATCACACATTTGTTCTCTCTGTACGTGTGACTTTTTTATTTTTTAAACTTGGCTGGATGCCCCTATAGTCCATCCAGGATGTTGCATATATCAACCACTGCTATTTTTCTCACTGAGTAGTGTTCTATGGTGGGGATATACCGCATTCTGTTTCCTTATTAAAGGATATTTTGTGTGTTGCTGGATTTGGGCTTTTATAAATAAAGCTATTTTCATGTAAAAAGATAAAAACAATTTATTGTTTCCATTATTCATTTTAAAAGTTTGTTTTTCCCCCACAGGGAAGCCAAGAGGATATTTTCTTATTAAGGGATTGCACATAGGATTTTTAGACTAGAAAAGATGGGACAGAGGAAACCATTTTTCTTTCATACCACTATATGTGTCTCTGCCAGTTCAAAGGCCACGTCTAAGAAATACTTTGCCGAAAGGAGTAGATGCTCCCAAAAGGGTATTGCGTGGCAGGAAGAAGAGTGTAGTGCAAACTACCTTGCATGTTTCCTTATGTTGCCTAAGGTGAGGAGGTTTCAGACTCTTGGCTTTCACGTGTTAAGTTCATGTACTTCCTCCATGTCTTCCCTCCCCAACACACATAATTCTCAGGTTAGCAACTTCTGCATGCCTCAGGAAACCCTGTCCTTCCCAAAGAAGCTTTTATGCCTTGATGTGTTTGTTGTTGTATCTGAAAGGATGGGAACAGGATGAGCATGAGAGTTTGCCTCTGGTAGTTCCACAGAACCTAGAGGGCCATGGGATTCAGGTCCAGGAAGGACAGGGTGCTCAGCAATTCTGCAACAGTAAAAGAAAGTAGAATGAATTGGTACTGCAGGAGTGATGGGCAATCAGTGATTGCTGAGGTACAGCAGAGATAAGAACTTCAGAAAACAGCTGCTGCCCTAGGGCCAGGGATGAATGGAAAGAGGGCAAGGGAATAGAACCCGGGTAGCAGGGGCCGTGATGCAGCTGGAGCCTGGATCTTGGAAAGGCATTGCTGTCGGAATGGTGGTCATGTCTCTGAAAAAGTACATTTAGCTGGCTCTGGGAGTGTGAGAAAGAAATCCGAAACTGGGCTTAACTGGTACTAAAAACAGTTGTTGCTGCTTCTGTGAAGAATTTTGCTGCGGCAACTCAGAAAGAGCAATGAGAAAGTTAAGCAGAAAATCTTTATTCTGTGCTCCAGGTTCATGGTGCTTCTTAGTGACCTCTGTTGGCAAAACCTACCAAGGAGTCACAGGCATCCAGAAGTGGGCAGAAGGTATTTGCTGATGCTGATGTCAGAAAGCTAAGGAGACGGGGAGGGTTCGAAGAGGAGGCATGGACAATCTGCACAGTGAGGGTTAGTGAGGCTGTGATGTAAAATGGGCATTCATGCATAGGGAAATATGTACATTAATTAAGGCACACAAGCTAATCTCACCTCAGGGAAATCACATTTTGGTGAAAAGATGGATAAAAAGAATAAAAGAACAGTCTGGGAAATAGATGTATACAAACATATGTACTTGATTTGCAGTAAAGATGTTACTGCAGTTCAGCAAAGGAAAGATCAGTTTTCCATAAATGATCCTGGAGAAGCTATATCTATCAATATTTGGGAAATAAAATGAGTTTGACCTTTCACAATACAGAAAATTTAATCCAAGGTGGATCATAGATCTGAATGTGAAAGGAAAAACAATAAAATTTGTAGAAAATTATAAAGGAATTACTGTGGACTAGGTGAGATTTCTTAAGAAACAAGAAGCACAAAGCTAGGAAAGAGAAAATAAAAAGAACAATTAGATCTCATTAAATATAAGAACCACTGCTTTAAAAAAGCATAATTAATAAAGTGAATGTGAAAGCCATAGATTGGGATAAGATAATGATAAAACATGTACCTGGCAAACTAATATCCAGTACATATGTGTATATATACATGTATTTTGAACATCTATAAATTACTGAGAAGTCATATCCCTCACTCTCCCCCCCAAAAAATAAACAAAACCCAGACAGACAGTAGTACAAACCTGGTAAAAGACAAAATTGAAAAGACTCCAATGTATTGGTTGGAATGTAGAGCATCTTGTGGACATATACATTGGTTCAGCCACTTTGGAAAATGCTTGTTGGTGTCTGTTAAAGCAAAATGTATTCCTGCATTCTCCTCATATGTGATCCAGTGTCTCTACTTCCCAGTATCTATCTAAGAGAAATAAGTGCCAATACTTACCAAAAGGCATATGAAACTGTTATGGTTTGGATCTGAAATGTCCCCGAAAGCTCTTGCATTTGGATATGTGGATTTCATCGACTGTCGGGAGGGGGAAACTGGCAGGAGAGGTAGGTGATGGGTGTGTGGTGGATTATTACGTGTACGACCTGAAAGGATACATACTCTTGCCCTGGCTTCTCCATGCAACCTCTGATGCCTCCTCCTGCAGTGCTGTGAGCAGCTATTCTCTGCCTGACCCTTGCTGTCATTGCCGCCTCTCACGAATAAGACCTTCTAAAACTGTGAGCTAAGATCAATCTTTGCTCCCTTGAGTTGTGGATGTCAGGTATTCTGTACCAGCAACAATAACAACAAAAATACCTAACAGCAACTTGAGTCATAACAGTGAAAACTAGAAAGTATACAAATGTCGAACAATAACACAAGTAACCGATGTCTAACAAGAACGCCAAAGCGGTTGGACTTCAAAGCAAGATGGCAGCTGAGTACAAGTTCTGTTTAATGGGTTCTCGCAGGATAATTCATAAAGTCAGATATAGTTAAAAACTACCTTTTCAATTTACCTAGGAGAGCAAGGCGAGCTCCAGGAATTGAAAGGGAGCCATGAGAATGCTGGGAGCACCCTAGACACACCAGAACTGAAGAACATGCCAGCCTGGGAAGTAGCCCCAGGCCGCTAGGCAAGGGCTAGTTTAAAGAGGAATTTACTAAAAAACCCAAAATGGTCCTAAATAATACAAACCTTATTGAACATATAGAAGACACAGATAAAACCTGGCAGAGGTAAATAAGGAAATGCAAGATATGACAGGATATTTTTGATAGAGAAGTGGAAAATCTGAAAAGAAATCTAGCTGAAGTTCAGGATATTAAAAATCCATTGGAAAGCAGGAGGAGTTGACTTGAACATTGCAAGAACAGAATTTCAGGCTGTGAAGACAAATCTGGAAATCAATATTATAATCAAACATGACACCAAAATAAGTGAGCAAAGTAGGTGAAAATGGCAGCTGATGGATGACTCAAAAAGGCAGCCTCAGAATGAGAAATGTGGGAGAAAGAGCAGAAGATAGCAAAGAAGTTATAATGAATTTATTCACTAAAATCATGGCCAAAATTTCTTCCATCTAGGAAAAGGAATAAATATTCAGGTACAAAAAGCTTATAGAACACCGAATAACCTTGCCAATGATGAATTATAATCACAACCGCAGAAATTCAACACAAAGAGAGAATATAAAAATAGTAAGAGAAAAATAGACATTACTGTAGCAGGAAAAGCCTACCTGAGTTACTGAAGATTTCTCAATGCAAGCCTTACCTGTCAGCAAAATCATTCAAGCTTTAAACAAAAAGAAGTGATGAAGTTATCCCTGAAAAATTGAAGAAAAAGTAAAAAAAAATTATGACCAAGAAACCTTAAAGAAATGTGACACTACTATCCCAGCATTGGAGAAAATACTTGAAGCAATTTCAGAGAGAGACAGAGAGAAGAATAGCAAAACAAAGCAAAACAAACCAACACCCCCCCAAAAAAAATCAAAGAAGAAATGAAACATTGAAAGGAAAAGTAACAAAAAGAAAAAACAAAGAACTAATACTAAAAGAACAAGACAACAGAATTTGGTAAAAATATTAAAATAATTGCTCTCACTGCAAATGTTCTTAACTTGCCAATAAAAAGACATGGACTATTAGAGTAGATCAAAAACAAAACCTTCCATATTTTGTCTGCAAGAGACACATTTCCTCCACAAAGCATCATAGAGACTGCAAGTAAAAGGATGGAAACTAATACTACATGGTATTGGAGCCCAGAAACAAGCACGAGTAGATATACTATTCTCAGACACGGCCGTTTTCAAGCGAGAGCAGATCAGAAGAGACAAAAATGGCAATTATAAACTTATATACACCCAATGTAGATGCACCCAATTGCATAAAACTATAACTACTAAGCATGAAAGGTCAAATAGACTCCAATATAATCAGACAAGGAGACTTCAATATGCCACTGTTATAAATTGATACAGGTCAACCGGACCAAAAAAATTAACAAAGAAATATCAGTGCTAAGTTGCACCATGGAACCAACGGACTTAACCATTATCTACAGAGTGTTCTATCTAATGTAAGTAGAATATACCTTTTTCTCAGAGACTTTTTCCAAAATGGATCATGTCCTTGAACATTAATATGCTTAAATACAAAAGAATTGAAATCATTCTTTGAATACTTTCAGATCATAGCAGAATGAAACTAGAAACCATCAGCAAAAAAACCCTACAGAAAATATACACATACATGGATATTGTATAACACATTATTGAACAAGTGATGGATCACAGAAGAAACCAGGAAAAAAATAAAAAGCTTCCTAAAATCAAATGACAATGATGCACATCATACCAGAATTTACAGTGTGAAATTAACTTAGTAGTAAGAGGAAAATTTGTAGCTATGAATATACATTTTAAAAATATCAATCCCAAATAAATTATCTAATGATACAGCTCAGAGTCTTAGAAAAAACACAAGACCAAACCAAATCAAAAAGTAGTGAAGAAAGGAAATTATAAGGATCAGACCAGAGACCAATGAAATTAAAACTGAAACAAAACCCCAAATCAAACCAAACCAAAAACCCCACAAAATGTCAATGAATCAAAGGTTGGTTCTTCAAAAGATGAATTGGTAAACTTCTAGCCAAACTCACCAAAAGAAGGAAAGGAAAAATTCAGATCAATGCAATTAGAAATGATAAAGGTAAAATCAAAACAGACGTTGAAATCCAGATGATTGTGAGAAACTATTTTGACAAGCTATATTCCCAAAAATTCAAGAACCTAGAAGAAATGGATAAGTTCTTAGGAACACGTGATATAACAAGGTTGAACCAAGAACATATACTAACCCTGAATAAGCAATAAACAGAGGTGACATTGAGGCAGAATTAAAAGGTCTGGCAACAAGAAAAGCCCAACACCTGATGGATTTGCCACAGTGTTTTATCAGAACTTCAGGGAAGAGTTATTGGAAATGCTTCTCAAATTCTTATAAAATTGAAAGAAGGGGAATATTGTCCAATTCCTTTCTGGAAGCAAATATCACCTTGATCATCAAGCCAGATGTAAACCCAACAAAGGAGCAAACTGCAGGTCAATTTCCTTGCAAAAATTCTCAATATGATATTTGCAGCAAATTATTAAAAAGATCATACACCATGACCAAAGGCTGCAAAACTCATTCAATGTATGTAAATCAATTAAGGTAACATACCACATTACCAAAAGCAAGGACAAAATATCACATGATCATCTCAGTAGATGCAGTAAAAGCCTTTGACAAAAAAGCTTCCCTTCCTGACTAAAACGCTGATGAAAGTAGGTATAGAAGGAACTTACAGCAAGCTGATAAAAGCAATTTATGGGAATGTGACTGCCAACATCATGCTAAATGGGGAAAAGCTGACAGCATTTCCTCTTAAATCAAGAACAAGACAACGGTGACTACTCACCCCACTTCTGTTCTACATAGTACTTGATATGTTAGCCAGAACAATCAGGCAAGAGAATGGAATAAGTAACATGAAAGGAGTTAAACTATCTTTATTTGTGGAAGATAAGATCCTTTATACAAAAGACCTCCAAAATTCCACCAGAAGACTCTCAGAAATAATAAACAAGTTCAGCCAAGTTGCAGGATGTAAAATCAATACACAAAAATCAATAGTATTTCTCTATAGTAACAATGAGAACACAGAGGAAGAGGTGAGAAAAATAATCCCATTCACAGTTTCCTCCAAGAAATTTAAATACCTAGGAGTCAACCTAACTAAGGAAGTGAAGGGCCTCTGTAGTGAAAATTATAGAATTCTGACAAAAAATTGAAAAAATATTAGAAAACTTAAAGACATCCTCTATTCCTAGATAGGCAAAACATTGTCAAATGGCCATCCTATCTAAAACTGATATGCAGATTCAAGACAGTTGCAATAAAGATACCAACAGGGTTTTTCAGAGAAATAAAAAAAAAATCTAAAAATTTATATGGAACCACAACAGATCCAGAATATCCAAAATAATCCCAAGCAGCAAAACAAAAGCAGGAGGTATCACAATACCAGGTATCAAAGTGTATTATAAAGCAGTGGTGATAAAAACCACATGGTATTGGCATGAAAGCAGGCACGTAGGTTAGTGGAACAGAACCGATGATACAGACACAACCATCTGATCTTCAACAAAGGAGCCGAAAACATAAGCTATAGTCAAGGTAACCTCTTTAACAAATGGCGCTGGGAAAACTGGCTAGCCACACGCAGAAGAGTGAAACTAGTCCGACATCTTTTACCATGTATGAAAACCAAATCAAAATGGATTGAAGATTTACACATTTAAATGGAAACACCGAACTCATTGGAAGGAAAAAAAAAAAATAAGCAAAACCCTTGAAGTCATAGGCGTAGGCAAAAACTTTCTCAATAAAATAACCAAAGTGCATGAGATAACACCAAGAATCAACAAGTGGATTTATGTGAAATTAAAAAGCCTCTGCACTGCAAAGAAAACAATCAACAAAGTGAAGAGGGCATCCCTGGACTGGGAAATATTTTTGCCAGCTACTCCTCAGACAAAAGACTATTATGAAGAATATAGAAAGAACTGAAAGAAATTAGGCCCTCCAAAATAAAAGACCTAAGCAAAAAATGGTCAATGGAAATGAATAAAGAGAGTTCTGAGAAATCTGACGTTCAGTAAATTCATGCCAAAATGTCCAGTAACTTTAACCTTCATCGAAATGCAAATCAAATAACACCGAAGTTCCTCTATCTCCAGTAAGAATGGCTGGTGTTAAGAACTCAAAAATAACAAATGCTGGTGACGTTGTAGGGAGAATTGTACCCCCCTCCATTTCTGGTAAAATGGTAAACTGATAACACCACCCTGGGAAGCATTGTGGAGATTCCTCAAAAATCTGATAATAGATATCCCATGAGAGCCAGTTATACCCCTTCAGTGTATCTTTCCAAAAGAATTAAAGTCATCATACAAGCATGATACATGCATATCTGTGTTTAGAGCATTATAGCTTGTAATAGTTAAATCTTGGATGAAGCCAATATGTCCAACAACAGATGAATGGAAAGACAATGTGGTATATTTACTCAAAGATGGACTCCACTGCCATAAAGAAAGATAACTTTGAGTCATTTGTATGCAAATGGATGCACCTTGAGACCATAATTCTTAGTGAATTGAATCAAACGCACAAGGTTAAATATTGTATGGTTTCTCTAGTATGAGGAAAAGACCCATAAGAAAATAAAAGATGAGAGAAAGTAATAAGATAGACTTTGTGAAGAGGGAAGAGGGCATGTGGGGGGCTATTAAAGCAGTTGGAAAGGGAAAGGGATGCAATATGTAAAAAAATTGAAACAAATTAGAAAAAAAAAAGCAACTAGTAGGCATATAGCTGAACATGAAGGCTCTGGGTTGGAGCTCATATATTTAAAAATAAATAAATAAGGAAAAATGCAAAAGCAAATTGTACATTCATAAATAGAATGCCAAACAGCAATAAAAAGATTGATAAACACTATATGTTGGATAAAACTCAAAAATACTCTGTTGGACAAAAGAAATCAGATATAAAAGTATATATGTATTGTGTGATTTCACATTCATGACTCTGGAGTCAGGGACCCGAAATCAATGACAGTCAAAGTCGCAGGAATGGCTGTCATTGACTTTGATTTTGACCTGGGAGGAGGCACAAAGGGATTGTCTTCTTTGATGTAAATGATCTGTATCTTGGTCTGGGAAGCAGTTATGTAGGTTACATGTATAAGCAAAACATTTGTCTTGCTGTACAGTTAAGGACGTACCTTTTACTCAAAATAAGCAAAGTCATAACTCAAAATAAGCAAAGCTGAGGAAGGAAGAAATATTTCTTCTTATAACAGATTTCTGGCCTAGCCCAGTAGGAACAATAAATTCCCGTGAGTATGTGGACAAGCATTTATTTGGCTTTTGTTTTTGTCCCACTGAAGGCCTAGAATTATTCATAACAAAACAAAATAAACAAAACAGAAATTATGCTTATTAGGTTGACCTTTTCCTGTCTAATAAGAAGTTGCATCATTTTTAATTGAATTCTTTTTAATTTTGGGGCTGAATCCAAGAGAAGGAAGGGCATGGGATTTTTATCATACCTTAGTTTATACAGAAGGATGAAAGGACCTTGTCTACTGAGATTTCTAAAACAGGTGAAATCAGGTGCCCAGAGCACTTTGGAAATGCAGAGGAGGTGAATGGAACCCTACACAGGGCACTGCTAGAGGGTGCATGGGTGCAGTCAGACAACCGGGCCTTGGAAGTGCTTGGTAAGTACTGGATCTGCAGTTCAAATCTTAGATTTTTTTTTTTGATTTATCTATAAAATAGCTTCTCTGAACAACTGGTGAAGAATTATTTATACTTACTTCAGCTGGATTTCCAGTGTTGCTAATAGTGTGTTGTTAATACTGGTCGACATGGTTACCAGGAAAGTGTCTGGACTTTTTGTTTGAGGAGTCACATGTGTTCTACCAGGGAAAGCCTGATCGCTAGGAAAAAAGATGGTTCCAACTAAAATATAATTAAAGAAGAAACAGGACTGAAATGACTATTATTTGGACGTCAGGGGGAAAGACCAAAGGGAGCGAATGAAGACGAATGATCCGATGCTGTCCCAAGGCTGAGTTTCTAGCATTGCCTGAATAATGCATAAACCTGTAATTAAGATTTAAGATGATGCTTGTGGGAAATGTTCTTTTGAGCCAGAAGAATTCAATATTTCTTGTGGTCATTAAAGGCAAGATGATCAATCTTCTTTTTACCCTCTGTTGGAAGTTCAAAGTGTTGTAACTTCAACCACAAAGGAAGTGCTGTGGGTATTTAGAAGGAAGGAGGAAGAAGAAGGCCTTCTGGGCTGGTGCTAAAAGGACAGAAATTCCAGACTCGTGGAAGTCTTGGTTAGTCTCCTCAGCTGAAATCTGTGACAAAACCCCAAAGACTATGGCTTTTTGGTCTATATTAGGAGAGGATTGTTTGGAGTTTTGAACTTTTTTTAAATATAAAAAAATCTAAAGACTTTATGGACTACTAATCTATATTTGCTGAATATCATTTTTTTTTTTTGAGAAAAGATTTCACTCTGTAGCCCAAGCTAGCCTTGGATTTGGCAATCTTGTTTCAGTCTCCTGAGTGCTGGGATCACAGGTATGTGTCACTATGCCCAGCTTTATGTGGTGCTGGGGATTCAAATCCAGGGCTTTCTGCTTACTAGGCAAGCACTTTAAATGCTGTGCCATTCCTCCAGCCCTTGAACATCTACTTTGTTTGAAATCTTTGCAGTGAAGGATGGGATGGTCCTGGTTATCTAGAGTAAGTTGGTGGAATAATTTTGTGCATTAAGCCAGGTGGATGCCTGGCACCTGTCAAGAAGGGGCAACATTGTAGAAATACAGGAATTAGAGGCAAAAAATTTAACTTACTCACTTTTCTTTTTTTATTCCTTTCTAAAGGAACCGAAATAAATTGTCCAAGGTTATGCACCTAGTGACTGATAAGGTTAGAACTTGCATTTCGTGTTCCTGACAAGCGAAGTTAGGGGCCTGCCTGCTTTGCACAACGTGGGAATGATTTCTCTTACGGCGCTGTTCATGTTGGAACCATCACCTCTGATACTGGAAGGAGTTTGCCGGTGCTCTGTTGGCATCTAGTGGTGGTGCACAAGGGAAAGAATCCATATTTAAGGCTATACCTTTAGGCAATAGAATTTTCCTGATTTCATAAATGCTATGTGTAGTCAATGGAAGAACATGGCAAATTTTCATCTTGATTTTGTTGGTCTGAAAGTATCGTCATGTTACTCTCATTCTTCATGATGATTGGCTGCATTTAAATTTTTGAAATCAGAGCTGTTTTCCTTTAGCACTTTGAAGGCGTTACAGAATTATTTTCCTCTGTTGTTACTGTGACATTAAGTCTTCAGTAAGTCTACTCGTCTCCTTTACACACGATTTTACTGAGGGTTTCCACCTTTGTCTTGAGTTTCTTGCAGTTTCACCATCAGAGAGTATGCGTAGGCTTAGCTGGGTTAATTCTGCACGGGACTCACTGTAATTCCTGAACCTAGATTTTCATCTTTTACCAGCTGTGAAAAATCCACAACTATTGCCTCTTTCAAGATTGTGTGCTTGGGACTGGCCTTGCAGCTCAGTGGTCGAACGTGTCCTTAGTGTGCTCCAGGCTCCGGCTTCCGTCCCTGGTACCTCCACCCCTCCCAAGACTTTCTTCATACTCTTCTCCAGACATAGGTGTCTGTCATTGCACACATCATGGGCTTCTTCCCTCAGTTCTGCTTCTCCATACATCTCTGTCACGATTTGATCTCTCCTCTCTCTCTCTCTCTCTCTCTCTCTCTTTCTCTCTCTCTCTTTCTCTCTCTCTCTCTTTCTTTCTCTATATGTGTGTGTTAATCATATCCTTCATTATTTCTTTATATCTATTAGTTCACTCGTTTCCTTTTTGCATCTTTGGTGTTTACTAACTGTTTAACTTGGAAATATAATTTAACTTTTATGTTTCTTAGTTGATTGTTGTGGTTGGACCTGTAATGCCCCCCAAAGTCTCATGTGATTGGAAGGTGACTCAGTCATGGTGGTTTATCCATTGATTTCCTGTACTGCTGAGAGGAGGGGCCTGGCTGGATAGGGCAGGTCACTGGGTTATGATTGGAAAGTGGCATATCACTGAGGCATGACTGGGAAAGATATAACTCCCTTGGTAGCTCCACTCTTTGTTCTCTCTGCTTCCTGTCTTACCATGCTGTGAATACCTTTTTTCCAGTTAGGCCTTCCACCATTGCCAGCATCCTATGAGTAGACTGAGATCTTCTGAAAATGTGAGCTAAAATAAATCTATCTTCTCTTAAATGGAGGGTGTAGCATATTGCATTCCAGTAACAAGAATATGGCTAAGACATTAACTTATATGTAAAATGGGCAAATTAGCTTTATTAATCCTATGATTCAGAATTGAATAAATTATTCATATTTTAATACAATGATTAGAACACTCACTGAAGCAGAATAAAATTACAGCAAATGTTGTAATGGGAACACGTACCCTGTGAAATTGTACCGCGGGATTATATTACTTGTATTTATTTATTTATTTATTTTTTTACAGAGATTTATACCAAGAGTTTGCCTTGAGTCTCAAGAGAGACTTGAACTTAACTTCTAAAGAATTTTGAAACTCTTGAGGCTTTTAGGAACTGATGATTGTGTTTCTGGTTGATGTGAAATAAGTATGTTAGGCAGAATTATGACTTTGCTGTTATCTTTGTTTGGAGGTGAAATATGTTTAAGGAGACATGTTTGGGTGTGAAGCTGACAAGGGGTGGATTGTAACTATTGATCCTGATTTGTCAACTTCACTGAGTTAAGCAATTTCCAGTAGATTCATAAAGCATACTACACTGGGTATGTCTGGATGGGTTGTGGGCATGTGACCTAAGATACTATGTTGATATATAATGGTCCCTAGCCTGTTCCTTTCTGGCACTGTTACTCTGCTTTGTTTCCCAATGGCCACAAATTACGCAGCATCGCTGCCACACCATCTGTCATGATATTTCTGCTGTGAAGCTAGCTGACCATGGATTGAATCCTTCAGGCTATGAGCAAAGATAAACCTCTCCGTAAGTCATGGATGTCCAGTATTGTGTCTCAGCAGTGGGAAAGTAGACTAACACAGTGGTTCACCAAATAGAAATACAGGAGAAATCCAAATTGCCAAGCTTTCCTTGCTCTTGGATACTTGCTTTTATCCCTGATTTTAAATGTCATGTAGCTAAGCACCATGCTTCCATTAGCTTTGTTATAAATAATACCACTGACATAGGGGTTACAATGCTAATGGTCACCTTACTTGCTTCTCAGGCATTTAAAGGTAGCTCAAACTAGGTGCAACCAGTGGCCCTTCACAAGTGTCCAGTGGGTGACCTTGACATCAGGGGCTAAAGTCTCCACCCCAGAGCGTGTTTAACACCACTAGTTTGGAACATGTACCTAATTAAGAGCTACATTGTTTGATTATACATGCATGGACCACTGATGACTTAACTTTTCCCTTTCCATTGGTATTACAACTGTGTAACTGTGGAAAGCCTTGAATTTCCACCTTTCTGCTTAATCTGTAAAAAAGAAGATAATAACTTTCCATTCTTCATTGGAATAGTGTCAGTATTAAATGAGACTTAAATATTTGAAAAGCCTATTAACATAGTCTCTAGAAATAGACTTAATGTTATTGAAACCTCACCTAAGTACTGTGAATAAGATTATTATTTCGGTGGGGACAAAACTATAGATTACTACATGTAGTGTTTAGCAATGTGGTGTGTATTGTGCGGCATTCTCTGGGTGTGTTCCTTTGGAACCATCCTTAGACACATACTGGATGTCATGCGCTGAATGGACTAATTTCTGAAGTGTGAGAGAATGATTATGCAAATGAAAGAAACATCAGTTTGTTGGTAAATCAAAAAGTTGATAGATGAGACTTTTTTCCTGCATTAACATTGAACAAGACAACTTGCATTGACTGTGATTTATCTTGCTTAGTCACAGAAATAAATTTAGTATTTGATTTAAAAACATACTTGGGTATTTCTCTCTACCTCACAATTAAGAAACTAAAACTTGCTGATTTGCCACTAAAAACGCTCATTTCTTCATTCCATTTGGCCTCCTTTAAACACAAGATTAGGAGGGTGAATATTGGAAACAAATGAAATATGTCAAGATAAATGTGAGACGAAAATGGGGAAGAGAATAATAAGGATAATAAAAATATGTGCCACTTTGGCATTTTTAAAATTATGTGGCAATCAATTTGAGTACGTATTTAAAAATTCATTCATTATCCGAAATGGCTGGGGCTGCACGGACTGCTGCTTTTATGAAATCATCAGTGGCAACCACTGCAGATTCTTTAGAAGTGGAAATACAACAGAACTTGCTCTGCACCCTTAACAAGGCTTGTGTAGAGGCTGCTGGGGTGAATGGGGAATTGACCCATTCCTGCTCATGTGCGCGTAATTGTTTTAGGCAGGTTGGAAATGTCAGTCTGAAGTGAAGTGGAGACCCACGGTGCAAGGCAGTGTGCAGTAGTGCCAGGTTGTGTGGGTCACAATGTGCGCCAACTCACTTCTTCACGTTTTCAGATGAACTTAAGATGATGCTAACATTTATATATATATATATATATATATATATATATATATATATATATATGAATTTAAGAAGGTGATAGTATATGTAGAGCTAGCATACACACACACACACACACACACACACACACACACACACACACACATATATTATATGCTGGTATGAATTTAAAAAGATCCTAGCACTTGCGTGTGCATGCACACACACACACAACTACTATTATCAAAATCAATTTGCTGGAAGTCTTTTTTAGTGTCTTTCATGCATTTTTATAAACCCTGCAAACACAAACTCTGGGCAATACTTTTATCATATAAGCAGAGTTTTAAAAGGTTTATAAGGACAACTTAAATTTATGAACTTTTTGAATATTGATAAAATAATCAACTACATGCTCTTCTTCCTCTGGGTGCAGAGTGGGCTCCTCCCCAGTGAGTGTGTGCAAATGGTTCAAGAGCAAGCTTATTTTCAAAGACACAGCGTCACCGAGAGGACTCTACGACAGGGCTTGCTAGGCCCCCTCCAGCTTATCAGCATCACATCGGACCCTCTTTGTCCAATCACACTTCCCCACAACTGTCCTCTCGTCACTAAAGTACCATAAGATGTAGAAGCTAACCTGATTTCTTAAAGAAAAAGTTGTATTGATATTTCTGAAGGTTCACGTGTCATATCATACTTATATTAAATAAATTGGCGTGTTTTCCTCTTGTTACTTTTTTGTTATGGGGTAGATGTCATCCATGAACCTAGCGATGCATCTCCTGAGATTTACTGAAAATCTCCAATTTCATATTTTTTCATATTTTAATTCTCAGTCTTCTAATAGCAAGGTGTCAAAATGAGGACTCTTGAAGAGAAGTGGACAGCGCACCATCTTTTGCATTTTTGGCAACTTTCTCCCTTTGGAAATAAAATGTCTTTCTTCCATTATAAAAAGAAGCCTGAAACATTATGCTACATAAAAGAGATTAGACAAGAAAGGACAAATATTATGTGACTTCACTTATATGAGGTGTCTCAAATAGGCAAATTCCCAGAGGCAGAAGATGAAGAAGTTATCAGGAGCTAAGAAGAGGCGATAGTGAGAAGCTATTGAATAGATACAGAGTTTATCTGGACAAGGTTTCAGGAGTGGAAAGTGGTGATGATTGCACACCACTGTAAATGTACTTATGTACTTAGTGCCATGGAGTTGTGCAGTTAAAACAATTAAAATGATAAATTTCATGTGAGGTAAATTTTACCACAGTGAGGAGGTAAGAAATAATCCCTCCAATATCCTGAAAGTAAGCATATTCTGGTAGAAGCTAACATGGGCAACTGCAAGTTGCTTATTTGATCTTGCTATACAGATTATAAACTATTTTAGAGAAGGAAGTTTATTTTGTCACTGTAGCTGCACTGTGTCTTTTGCAGTGTCTTGAACACAGTAAAACCCAATGAGTTCTAGCTGAATTGATTTAAATGGTAGCCTACAGGATTTTTCAATTTACTTCATCCTTGGAGGGAAGGAATAAGTGAGTTTTCTGATTAAATTCAAAGAAATGCTTTCAAAGGCACACGTTCTTGGAACGGTTTTTGTGGACTTGCCAGTGTTTGACTGCAGGCTGGTTGCTTTAAAAGCTTGGAAAAGAGCCAGGCGAAGCAGTAAGAGAGAAGCGACAGGTCGAGGGGTGAATGATCAGGATTCAATCTGATGAGCGGCTCTGGCGAAGGGACGTTCAAAGGTTAATAGCGCAAAGATACTGGCTTTGAAAGGGCACATTCTTTGCAAGAATCCAAAAGGACTCGGGAACGAACTTGATTGGAATTGATTGTACAGTCTCCGCGGTGTGAGCGGAGGGTGAGGGGAGAGCGCTGACAATGGGTCATGTTCCTCTTTCACCACAGAAAATACGAGCGACAAAAGCAGCCAAGGCTTCAAGTAGCAGAATTTTCCCAAAATGTATTCAAAACGACTCTTTTCTTGGCAGCTTCTCTTTGCCACAAATGACAATTCTACATGTAAAAAAAGAAAGTCCTTTATTTTTCCCCGGGAGGCCTTACTTTAGGGAGTACAACGCTGCATCTAGATTTTGCAGGGAGACCCAATCAGTACTTTAGAATTGAAATTGAATAACAAAAGTTTCAGTTTAGATTGCTTCTTACAAATAATACCTAAACATCCTCTCTTAAAAATTTAAGCAAAGACTAGGCCTGGCGGTGTAGCTCTGTGGTTAAAGTGCTTGCCCAACAGGTACAAGGCCCTGAGTTTAATTTCTCAGCACCACATATAGCTGGGTGTGGTGGCACATGCCTGCAATCCCAGCACTTGGGAGGCCGATGCAGGGTTGCTGTGAGTTCAAGGCCAGCCTGGGTGCCACAGTGAGTTCAGACAGAACCCCTGCAGATTATAGAGTGAGAACTTGTCTCAAAAATTTTTTTTAAAAAAGGTATTTTTTTAAGTCAACCCAACCTTTTTTATGAGCAAAAAAAATGTACTGTTTATCTTTAACAGCATCAGAGAAGCAAAGAGGCTTGGGAGTAGCAGGAGGTTGGGTGATACACTCTCTCTCTCTCTCTCTCTCTCTCTCTCTCTCTCTCTCTCTCTCTCTCTGTCCTTTAGCCAAAATACCTGATATCAAGGGAGCTGAATCTTGAGCCAATTTGAAGTCATCAAGGTATAGGGGGCCAGATTCAAAGGCAGATCAAGCAAAAGATGCAAACGTGTTAATGATCTGTGCAGATGGTGCTTTGTAGGTTACTTAATGTATGTGATAGCTTTATTTCTTGTGAACAACAGTCTGAAGAATGACAGAAAAGCCAACTTGGATGAAGAGATGGAGGCTACATGAAGCCAAGGAGGTTTATAAATGCCTGAAAATGCAAATTGCAATTGCGTTTGTTAATTAGGTTGCTATTTTTAAAGTGACTAATACGACCAATCTGTCTCCTAGTGCAAGGGGATATCCTTGCTATTGCTACTTCTTTTCTTTCTTATCATTCCTTACTCTTACACACTTTTTGACCTCTTTTTCTTCTGGAAAGATCTATGCAGATATTGCAATTGGGTTGGGGAGTACAGATTAGGAAGTGTGCTTGGTTTTCCTAAATTGGTTATTCATAAAAATGTTTTGGTCATCTTTGATCTGGAATCCCAGAGCTCAGCATCAGCTAAGTCATATTCAGAAAGGGTCAGGTATGTAGGAGCACTGCCATAGATTTTGGACACAGGTAGCAGAGTCACACGTGCCTTTACTGGTTGCAAGAATTAAATAAGTCAGTTAAATTTTCTGGCCTTTGTTGTGCTTATTTTATAAAGTGGGGCATGCTGAGGCTGATAGAATTATTCCATAGACAAAATCTCTTTGGAGATCTAGTTGCAATATCTATAGAAATTGAAGTATCTATAGCAATTTTGGACATGCAATTCCACTTTTTGAGAATTCATCTGAGATTGTAAAATAACTTACACAAAAAAGTTTATTGTTATATTGTTTATGTTATTAAGCAATGGAGGACTGGGAGTGTAGCCCAGTGGAAGTCCTTGTGCTTATCATGCACAAGGCACTAGGATCCGTCATTGGCACCAATATGAAGAGACAGACAAAAAAACCAAGCAAACAAACAGACATATATACAGCTACAACAACAAACGCTTGGGAGCAGCCCAGTAGAGTATTGGTTAAACATATTTTGATATATCTACACTGTAAAATGTTACATCGTTATAAGAAGGAAAGAAAACTTTCAATGTGAATGTAAAAAGAAGTCTAAGATACATTATTAAATGAGAAAATCAAAGTTCATAAGAGCGTTTCATGCATGATTTTATTGAAAAGAATAGTACAAAGAGGAAAAGGGACATACATTTATATTTGCTCTTAGTAACATACAGAAAAAATTGAAAGGAGATAAAAAACGTAGCTAAGAATGGAAACCCTTTTCACATCCTCAGCTTGGATACTCAGAACAGAGCCCTTACCTTACTGTCTAAACACTTTCACTTTGTTTTCCTGATGTCCTCATCACCATTCTTGACTCTTCTGGGACAAGCTTGATTAGTCACTATACAAACTTCTCGACCTACCAACTCTCTTTTGGAAAGGAGGAACAGTCTCTGTTGTAAGGTTCTTTGACTCTCTTGGTCTCAAAATTCTCACTTCGATGGTTCACCAGTCCTGAAATTGTTTTCTGATTCTAACTTGATCCAATAGACAAGTCCCTGCACTCAGAGCTATACCTTGAACCATACTTTTTACTCTCAATGAATTTTAACTTCATCCTCTAACCTGTGAGGCATTACAAAGCCTTGTGATTGACATTTTCTCTTAAGTCAGCAATGAACTTGGCTTTGCCTTATCAACAAGTCATGATGGTGGTATTTGGGAGCCATCTTTTGGTAAAATTAGGTGATTTACCTCTTGAGGAGATACATATGTGTATCTGAACTGGGCAGGCAGAATGAAATAGAGAAAAACTTTTTTAAGTCACGTTTTTATTTTTCTTAATGCAATATTGATTATACTGTTTGAACATGTGATTGCATTATCTAAGTTAAATGAAATAAAAAATACAAGTTTAAAATAAAATTGAGAATTATTAAATCACAAAATTTTCTTAAATTTTATATTTTATAGGAAAATAATTGCAAAAATTTGGTGTAATATTGAAGATTGTTGATCAATCTATGGACCTGTAATAATGGAGTAGCTTTCTGACTCCCAGTTTAATGATTCATAGGTGCTCTTAGTGCTGGTTTTAATTACCATTTGTCTGAGCTGAAAATACAAATTTTATCTAGAATTTAGCACAATTTTGATGATATAATTTTCAATATTAAAACTTTTCAGCATAGGCTTATAGTTTTGGTTGAAAAATGAATTACTTTAAAAACTATTCTGCTCACACAATTTAACATAATTTATATCAAGAAATATTTTGGAAGATTATGATTTGTGACTGTTACTTGAATCGAGGTGTGTTGGAAAGAATTGTGGATAACTTGAGAGGACTCAAAGCTGTTCTTAGAGCTTTCGTGTACTGGAGTTTAAAGTTTTTGGAGTTAAAGAGTTGGAATAACAAAGAAAAAGAAAATCAGTAGAGAGAAAAAGAAGTAGATATTTGAAAAACAGAGTAAGTAGCTCAACTGACTCTAGTTTTTTAAAAATAAAATTGTAATCTGTTTTGTTTCTTTAATTTTTCTTAAATAATGTTTGGAGTGGAAGTTCTAAAAATAAGTGTTACCATGTAAGGATGTGCTGTGGGTAGGCATTATGGAAAGGCAGGCCAAGTTTCCTGTATTTTGTAACCTAAGGGATAAAGGAGAAATTAAATATAGATTATTGGAAACTGCAGATCTTTTACATTTTATTTTTTTCTTGGTACATGTTTGTGATACATTGTATTTGCATTCCTTTGGCAGAATTGGCAAATAAAGATAAAAAATAAATAAATACACCATACCTTAGTCATTCTTGGTCCCATTTTACCCCCTCTTCCCCTTCTCTCTCCTCCCCTTCCCTCATCTTTTTCTCTATTTCCAAAGGTTTACTTTCCTATTTCCTACCATTTCTTCCTTATTTTATTCTTTATCTATATTTTGAATTTCTCATATAAGTGAAACTAGACTCCTGTGTCATACTTATTTCGCTTACCTAACGTTATGGTTTCTAGTTTCATCCATTTTTCTACAGATGACTCAAATTTATCTTTTTTGGCTGAGTAGTACTCCATAGTGTGTGTGTGTGTGTGTGTGTGTGTGTTTGATACTTTTAAAAATTCATTTATCTTTCAATGACCATAAAGGCTGCTTTCATAATGTAGCTGTAATGAATCAGGTAGGTATAAACATAGTATGAATGTGTCACGTATGATGACTTTAACTCTTTAGAGAATATACCCAGATCAGGAATTCCTGGGTCAAATGAAGTGTCTTAGTTACTTTATCGTTGCTGTGACAAAATACTCAACATCCACAAGTTAAGGGAGGAAAGATTTTTTTAGCTCAAATAGTTTCAGAAGGTCTCACACACGCAGTCTACTCACGGGGCAGCCAGCAATGGTGAAAGTACGTGGCAGAGACGGAGGCTGGAGAGCTGCTCACGCCACTGCAGACAGAAGCCAAGGGAGTCCGCAGCAAAGTCAGTGAGCTTTCCCAGGCAGAAGCGGCAGCAATGTTTCTTCTTTCTTCCTTTACTTAGCTCAAACCATCAGCCCAGACCCCACATCCAGCGTGGGTGCCCCTCTCCCATTTTCTGGCCGACAAGTCAATAACAAACATCTGAAATCTCTGCCCTGGACAGCCTCCCCGTCTCAACAAGTTGATACAATCCCTGCCGGTCAAAGCTCAAACATCTGCCCCTTTCAGCTGAGCTCTGCCTCCCATTAACACACAGTTTCAAATACATGAGGCTTTGGGGGTGGGGGGGGGCAGTCAGGATTCAAACAGTAGCATGAAGTTTCTATATTTAATTTCTTGAGGAATGCTTTACTGATTTCCATCATGCCTGCATCCTCACCAGCAGTTTAGAGGGGTTCCCTTTTTCCACATATGCTCAACAGCATTTGTAGTTTTTGTCTTTTGGTGCTAGCTTTCCTAATGAGGCTAAGATGAATCTCAGAATTATTTTGGTTTGTATTTCCCTAATGGCTAAAGATGCTGAACATTTTTAATAAGCTTATTGGCTGTTTGTACTTCTTTGAAGAAATATCTGTTCACTTTATTTGCCCAATTTTTGAATGGCTCATTTGTTTTAGGAAGGAATGTTTTTTGTCTCTTCTTATATTCTAGGTATCAGTCCTTTATCAGAGGAGTAGCTAGTAAACATTTTTTTTATTATTATTCTGTGAGTTGATTGCTTCCTTTGTGGCACAGAAACCTTTTAAATTAATATAGTCCTGTTTGTTGAGTCTTGCATTATTCTTATGCTGTTGACAATCTGTTCAGGAAGTCCTAGCCTGTCCCTAGGACTTTAAATGTTTTCCCTATGTCATTATCCAGAAATTTCAGCCTTTCTATTTTCATATCTAGGTCTTTGCTCCATTTTCATTTGATTTAAATATCAGGTGAGAAATACAGGTCTAGCTTCAGTCTTCTGCACGTGAATAACCAGTTTCCTCGGCGATGTTTGTTGAAGACGGTATCTTTTTCCCAAATTATGTTTTTGGACCTCTTGTCAAAGATTAGATGGCCAAAGGTTCCTGGAGGTTTTAATTATTTTTTCTCTTCAATTGCATTGCTGTACATATCTATTTATTTCCAGGTATGTTTTATTTTTAAATATCCATAACCTTTGGAATTATCATTTTTACTTTATTAAGTCTGAGTGTGGAAAGAAATTACTAATTTTCAAAGTAGCTAAAGCCTATATTTGCATAATAATACTTTGCTTGAATGGTATTTGCAATTTACCAGGGGCTTTCAGATCTGTTCTTATTTCTGATGTTCAGCACTCCTATGTATGAAATATTTAATAAAGAATATATTCTTTCTTTGCCTCAATGTTGTTTTTTTCTTTCATATTAATATTTTTTGACATTTACTTACATCTTTCAGAAACAAGCAGTTATCCTATTTCTCATCATTCAACATTAAACCTAATTACATATTCAGAAAATGTTTTTAAGAGGCCTCCATCTGTTAAGCATACCCTCAGTTGGTTGCATCATTTTAATTCTTTTCTTATGAATCTTTCTCTTTACTCATAATCTTGTTTTTTTCTCTGTAAATTCACAAAGGCTGACATTTTTATATTGGCATGTGGGATTAACATTTCTAAAACTTGAGTATTAGATTTTCTTCTGTGGTTAGAGAAATGTTGTTGGAGTGACTTCTGTTTATCCTGCCATTCATTCTGAGGAAAACTTGAAGCACTTGGAGCTCTAGACAAAAGACAGCCCACCGCTAGTCTGGTCTGAGCACGCTTGGATACCAGGTGAGGCAGCCTGCAAAGAAAACATTTGCATGAAGGGCAAGGTGGCTTCTGGGAGAGAGCTTATCTTTAGGGAGGTAAGAATCACAAAACCGCCTAGGCGTGTCTACCACTGTTTTTCTCCCCATCTCTGTAAATGTATCTGCTTCACTGGTAGTGGGGGAGAGGTTGTGAATGCAGAAAATTCACAGCTTCTTCTAATTTGGATCTGATATGTTCCCCTAAAGCCTCAAGTGGTTGGAAGTTGACTCAATTGTGTGGGTTAATCCTTTCATTTCCTGTGTTATTAAGAGATGGGACCCAGTTGGAAGGGGAGTCGCTGGGGCCTGACCTGGAGCCACGTACCTCCCGCACTGGTCACCTTTTCGGTCTCTGCTTCCTGTCTTGCCATGCTGCCACCAGCTCTTGTTTGTGGAGGCCCAGTGCTCTGCCCTTCTGTCTTTCCTGGATACTCGTGAATGGACTGAAAACTTCTGAAACTGTGAGCTAAAATTAAACCTTTGCTCCCTTAAGTCATGGGTGTCAGTTAATGTGTCCCAGGGACAAGAAAGTGACTAAGACACACCTGCAGGTCACCCTGCCCCTCTACATGTTGGTGGACAGGTGGGGAGTGGTGAAAGTCCATTATAGGCACCAGTCGTTTTGGACCATTGAAATAGTACTGCCTGGTAGCCATGATGGTAGCAAACAAAATCTGAAATATGTTTGCGTGGTAGTCAAGAGGGCCCGGTTGTGAGTCCTGGCTACTTCTGGGTACCCTTTCTCTCCCAGAAATAAGTACGTGAGACTTTTCAGAGATCAGAGATGCTATAGATGAGCAGATGAGAGCTTGAGGTATAACACTAGTTAAAAAGAGTTTATTATGAAAAAAATTCTTTAGATAACATCCTTTTCTTAGAATGGTAGGGAGATTGAGCTGACTTATACTGATCTGTATATATTTTTCCACATTTTATTAATATATATGCAATACACAATGTTTACCTGAGCTCAAGTATTATGTGCACATATATATACCTCAAAAATTACATCCCCTTCCCCTCCCTGCTTTTGACCCTCCCACAACTTTTCCCTCCACCCTAACTTCCACTGTCACCCCATTTTTATGTATTACCTCCCTTTCTCTTTTCCACCTCCCTCGCACCTTCCCTTTCCCTTTCCCTCTCTAAAAAGCCCACCTTCTTACTTTGGTCCGTGCCTCTTACCTTTTTTATGGTTTGGTTTTTCTCATGTTAGAAAAAAATATAATATTTAACTATCTGGGTCTGATTCATTTCACTGAGCATCATGGTCTCAAAGTGCATCCATTTCCCAATAAATGACACAAATTTGTCATTTTTAACAGCAAATTAATACTCTCTTGTGTATATGTACACCACATCTTCTTTATCCAGTCATCTGTACTTGGGCATATTGGCTTCTTTCAAGGTTCGGTTATTATCAATTGTGCTGCTATACAAAAGACATTCAGGTTATCATTACACCAATCAGATTTCTTAGACTAGACATATCAAAGACTTAATAAATGAATCACTATATTAAATAAACGAGTCTATATCACAGAAGTTTATTACCCATAAAGCATAGATACGGGGGCATCCTTAATTATTTCAGAATTTTTAAAGAGTTCTTTCTGAACAGGAGCAGGAAGAACTGAGTAAGATCATTATATCAGATTTAGAGACATAAAATTCAAGAGTCACAGATTAAACTAATAGCCGACTGAGTTCAGAGCCAATGACAACTTCGGGGGAAAAAACCCAAGAGCCATTTATTTAGCAAATCTTTCTTTTTAAAAAAACCTAATAATATCTCAAGTCAAAACTACTGCCTTCTGCCACTCCACCCCTAGCTAAATATCTATGCACATCATACACATCAAAAATTTTTCATGGATTAAGATTTTATACAAATTCCCTGTACTGAATATAATTTTTATGTTTTGTAAACTAGTATACTAATAAAAATAATAATTATTGAGGGATGTTTCACTATGAGAAAGCTACTACTGCTTTAGTGGGATACCAGTCAAATGACTGATGTTTATTTTTTTGTTATGCTTCCTCTTTAGATGTTTCCTTTTTTTATGTTCTTTGATGCTGCTTGTCTCTCTGTTTCCCTCAGAGATTCCTTCAAGTATTTTCTGCAATGCTGGTCTAGTCGTCACAGATTTCTTTAGGGATTTTTGGTCATGAAAAAGATTCACTTCCCTTCTCCTTCAGAGGTAATTTTGCTGGATACAACAACGTGGGTTGACACTTGCTGTTTTTTAATTTTTTAAAATTTATTTTAACTTGTATATACATGAATTCCAAATTCTATAACACCTAGAATGGGGTTTGGGAAATCAATAAGCGTCTATGCACACCTTGTTTTCATAGGTTCATTTGCTGTCTTTTAAAGCTTGAAAGATTTTGCTCCAGGGTCTCCTGGCTTTTAAAGCTTTCATTGAGAAATCTGTGGTAACTTGAATGGGTTTGCCCTGGTAGAAAAATGCCTGTTTTTTCCTTGCTCCTTTTAATACTCTCTTTTATGTTGCTTTTCTGAGGTTTTGATTATGATATGTTATGGCAACTCCTGTTCTTTGGTGTTCTTGTGCCTGAAAATTAATTTCTTTTCCTAGATTTGGGAAAGTTTTTTTTTTTTTGCATGATTTTAGTGAATAAATTCTTTATACCTTCAATGCTGTCTTCTGCTCTTTCTGTTCACACCCATAATTCTGAGACTGGTTCTCTTTGAATCATCTACCAGCTGTTATATCCAGCTACTTTGCTCATTTTTAATTTTGTAATTGTGCCTACTTATATCACTTGTTTCCTCTGCTTTATCTTTAAGGTCTGAAATTCGGTTCAAGTCAACGTCCCCTGCTTTCAAATATACTTTTTATATCCTGAAATATTCTTCATATTCTGAATTTCATCTAGATTACTTTTCAAAATTTCCACTTCTCTATCAAAACGTTCTTTCATATCTTGTATTTCTTTATTTACCTCAGCCAATGTTTTATTTGTGGCTTCTATATGCTCAGTAAGCTTTGTATCCATTGCGACCACTATTTGTTTAGTAAGTTCCTCTTTAAGTCTGCTGATCATTGCTTGCATTTCTTTGAGAGTATCTTGTTTGAACTGACTGTCTCATTTGTTTGCTTTATGACTTCCTTCCCTATGAGTTCCACTGTTTCAGGGCCCATGACATTAATTTTTGGGATCTCAGACATTTCTGTGGGTGCTCTTTTGCCTTGTCTTTCCCCATGTTTCTGCTATTGAGGGACTTCACTTTAAAGGCCTATCCAAGAAGTTTCTTTGAACAACTGTGAGGGTGTTTGTGCGAGTAGCTGAAGTTCTCTGAGTTCTGTGTTGTGATTAGGCAGTGAGGAAGGACCTTGCAGTTTGATGGCCTCTGAGGTGTCTTGATCATAGCCAGCCCCCTCAGCAAAGCTCTCCCACCTGTCCTGACTTCCCTCCCCTGAGGGTGTGCTCTCCACCCTCGGAGGTGCTTCTACTACCAACCAAGCGGATCAGGGGGTCGGTGGCTTTTCTCTCCTCTCTGTGCTAGTTTCTTCCTAGGTACTGTTTAAGAGTGACCCAAAAACTCTGATGTGCTCTTCTGAGCCTTCTTTTACTCTGAATAGGTCGGGATTGGTTTTTTTTTTTTTTTTTTTCAAATGGCTCTTGCTTATACCTCTTCTTGTTAAGGATGCAAACGTTCCTTCTGGTCTAGGCCCCAGGAGGTCTTTTCTAGGGAAGCTCCCATTATGTTTGCAATTTGCGCTACCTGTAGGCTTTTCTTTCTTTCTTTCTTTCTTTCTTTCTTTCTTTCTTTCTTTCTTTCTTTCTTTCTTTTTTTTAGAGGCTGGGGTACCAGGTGCTGTTGATTCCCACTTCTGAATCTGTACTTACCTCAGTCAAAGATTCTTGGCTCCAGGCTTTCTTCTCTGTATGTGGATGTCAGCGGCTCAGAGCCACTCTCAGTTGGCCTGGTGTTGCTTCCTGGGCAGCTCTTTTCCTCTGCTTCTGATCTGTCTTTGGGATTTTTCACTTTCTCATGGCCTCCTTTCAGTTGTTGGGCACTCCTTCCTCTCTCAGATAAGTTGCAGTTTTTAATCATAATCTCAACTTTTTTTTGAGACAGGATCTCACTCTGTAGCCCAGGCTAGTCCTAAATTCACTTTGTAGCTCAGGCTGGCCTTGGACTCATGGCAGAGCTTTTGCCTCAGCCTCCCAAGAGCTAGGATTACAGGTGTGCACCAGCACACCTAGTTTTATGTGGTGCTGGGGAATCAAACTCAGGGCCTTGTGCTTGCAAGGTGAGTGCTTTAACCTCTGTGCCATTCCTTCAGCCCTAATCTCAACTTTTTTAAGTGAGTCCATGAGGAGACAATTATAGTTCTGTTATTTGGTTGCCATCTTGATCAGAAGTCCTGATATGTATATTACAAAGACTTATAAATAAAAATATTTCTGAATTTAAGGAATGAGATAATCTAATTAAAATTAACTCTAATGTTAGATTACCAAACTGGTAGCTCATTCTTAGAGTGATTTCAGTGGAAGTAATAATGAACTACTATTGATAAGGTGTTACAGAAAAGTAATGTGATTTCAAAGGAACATTTAGAGGGAAAATTAGTTCACTAGACCTAGACTATACAAAGGGTTTCCACTGAATAGAATTGTAGTAAGAAATCATTAAGGGATCTCTAGGGGCAAGAAAAATACTAAAAGAGCTTCTGAATTTTTAAAGCTAGAAAGCACATAATTTCATTTTAAGTGCAAATGTTTCTCACTTTACCACTAAAGTTCTGGGTTATTCAATTAAGGAAACCATCTTTTATGGGGAAAAGTATCCAGAGCTTCAAACAGTTGATGAATAAATAAATAGCTGTTGATCCCGAGCATCTCTTTCAACTTTGTAAGATGCGAAATGATAGCAAGAGGCTTATCTTTGCTGACCTGGTTTGCGTTTGAAAGTTTCTGTTCCTCGGATGCAAGGTTTTATATTGGATGATTTAGGAATTCAATTTATGTCTATGAAGCCGGGGGATAGGCTAGGTAGGAGTGCAATCCATATCAGTGCTGTTACTCTAGCGTTTTCTGTGCAGTCCTGACCCTGGGGTCCAGAGTCCCATGATTCTGCCTCCTCCATAGAGAGGGACTTCAGAGTTTAGTCAATGCTTGTTTCGTTTTTGTTTTGTCTTCTTGTCTTTAGTTTCTTGTCTTTGACCAGAAAAACCCAGATCTATGATACATGAGATATTTATTATTGAAAATTAAAGGAAAAAAGTATAGAAGCCAAAAATTATTTTAAAAAGGCAAATTATATAGATGGCCAATCAAATTTGATTTGCTTGTAGATTTTTAGTTTTTCTCCTTGAATGACAACATTTTTACTCATTCATTCATTTATCAATTATTAATTGAGCATCTTCTATAGGTCAAGAGATGTGTAATCTCTCTCTCTCTCTCTCTCTCTCTCTCTCTCTCTCTCTCTGGGTGACATAGATACCCTGGTCTCTGGAACTTTCATACTGCAAGAAGGACTTTTGAGAAGATGGCTTCCGTGTGCCGGGAACACAGTGATAAGTTGATAAGTCAACGTAGATACATAAAGCTTAACTTTTATTTTCCTACTTGTGTTTGTTGCCAGTGATTATTCTGTTACAGTAATTTTGCTTCACAGAAAGAAGATGTAAAAACTGTTCTTGATTTTTCCCTTTTGTTGATCCTAATCTCTCATCGGTCATTAGATTCTATGGTTAGAATAAGCCTCCCCCAAAGGTTTGCGTGTTAAAGGTGTCATCCCCAAGGTAGAGTCCTTAGGAGGTGGTGATGAGTTTTGTTATTGTTGCTCTCATCAGATAGAAATCACAAACCCAAAGTGCAACTTCCTTACTGTTCGTCCTGTCAGCATTCTGGTCTGTTGAGCTCTGACTAGAATCTTAATGGTACAGGTAGACAGCATTTTAAATTAAAGTTTACATTTTCTGGAAAGTAGACAGATGTCCAAACCCTACCCGAAAGAAAAAAGGAATTGACAGAAGTATGGAGAAGCAAATATCCCCCAGGCACTTAAATAAGAGGCACAGATATGTAAATATCAGGTGAAAAAGAGAGGACACCTTCCTTTCAGATGAAAGTATTCCCCTTCCATAGGCACCTAACCACTCGGTCTAACCTTCAGCTGATGGATGGAGATCCATGGGACAGCACAGAAAAAAGGACAAGTTCAGACCAAAGACACCCTCTCCCCACTGTAGGGCCAATATATGGAGATGCAAATACTAGCTATCAGCAGGAAGTTCCCGCCACCAACTCTAAATTTCCTTTTGTTTTGTAAACATAACCTAATTGTTTATGTTGATATATATATACATTCCATAGCATACTGGAGACATGTGGTTTGGGGAATCAGTGCCCATCCATGCCCCCTGCCATTTGTCTGGTACCACTCCTTTCATAGGAGTCCTTTGCCCCTCTCTCTACCTGTCACCTGTGTTGATGCCTTTATATGCCATTATTTTTATGGATTTCATAAGAAAGACAGCCATCAATATTCAGTTTTTTTTGTTTTTGGTTCATTTCACTGAGCATTATTGGCTCAAGATGGCCCCATTTTCATTCAAATCTTTTGTATATGTTTTTTTTCTATGGCTGTGCGGTATCCATTAGTTGTATGACTTCTTGCATCATTCCTCTACTGATGGGTAGGTAGGTTGTTTTCAGGATTTGGCTATTATGAATTGTGCTGCTATAAACACGAATATGCATGTGTCTTTTTGGTATGTTGATTTTATTTATTTTGGAAATATGCCCAGTAAGGCAGAAACTGGATCAAATGGGATTTCTGTTCTTAGCTTATTTTAGGGAACGTCCAGACATCTTTTCATAATGGTTGAACCAGATTGCATTCCTACCAGCAGTGAAGAACAGTTCCTTTTTCCCCACATTCTTGCCAATAATTATTATTTTTAAAATTCTCGATGTAGGCCATTCTCACTGGGCTGAAGTGAAATCTCAGCATTGTTTTTATTTGCATTTCTCCAATGACCAGGGATAGAGAACACTTTTTCATGAGTTTGTAGGCCATTTGTACTTCTTCTGAGGTTCCTTTTTTTTTCATTTCAACTGACCACATTTTGATGGGATAGTTTATTTTAGCAGGATTCATTTTTGTGAGTTCTTTGTATATTCTAAATATTAAACCTTTGTCTAAAGTATTACTGGTAAAGATTTTTTCTCCCACTCTGTGTGTTATCTCCTCACCTTGCTTATTGTTTATTTTGCTGTGCAAAGGCTTTTTAGTTTAACATAGTCCCATTTGCTGATTCGTGTTGAGATTTCTTCAGCAGCCAATGATCTGTTCAGAAACTCCTTTTCTGTCCCTATGTCTTCTAGGCTTTTGTCTGTTTTTTTTCTTACAGTAGATTCCATTTTTCTGTTTCGATGTCCAGCTCTTTAATTCATTTTTATCTGATTTTACTGTGTGGTGACCCTTATAGCTCTAATTTCTCCTGTATGTGGTAGTTCAGTTTTACCAGAAGCATTTGTTGAAGATGCTGTCTTTTCTTCAGTGGATTGTTCTTGCTCTTTTGTAAAAAAAAAAAAAAATCGTGAAATCAGGTAATCATATGGCTTTTATTTTTACATCTGTTACTGTGGTGTATTACCCTTACAGATTTGTATATGTTGAACCATTGTTGCATATCTGGATAAAGTCTATTTGGTCATAGTATAATCCTTTTTTTAATGATTTTTTTTGCATTCTCTTGAGAAGACTTTTATTGAATATTTTTGCATTAGTGTTCATTAGAGATATTGATTATAGTTTTCTTTTTAAAATGTTTCTTTTTGTTGGGTCTTTGTTTGGAACTGAAGTTATGTTTTCTTCAGGTAATAATCTGAGCAATTTTCCTTATTCTTCAATTTTTTGAAAAAGTTTGGAGGGCATTAGCATTAAATCTTCCTGGAGTTTTTATAGAATTCTGCTGGGACTCCATCAGGTCTGGGAGTCTTCTTAGTTGGAAGTGTTTTAATTACTCCTTCAGTTTCATAGGTGGATATTGGCATAGTCAGATTTTCAATTTCTTCCAATTTTGAAGGTTGATAGGGTTTTAGGAAGTCATCCATTTCTTTTAGATTTTTAAATGTATTGAAGTAGAGATATTCAAAACAATTTCTTATAATCCTCTGGATTTGCATGTTATCTGTTGTAATTTCTCCTTTTTCACTTCTAATTATACTGATATAGGTTTTCTTTTTCCTTCTTTGTGAGTTTAGCAAGGGGTTTATCAATCTTATTTATCTTTAAAAAACAACTCTTTGTCTCATTTATTCTTTGTATTGTTTTCTTAGTTTCTATTTCATTAATTTCTGCTCTTATTTTAATAATTTTGTTTCTTCTGGTAGTTTTTGTTCTGACCTGTTCTTGTTTTTCTAGGGCCCTGAGTTGCATAGTTAGATTATCTATTTGGGTTTGCTCAGTTTTATTTATATGTGCATTTATGGAAATGAATTTTCCTCTTAAGACTGTCTTCATTGTATCCCAGAGGTTGTGTTGTGATGTACTAACAATGTCGCTTGTCTTTATGAACTTTTTTAGAAACTTGATTTCTTCTGTAACCCAGTGCTTATTTAGAAGAGTCATGTTAAGTCTCCAGTTATTTGCATGATTTCTTTTGTTTGTATTGTAGTTGGCTTCTAGTTTTATTCCATTATGATCTACCAGAGTACATGGGATTATATCACTTTTCTTATATCTGTTTAGTCTCGTTCTGTAGCCTAGAACATGGTCTATTTTGGAGTATGTCTCATGGTTGCTGAGAAGAATGTGTATAGTATTGCTGCTGGATTAAAACCTCTGTAAATGACTGTCACATCCATTTCTTCCAAGGTGTATTTCAGATCTGTTATATCTTTGTTAATCTTTTGTCTGATTGACCTGTCTTCTTGGGAGAGTGGGCTATTAAAGTCCCCTGCTATTACAGAGTATCTGTTTTTTAAAGTCCAGTAGCTTTTTTATGTAGTTGGATGCACGAATATTTGGTGCCTAAATGTTTATGATGGTAAGTTCTTTTCGCTGGATTGTTTCCTTGCAAGAACATAACTTACTTCTCTATTGGGGCATAGATGACTTTTGCTTATCTAAAATCAATGAAGGTGATGACTTGAAGTTTGTAACTCCTTCAACTTCTCTGAAGCTAAGTTTTGAACAAACTTTTTTCTGTTTACCTGAATGAATGACCATTTTAAAAATTTTGTATAGCAGGCAGCAAATGTGTAAGCCTGGGTTGACAATATTATGAATAGCATTGTAGGGCTTCTCAAGTCAACATTTGAAACACTTTCCAAACTCCCCACCCCGGAACCAACTTCAAAGACTTATAAGACACAGTTATAGCAACAACTCTATTCCTAGTACCAATTTATGTTCTAGCTACTTTCTTATCATTGGTAAAAGACACTAAGAATCTGACTTAAATAAGAACAGGTTTATTTTGGCTCATGTTTTTTAATCCATGGTTGGCTGGCTGCAAGACAGAAAATGTCGTGGTGGAAAGTCAATGAAAGAACCCTTCTCAACCCATAGCAGCCAAGATGCAGAGAGTGAAAGGAAAAGCCCTTGACAAGAGCATGCCCTTCCAGGTGATGCCCCAGTGGGTCGTCTCTATCCACTTCCTACCTCTTAATAGCAAGTCAGTTATGAACTGGTCAGTAGTCTAGTCTACTGATGAGTATAACATCCGTATGACCTAATTACCTCCAAACACATGAGCGTTTGGGGGACATTTTGTATCTAAACCATCACACCATTCAAAGAGGTTTTCTTAGAATTTATTGTTATGGCTCAACTGGTCCCTGGCAACCTTTAACCTGACCAATTCTAGGAAGATATCCTGGCCTCTCCCTCCCCACCCCGCCGGTTTCTGTAGCCAGTTTGTTGTTCTGTTACAAGTTAACTGAAACTCATTAACCCAGCAGTTATGGCTCAGTATGCTAAAGAGAGAGATCCTTCAAGCCCCTGCTCCCACGTGATTGTTGCCACTGAGACTGTTCCTCTGACCCAACATGCCCCACTCTCTCCCTTGCTGCTTCCTTTCTCTTGATTCTGCTTATGGGGGAAAAAAAAACTCCGCACAATAAACTTCCCATAGATTCACCTTGGTCTTGCTCTGAATAGACCTTGCTCAAAAATGCCTAAAATTTTACTGACTGCATTTACTGATTATTTAGCACTAATTTCAACCCTAACACTTATGCTTTAGCATAAGGGGAAGCAGCACACAAGCCGAGGGCGTCTTGGAACTTTCCAGATGAGGGTAAGAAGAGTACAGCTAATATACACAAGAAGGGCAGGACCACATATGCACACTGTTTCCTGACTGCTAACTTCAGGCTTTATGCCTACTCATTTCAGCCTGAGCAGGAATGGCTGTCCTGGATAGGGTGGGAGAACATCTGAAGTGTCTAAATAGGGACTGAGTGACGAGGAGAGGCTGAGCACTAAAAACATCTGGAGAATTTGTGAGGGTAGAGTCATCCTGGATGGTCATGGTCGTGGATTATCTGAAGCTTCCACAGTCAGAACAAAATCTCCCAGAGCAGTTGTGGTATTTAACATAGTGTGGCCAACATACACACATACACACACAAAGAGAGAGAGAGAGAGAGGGAGGGGAAGAGAGAGAGAGAGAGAGAGAGAGAGAGAGAGAGAGAGAGAGAGAGAGAAGTACATTTAAAAATTTTACCAGCTAGTAAGTGGAATATATGGGCTTTGAAACTAAATGGTCTGGGTCTAGAATCCATGTCCTTAACTATCATATAATACTACTTTTTTGTGCACCTTGGTGGTATTCTGTAAAGATCTTCTTCATTTAGAGACTATGATTTATGCAAGGGCTTCTGGGACCTAAAGAATGGAGCTTCTGGTTCATCTTAGCAGAAGCCTTCTCTTTTAGGACTGTCAATAGTGGACTCATGTCATTCTGCAGTTGACTGGTTTTTCTCTACAGCCACCTGGTATACAAAATTCACCTATGGACCAGGGCTTTGGGACTAGGCCATGGGTGTAGAATGTGGCAGAATTCAGAGAGATCCAGTGAGGAACATAGACTCTCACAAAAACATTTAAGATACTAAAGTATGCCCATGATAATTTGCCCTGATTTTCACTCCATCTCTACCCTTTATATACTAATAATTATGTATTATAAACAGTTCAAAAAAGTCTCTGAGTTCAAGAGACTGAGAATGCATTTGGACACTTGGAGTTGAGAGAGAATGTTTAAATTTATGAGAAGTGAAGTAGCTAAATGGTATAGTTTGGACCTGGAGTGCTCCTCAAAGTTCTTCTGGCTTAAAACTTGTTTCCCAGAGTATAGCATGGTAGTACTGGGAGTTGTAGAAACTTTAATAGTTGTGGTCTCATGGGAGATCTTGAAGTCAATGGGGGCATGTCCTCAAAGGGAATAATGAGGCCCCCCAGCCTATCTCCCTATTTCTTTGTATCCTGGGCATAAGATGAGCAGGCTACTCGCTGCCACAGTGTGTCCTGCCTTACCATGGTCCCACGGCTGGGGAAGCAACCAATTGTGGACTGAGACTTCCAAACCTTCTGAGCCAAAATAAATCTTTTTATAGTGGATTATCTTGGCTAATTGGTACAGTATTAGAAAGTTGACTAACACACTAAACAAACCTTAGATAACAACACGCTGTTTTTGAACAAGTATTGCTGATTAGACGTTGTGTTAGGTATTGGGATGTAGAGGAAGAAACACTTTATCCACTCAAGGAGCTTATGGTGTAGAGGCGAAGGCAGAAATAAAGCAGATGTTAGAAAGGTTGAGTCTTAACTGCAGCAAGTATGAAAGTGTTTAGTTGCTGACAGTGTCTTAGAAGTCCCAGGACAGTACAGAATAAAAGCTAAGTATGAAAGAGAACGAGAATTCTTAGCACTCCAGGAGACAGAGGGATTATAGTAGCAGTCCCAGGGAGAGAGCGGGAGAGAGTCCCTGAAGGAAGCATAGTTTAGGCAGAGGAAGATGTTCTTCTGTCACCGCTGCTGCCCCTTCAGCCTGACGGTGAGATAGAACAGCCATTTGCTGGAGGAAGCCAGACCAGCTGCAGTTTAGCTGAAGGAGTGGTTGGAGCTCTGTGCTGGGTCAAGATCCTTGGGTTCAAATTCCCGGCCTGATGTTACCTGGTTTGATGCTTTAAATCTTTGTACTTCTCTAGGCCTCTGTTCCTTACTTTTCAAATGAGTGGGTTGGATCAAGTAATTTGCAAATTTCTTCCTGTGTTCAAATCTATGATTGTGTAATTCTTTTCTTGGAACATATGGATAATTCAAATGATGAGAATTTGAATAAGGCTCATCAAAATTTGGAATATACTCTCTCTTCCAATGCCAGAGCAAGCAACACAGGAGAATATGCAGTATCCTCTTATTTTAAAAATCATATTAGGTATTTCTTTGCAGTAGGAAAGTTATTTTTAATGCCTTGCAAATGTTTCACTGGCATTTTCTTCCACTCATTCTATATTTCAGAAGGGACATTTTTCTCCCACATCATTACTTGCTCTTTTGTTGTAGGGTTTGTTCCCTAATGAGCCAGTCGTCAAATATTCTTCCTGACAGACTTGGAGAAGTCTGTGACTTGTACTTTTATGGACCTGTCACGTCCTTTAGACTTTCCAACTCAAAATTGTCCTTTAAATTTTGAAAAGGTAGTGTGTTATATGCCACAGACTATTATGGACTGAGGAGTGGCTTGGCTTTGATATAAAAAATAGACTGTGCGTCTAATAGTAGAGCTGAAATTGCAATTGTTATAAATAAATGAAAATAGGAAGAAGTCCTATCTTATAAAAGCTCATTCATTGCATTCTACATGGAGTCACATACGACTGCAGTCACATTATTTACGACAAGACTGTGCTCTGACAAACGCATCCTTTGGTGATTTTATCATTGTATAAACATTACACAGAGTACTTATCTAAATTAACACCACTGTGATGTCACTAGGTGATATAATATTATGGGACCACTACTGTGTGTGCGGTTCACAGTTGATCAACACCTGATTTTATGGTACATGATAGTATTCTGTTCTTCGTAGATAAATGGACTGCCGAAGACCAAAAGGGGCTGGGAATCTTTCTCGTGGTCTTATTATCAGAATACTTAGATTGGTATTTTCATCGATTAGATGCAGCGGGAGAAGGGTAAAATTTTGTTGCTTGCTCTGTATCGTGGTTATGAGGAAATTTGACATGTCTTTCTGTTGTTCACATGGAAACGGGGAAGGTTTCATTTCAGTGTTAGTGAAGCGACTTTCTTTCCCTTTACACAGGTGACTTTCCCATTCCCCCCTGCAGTTCTGCACGCTTGAGAATGGTGGTGCTGCTGTCCCATTCTCACTCCCTCTTGAACAGAGACGAGGCACCGTTTTCACCTCTAGATCGTTATGAACTTTTGCAGCAAAAGGGAAGGAAGGAGAAAGAGCCATTCAGCACTGCGACTCGGGACACGAGCTGGTGACGTCTGAAGGTCACAGCTGGAGCCCCCAGCACCTGCTTGGCTCGTGTGTGCAGGTGCTTCGCAAGGGCATGAGAAGGGGGATTTCCGAGTGGATGGAGAGTAAGGCTTCCGTATCTGAAGTCATGAGAGCAGGGAAGCTTACAGGTGCTTCCTTTGTGTGAGTGTAGGATCATTCCAAAGAAAGACTAGGGCGTATGTTGGTTCTTCTGCCTTCGGTCAAGGCTAAATGACCCTCGATCAGGCTCTACCAGGAAAGAAGTGCCCTTTGCTCCCGGTTGGGGCTTGCTATCACGTTGCCAGTTATAGGGCCTGGCTCTCAATCCACCTCCTTCTGGAGTTTAAGGGAGGGGAATGTACTATCTCAGAGCCGTCACTTAGGCCTCGCTTCAGTGAAACTTGGCCGTCAGCAAGACAGGCAGCGGTGGCAGTAAACTATCCCTGAGCCCCAGGGGCCCTGTTTCTGTGCAGATCATGTGTATCAGGGATCTTTGGGGGATCTCGACTTAAACGCGGAGACAGACCATCCGCTTTGGATAGTTTGTCCTTGCCGTGGTCTTGTCCGTAAGATTGTGCTGTCTTTAGTCTTCTGTGTATCTGAATTGAAGTAGTGAGTGCCGTTTCAGCGCTGCAGAAGTAACAGTAATACAGGATCCTGACAGCTTTGAAGGCAGGCCCTCTTGCTGGTTTTAAATCATAGTCCCCCCTGCCCCCCCATTTTTTTTTTGCCTAGCGCTGTGGAACAATAAAAAGGAAGAGAACACAAAAGCAGGCAGGGGAGAAGCCTGGCTCCTGAGCGTGGGCGAGGCCGTCTCGGGAGTGTTTCCAGGGAACTCTGGCAGGGAGGTTCTCGTTCTGAAGGATTTCCCCGGCAAGGCGCTGCGGCAGGATGACAGATGGGCTGCTCTGTGCCGTGTCCTTTGTCTCCCCCGTGCTCTCTACCGCAGGCAAGCAGATAGCGGGGCCTTGAGGCATCCCTTCCGCTGCTGGATTCAATCTCTGTCACGAGGCATCCTTTTTTTTTTTTCCTTTTTCTGTAGGAGTAGAAATAGTCTTTCTATAATACTCTGCTTCCAAAAGCCGTCAGCCATGAAAAATGCCGTGTCCTTGTTTAAAGAGGCCCAGCTTCTGCAACGCTCGAGTAAAAAAAGCCAAAGACACTTCATTTTTGACATTGTCGGAATGGTCCCAGGCATCCTGCTTATGCCTTCCCCTCCCCCAGCTTGCTGACCTCATTCTTTGTAGCTTCAAACCTGTCCCGTGTGTGGAGCGCAGAGACCGTGTAGGGCTGCGATTTGAAAAACGTCTTCCTAGTTAGAACTGGACTCTAGGCACATGGAGAAGGGAAGTTAAAGATAACCACAACTGAGGCTTTCCAAAGGACTCGGCACCTTTGTTTGCAGTTTTATAATCATCTGGATTTGTTTTACTTGGGACCTTGTACTCAACTTATGGTAGTGGCTTAACGAAATGGAACCAATGGAGCCAAACCAAAATTGTCACAATACCTCAGTGAGGCAAGTATCGTTAGCTGTCCAGGTGTAGAGTCAAGAAACTGAGCCTCAGAAAGGCGGACGTCTTGAGAGAAGGCAAAACAAAGAGCCGACCGAGTCGGGTGGCCCTTTACTGTAGCGTATTGGAAACATGTTTGGCAGTAGCCTGGTGCTGTTTTCTCCAATCGTCGGTAGCTTTTGATTCCCTGAGGCTCCTTAGCAGACTCTAAGGAGAGAGTTAGCAGAACCTCACTTATAGTGGAGAATGCAGGCTTATCAATGTGTTAAAAATTGTACATGAACACTGTTGGTAACTGTTGTGTCTTTGTGATTATGGATTAGAAACCTCTCCTGTTGTTTTTGTTCTCTACCTCCTACCCTCTTTCATTCGGCCCTTCTGTGTGAATAGAGGACTACTTACAGTCCACCAGGGGGTTTCAAAACCGACAAAAGAGATTCACTTTTGTTGCGGCTATTTTTGAGATAGATGTTTTGGAGGACCTACTTAAAAAAATGTCATGCTGGATTCCCAAACAACCTACGAGTCTTGTATCCTATGAAGGAGTCACTGGTCCTGAGACAGGGTGATGAAATGCTTTCCCAGGTACCCTTCATTACCCATGTTTCTGTGTGCTTGTACTTTTGTCGTCATTGAGTATACTGCTAAATTAGGTGTACCCTGTTGGAAGCAAGGATAGTCTCACTCATTTTTGCTTCCTCTATTGAATCCGGTAGATATATTGGTGTATTAGTTAATCTAATTTGATGCTTTAAAAAAAGTGCATGCGTATTGTAGAACTGAGGTAAATGACTCATGTACAGTTGAGAAAGTTAAATCTTCTTATTTATAGATATCTAGCCACTGAGCTGCTGATTTGATACTCAGAAGCTAAATGTAAAATTGAACCCAGGGAATAATCCCAAATTATTTCCAAATTATTTCTACCATGCTATTAGGCTTATTTGAAGCATTTTTGAAAACTCATATTAGCTTATGAAAGAAAATGTCCAAAGAATATGTTTTAAACATTTGCATTTAAATTTTCTTGATTTGCATAAAGACTGAATAAAAATATTTATTATGCAAATATGTGCTAGGGAATATGATAAAAAATAATAAAGCTAGTCTTTTGAGAAGAACAGAAGTTACTTTTTGTATTTTTATCATTTGTTGAAGTCTTTTGAATGTCAGGGGTTCTTTTTTTTTCCTACCTTACTCAGTAAGGAAGGTATTGAGGACTATAAAAGAATGAACAATTTTTTATTAGCTGTCATGATTTTGTTATTAAAAATTGCATTTTACCTAGCAGATTCCTTTCAAGGGAAAGTTATGTCAATTGAGTCAATAGGCTGATAGGCCATGCTGGCCAGGGTGGAAGGCATCAGAGAATAGACTCAAGCACTAATGGCTTTGTGTCAAGTTAATGCAGAGGAGGTGGTAGATTTCATTAACTGCAGGGATTTTGTTTTGCAGGCTGTAATTTACAACATTGATGCCAGAATTGTGTTGCTTGTGACAATAGGGAGGATTTTAAAAGAATAAAAGAGAGAAGTATCATCTGTCATTAGAGAAAAATGAAAGGAGAACACGGCTTCATAATGAATTTTTGTATATAAAATTTTGTTGTGTGTTATAAACTACTCCTTAATATTTAGTGAAGTTGGTATTGTTTATTAATGAAATCAATTCTGTTTCATCAAGACTGTGTGAAATGGCTTATGTGTGAATATTATGTGAATATGAGTCTAGATTTTTTATGGGAGATAATATGTATCTGTGTATTCAAGCATATCAATCTCATCAGTTCTTTTGATGTGTGTGGGCAATGTCAAGCACAACTTCTGTGCCTATATCAACTGTTATTTGTTTCTAGCAGGCATCAATTATTTGCATATTCAAGAATATTCTTAATTTATATTAACTTTTATGGAAAAGATGTGACAGGTTGAATAATTTCTATCTCAGGCATCACATGCTAACCATGGAAACTATATAAATGTTACCTAGTGTAAAAATGTTTTTGCAGATGTGATTAAGTTGAGGATCTTAAGTTGGGAAGATTGTCCTGGATTATCTGGGTTGATACAAAAGAATATTACATGTGTTCTTATAAGAGTGGGAGAAAATATGAAGCACTTTTTGAAGATTCTGGTATTGAAGATTAAAGTGATATAGCCAGAGATGAAGGAATGCCAATATCTACCGTAAGTTGAAAGATCCAGGAATGAATTTCCCCTGGAGCTTCCAGAAGAAATACAGATCTGATGGTACTTTAATTTTGGCTCAGTCGTACTGATTTCAGACTTATGACATCCAGGAGTATGAGAATAAATTTCTGATGTTTTATGTTGCTAAATTTGTAGTAATTTCATATTGCAGCCAGAACTTGATATTTTGATGTTTTGTCTGGGTTTGGAGAACTTTTGGGGCATTTTTTTTTTCATGCCCGATAGCTATACAACTGAGAATAATGTCAATAATGTTAATTACAAAGATTCAAACACAATGTTCTCACTAATTTGAGATCTAAGCTGATTGTAGCTGTAGAAAAATAATTAGAGAAGTAGATATTAGTTGGAAATGCCCCCCTTGAAGAATCTAAAATATATGAAGGATGTGATAGGAGAAAAGAATAAGGTCTAAGTGAAGGAGAATTTGAAACAATGCTACCTAGATGTTTGCCACTTAGAGTGGAGCCAAACTAATACTTCAAGTTAATATGTTCCATTTTGGGCAAAGTTTTCTCAGGAAACTTGATAAGAAGATGTGTAATTGCTGACCCCAACTCATACGAGAATGAATGCTTATCCTGTAGTTCCAATCTTCTGGCTCAGCCTTTCATTTACACAGTGAACACTTAGACATTTTGACAGGCATGTACAGTACACAGTGAGTAATATGTGATTTCATTTCTTGAAAAATTAAGAGTCACATATCATGTGATTGTTAAGTTCTAAAGTCAGTGATTACAATGAAATGACACATAGGGTCAAAAGTTACTTGTGAGAATTTTTTAAGTAGATCTCATGTTCGAAGTCAAGATGACATCTCTCAGTACAAGATCACACATTTTTTCTTCCAACATTGAATAAGGCAATTATTTGTTAAGCATCTGTAGAAATATTTAGCTTAAATTTAGAGATCATGTAATTAAATGATGCATCTTCGCATTATGATTATACTTGATGAAGATGAGACTTGTTGAAATGGAAATAAACTGAAAAAATGTATAAGTATGTGTCTCACTTTATATTCACTTATTCCTTGTGTGAATGATGGATGGAAGTTTCCTGCCATGTGTCAACTATAGTCTATGTCTTTACTTTTTGTTAAGTTTTTCTATTGAAATTGAGGTAAGATATCTGTGATGAAATATGACAGCTAGTAAGGTATAACAGGAAGGATTGCTAAGGAAGTAGAAAGGATTAGAGGACAAATTGTGCTTTGAAGAAGATATAACTCTCTAGTGGAGAGATAGAACATGCATGTATTTTATTATATGACGCATAAGAAGTTGATCATTGTCAGCAAAGTTCAGAAAAGGGAGATTATTTCTTATGGAAACTTCAAGAAAGACTTTATGAGAAAAATGATATTTTATTGGGTCTTATAAGAAGTGTGGAAGTTGAAGATTTAAGTAACGGTGAGTAATATGGAGTAGAGCTAAAATGTCCCCCAAGAGTCTCATGTGATCAACTTGAGGCCTGGTTGAAAGAGACAAGTAATGAGGCATGACCTGGAAGAAAATTCTTAACTTTGGCTCCTTCTTGCTCCCTGCTTCCTGGATGCCTTGAGCCAGCAGCTTTCCTCTGCCTGGCCATTTTATCATGAGATTTATGCCTTGGAGTCTGACAGCCATGGGCTGAACTCATAGAGCCATTGAACCTGAGCCATATGAGCCTCTCCTCATTTTAAGTTACATTTTTTCAGGTGTTATTTTGTCTCAGCAATGGAAAGGCTGACTAACACAGAAAATTGGACCTAGAAGTGAGGTGGTTGGTTATGTCTTTATCTCATATATTGGTTTAGAGGTCTTTGGAGCTGGTTTGTCAGAGGAATTTGGGAGGATTTGGAAACGCTAGGTAGAGAAACTCTGCAATGTTGTAAGCAGAGCCTGATGGGTGATTCTGGTTTAAAGCTGAGAAATCAAAATACTTGTTAAGTATGGAAACAGTAAATCCCAGACTCCGGAGGTTTCACATGGAAATGGAAAATCTTTTGGAAACTAGACCTAAGGCCTGCACACTACATTTTGGCAAGGAACTTGTCTACATTTTGTTCATGTCTTAAGACTTTGTATGAGGCTGAATTTAAAGATGGCAGCCTGATTAATATAGCAGAAGAAATTTCAAGGCACCGAACCTTCAGGCTGTAGCATGGATACTGCCAGCTGCTTTTACCCAAATCTACAGTGACAATGAGGAGAAAAAAACAGAGAAGCAAATGATTTTAAAACTTTGTAGGTGTTTTCTGTTTGGTGAGACTGCAAAGTGGAGGAAATATGGAGAGCCTGGCTGCTGAAAAGATTTACTTTCAAAAGAAGCCAAGTAGTTTGCATCTGTACGATAGAAAAAATGATTTTGAGAAATCGTGATGGTTGGACAGATCCCACCAATTGAAGGTTCAAGAGTGTAGAAAGAGAAACAACTCCGAGAGACTTTGTTGTGAGAAGAGAGCCCCAGGGAGCTGTGCTTATTTGAGGCAGCCTAGAGAAGTGTTTCCCAAAGTTCAACCGGGCATTCTGAGACTATTGCAGCTGTGGACTGACAGGACCAGAAGGCAGCTCTAGCCGGTGGTGGACCTTGGCATCAGTGGTGTGGTGCTGGTGTTTTAGCCATGCAGAATGCAAAAGTTGTCAAGTAACAGGGGCTTTACTCATATTTCAAAAGAAGGCCCGAGAGGCCAAGTAAAACCTGCTATTGAGAGGGCGAAGTATGAAGTTGTGAAGGTGAAATTAAAGATACCGTGGACACCCCAGGAAGTGAAAGGTGCTAGGAAGACAGACTGACTGCTGAGAGAACCTGAAGGCAGTGAGTGGAGCCAGGCAGAGGGAGGCTTTATGGGCTGCAGTTGGCAATGATACAGGAGTGGCTTTTGTGGTTAACATTTCACTATACCCTGCCCCAAATGTTGCACACAGATCTGTAGGATTTAATGTCTGTCCTGTTGAGTTTTGGTCTTGCTTTAATCTGAGTCTTTTTATTCCTTTTTCCTATCTACATTTAATAGGAATGTTTATCCTGTGTCATTGTTTGTTAGAAATATTTAACTTTTTATTTTAATGTGTGAGACAAGATCTCACTCTGTAGTCCAGTCTATTCCTGAGCTCAATATGCAACCCAGGCTGGCCTTGAACTCAAGGCGATCTTTCTGCCTTAACCCCTCCAGTCTGGGATTATAGACATGACTCGCCATGCCCAATTAGTTTTTATGTGGTGCTGGGGAACCAAAACGAGGGTCATATGCATGGTAGGTAATCACTGTAATCACTGACTATGTCCTCAGCTCCTTAATTTTATTTTTTGATTGTGTAGGGCTTAGAGCTTTAAGTTTTCTGTAAGTCTTAGAAGAGACTTCAATCTTGCGTTTTTAAGAAATGTCAAAACTGTGGAGACTTTGGTGACTCTTAGAGATGGACTAAGTGTATTTTGCATAATCAAATGGACATGGACCTTTTGGGTTCTGGGTGGGATGTTAGAATTTAGACCTAAAATATCTTCTAAAAGTATAAAGTGATTGGAAGAAGGATTTCTTCATGTGGGATTGGTGACTGGGAGGATGAGTGGAAGCGTGTGTTCTAGTCCCTGACTCCTTTCTGCTCTCGGATTTCTGGACATCACGACATGAGCAGTTGCTCTCTGATAGTCCCTTTCACTGTGCCATTTCTGCCTGGGGACAGCTGACCATTGTCCGGACCCTCTGATAGGTGAGCTAAAATAGATCTTTCTTCTTCTAAGTTACTATAGTATCAGGTATTTTGTCCCAACCATGGGAAAACTAACTAAAGCAATGAGTACTACCTTCCTAGACTGAAGGACAAAATAAAAAGGCACAAAACAGGACTAAGCTTCAGGCCAGCTCAGAAAATTGTTTTAAGACAGAATGAAACTGGCCAGTCTCAGTTGGAATAGATACCTTACCAAATTGGGCTGCTATGATGACTAAACATCATAGGGATGGATGGTTTATACCCAAAATATGTTTACCCACATTTCTAGGGGCTGGGAAGTTCCAAGATAAATAATTAGCAAATGAGGATGCTAGCATATTTCATGCCTGGTGAGGGTCTTACTTACTCATTCATAGACAACATCTTCTCTCAGTGTCTTCATCTGGCAGAAATGATAATTTATCAGTCTAGGGCAGGTGTGTACCATCTGTGGCTTATTGTTTTATCGATCTTAATTTTAAAAACGTTATAATGAGAGTTTTAAGAAGAGAGTTTTATTATTTATGTATGTATATTAGCCATGTTATATATTTTATGTGTGGCCCAAGAAGGTTACTCATCACTCATAAAAAAAAGGGCAAAAACCAAACCCAGCCAAGCCAAACCAAACAAAAACTCTTCAGCACCCATCAAGGTAAAGGTGCCTTCCTATTCTATTCCTACCAGTTGCGAGTCCTTTATCCTGTTAAGTTCCCAGAATGGTTCCAGTTTTGAGAACTTGTCCCAGGGAAGTCATAGACTGATATAAAATGGCTTTTTTTTTTCCAGAAGTAGTAGCACAGATGACTTGTGTTGTAGACAAGTTTACTGGTTAATAAGATGGACTAACATTATTTTCATTTATTCTTGGCTTCTGCTGCCCTGCAAGATTTTATAAGAACATGAACTGTGGATATGGTGTACTCTGACAATGGTTGAGGAAAGAAAATTTAATTTAGTAATTTCCTGGTATTAGGACGGAAGATGCTCTGATATAGCATTCTTATTTTCTTTTATTATTCCTATTTTACAACCATTTAAACCATCTATATTGACAAGAAAAATGTAATGAAGAAGGCCGAACAATGAAGAAGTAACGACGGTCTTGTAAAGTAGCGATCAGTGAAACACAAGAGAGGCAGCACATGTAGAACTGAAGTGCGTATCAATCAGCACAGCCGCAGATGTGTGCTTTCTAGCCCCAAGAATGTTGCTTAGCTAATTTACAGACTTGATGGCAATTCATTTTGCAAATATGGAAGAGAGAGCAGTTTGAGGTATTTCTAAGTAGAATGGTTCTCAGCAGGTAAACCTCAGTAAATCTAACTCCATTGACTATGAAGGCGCCCGAACAGATGCTGAGTTATGGAAAGGGTGGGAGTACAGAGCAGCAGTGTAAGTGCAGATAGCAGGTGAATCCAACCCGGTTTTGCAGCTGTGCACTGACATCTATTAGCCATGGGATCCAGGTCAATTTATTTAATCTTGCTGAGCCTCAGTTTTCTCATATATACAATGAGGCTGATAATACCGACATCAGAATATTGTTTGGCAAATCAAGCCCTTAGTCTGAGCCCTTTAATGAATGTTATTATCTAAGAGAGATTATTACAAGAGAAAAAGTAAAAGTCCATATTAATTGATGTTGGTTGAAATTGCAGTAATAGAAGACAAAGGTCTTCAGCAGTATCTCACGTAAATCTAATGACATTACACAAGTCAAATTCTTGTGGAACCTGACTTTGCTAAATATACCTTGCTAAACAAATCAGAAGGTGTTGGGAGAATGCTTTTCTTAAATCTTTGTTACTTCACTTGAAAAGTTTTTTTTAACCTTAAAATATATCCTGTTATTGAGTAGAGGAGACGGGTGGCTTGTGTTGTAGCCTAGTAGAGGTCACAGACACTGAGATGCTTCTTAAGGCTTTCCATTGCAAAGAAATACTGGCCCGTGGTAGGATAGTGCTTCATCATGGATCTTGGATTGATTTTATCACAGTCATTCTAACTCAGATTAAAACTATGAGAAAGTGAATGAAGAGGTTTCAATGGAACAAATAAATCTGAGCTATAGCCCTTACAAAGGTTCAGAATCTAAACTTTCATGCGAGATAATGGAAGAAACAAATAAACCAGAGGTTTGACAATGAGGACTGAACAATAAAGCATCAGTTATTTTTTTCCCATTTTGTTGATATGTATACGTGCAACATTTAAGGTTTACAATGGAGTCGAGCATTTTGTGCACATACGTATCTTGTCAAGGTGACAAGGTCTTTCCCACTCTCTTTCTGTCCTTCCCCCTCCCTCCCCTCTTGTCCCTCCCTCCCCACCTTACCGCCCTGTTTCATTTTGTTTTTCGTTTTAAGTTCCATAAGAGTTGTGATCTGGGACTCTCATATTTTTTTAAGCATAAGTTTTTATCAGGTGGTGTATTAGTCAGCTTTCTGTCGCTGGATAAAATACCTGACATATACAAATTAGAAGAAGAAAGCTTTATTTAGGCTCATTGTTTCAGAGGATTCATTCCATGACTGTCTGGCTCCAAGGTAGACTCGTTATGGTGGAGAGTGTGGTAGAGGAGGGTTGTTCATTTCTTGGTGGCTGGAAGTACAGAAGGGTAAAAGGGAGAGGGAGAGGGAGAAGGAGAGTGGGGAGAGAGAGAGAGAGAGAGAGAGAGAGAGAGAGAGAGAGAGAGAGAGAGAGAGAGAAACACATACAACTTTCAGAGGCACACCTTTGTTACCCGTCTCCTCTGACCTGCGAGAGATCAGTAAGCTATGAGACTTCATAGCTTACTATGTGGATTCACACTCATTGTAGAAGTCATAATCTCATGACTCCACAAGCCCAACCTTGGGACCTAAGACACTTCTGGAGGGATATTTTGGATCTAAGACATTCATGTGTCATAGAAACAGGTGAGTTTGGTTTGACCGGGTCTCAAAATGAGTTTTGAAAGCTGATATGAAAACTCCTACAAGTTTGAACAATTAAGTATGTAAATGTCTTGTTAGACTTTCCTGTTTAATGTAAAATCACTTACTGGAAGTTGAAGGCAGTATTTTTCCAACTTTCTATTTTTTTGTGATTTAATGTGTTCACCTTAGAATCAAATTAAAAGTGATGATGAAGGCACTTGTCTAACATGTGTGAAGCTTTGAGTTTCATCCCCACTACTGTGAAAAGAGGGTGATTACCGGCACTCTTCTTCTAAAACTTTGTCATGGCTGGAAATTACTTCTAATAAAAAGCATGAGACCATTCGGGGAAATAGAAGAACAAATGAAAAGGATGATATATTTATAAGTTGCTAACAGAAGATTTATAGCTTGTCCAAGTGAGGGAGCCACATGATTTATCACGCCACGAGCCAAAGACTGTAAGTATTTGAGAGGGAGCTTGATTGGTGGAGTCAAGGCTAAGGACAAGAACCCTGGGAATATTTGAGTAAGAGTAAGATGTGTGCTTTCAGGAACCAGCTTTGGTAGGAACAAGGCGCTTTGGCCAGATGAGGTTTGTCAGGTATTTAGTGATGGAGAGAAATCAGTTTTGTCAGAGAGAATAAGGAAAGACAGTAAGTCTAGGGAGTTCTGGCCAGAGTCTGGAGTCAGAGAGGCTTTGGGATAACAGTGTTAGACAGTAGGTGACATTGAGGTAAGGTGCTTCCCTAAAAACAGAGGCTATTTAATCTGTAGCGGGAAGGGAGTCCAATTTTTGCTTCCCTATTGGTTAAAGTGGTTCTGGACTCATGGAGTTAACTGTCTTATTTTCTCTTGCTCCAAATAAGCAATCTTTGAAATCATGCAAATACCCTGCTTGTTATCAATGTTTATTCCCCAAATGCAAATTAAAACTGCTATTACCAATACTACTATATACCCATTAGAATGGCTACTATTTAAAAGACTAACAATACCAAAAACGGTGGAACAACTGTAATTGCTGTGAAAATATAAGATAAAAAGTCTTTGAAAAAATAACTGGTAGTTCCTTGTCAAGTTAAATATGCACGTCCATTTGACATTGGAATTTCACTTTCAGAAATTTCACAAAAGAAATGATGGCATATGTCCCTACAAAGACTTGCACAAAAATGCCTGGAAGCTTTACTAACAATAGTTTCAAGCTAGAAATGACCCAATGCCTATCAATAGATGACGAATTATGGCAAGACCACACCATGAAGTACTACTCAGTAATAAAAAGAATCAATATTCCAGTGTGTGCAACAAAACAACCGAATCTCAAAAACATTGTGCTCCATTTAAAAGCCAGACAGGAAGATGGGAAGAAGCTGGGGGGACACTGCAACGGTCCCTCAGTGCTTGAGTTATTGAGAAATTTGGATTCACTTTGGAATAGAGAGGACTCTGATACTGGAAGAAAATAACTTATTGGGATTTATTTCATTGTTCTTTGATGTTTCAGAAAGCTGTGGCCCAGTTTGTATTTACATTTTGTCAGTTAAAATACTTCATATGATCAAGGAATATGTGTTGTAAGTTTCTGTTTGAGTGAAATGCTCAAAAAAAAAAAATGTGAAGCCAACATATAGAGGCCAACTAGTTGTTTCCTGAGACCAAAGGTTTGGGAGGAAGTTGAAGAGTTATTGGCTGCACAGAGGGGCTTAGGAAGTTTTAAGGGCATAGACAAGTTTTAGGCCTTAGATTTTGTGGTGAATTTGTCAACATCCACTTTATTGTACAAATAATGGCTACAATTTATTAAGTGTAAATTTTGCCAGTAAAGGTGGTAGGTCTCTTCTCCAAAGTTAGCATCCATTTGTGATTTTTTCCTAATGACTATTTATAACTTCAGAGGCATCTACATTTGGTTAACAAGGTAGGTTAGGTAAAAGTATTTGTACACTACAAATACTTAGAGATTTTATTTTTGTTATTAGAAATTAAATACTAAGGGGTCTAGTTTATGGTATCATGGATGTTGAACCCGAATTCACAACTGTGGTATGGCTAGAAGGTCTTCAGGCAAGACCTGAAAGGAACCCAGCAATGAAACATGGATAACTCTTCCTCATATTTGTCATTCTGTTGCTACAAGAGAATGGATAGTTTTTACAATGAGAAATAGATGAGATCCAAATGCCTGGGGATCCACTTAATACTGAACTAAGTGAACTCAGTAGAACATACCACAGCAAATATTGCTGTGAGCTAAGGACGCCTTCTCCTGCTGCAATTTCTGTTATTGAATAAGAGAGAGACGGGGTGCCCATAAGTGGTCAGAATGACCTTCTCCGCTTGTATTTCCTGAGGTGAAATCAAATTTCAAACCTGTAACTTCATCACAGATTTGTTTTGACTCATCGGACAGGCACACTAAGCACATTATCATAGAAACTTGTTACGGTATGTGATTGTTTTTCTCTGCACATTTCTCCTCTGTTCTTCGTTTTCATCTTCCAAGATCCTGGATTTACTCAGTTTGTAAACAGATTCAAAATTTCTATAAGAAATTCAAATGGCAGAAGAAATAAAAAGATATGGAATCACTTAAAAGCTCCTTTAGTTAAAAGTAGTGTTTTAATACTTTGCGAACTATATTATAGAAGTGTTATGGCACAGATATTCAGACAGAGTAGAAGGTTAAATATCACATGGTTACAAGAAACCCAGAATATAGGTATTTTATAGAACCAAATGGGTTGATGAGATAGGGCAGAATATCTCTAAAAAAATAAAAAATACACTGTATTTCAGTAATTTCATAAGTTTCATTTTAGTGTTACTTGCAAAATCAAGTGAAGATTCATTTGATATATTTTATTCAAACTAAATAGTGTGTATCATGTAACCTGACTTTTATAAACTATCTTTTCCTTTTTCCCATATATATACACAATTGTATATATACAATCTGTATATACATATATATATATATAGTTTTATTGTTTTATCCTAATTTTTTCTTATGTTCTTTTTGCTTACTTGATTGCTTGAATCTCAATTTATTATTTTGCATACTTAAATTCTTTCTATGCATTATTTTATGTTTTAAATTTATCCTTCTCTCTGGTTTGAGTCACAAACAATAGTTATATTTATGTTAGGTGTGGTTTATGTCTACCTTTTCTTGGTAACATTTTTACTTTTGTTTCTCAAATTCTGAAAGCTTTGTATTTCTTCACTCATAAATTGTAATTCCTTCCTTGAATCAGTGAATCTTTGTTTTCAGATTTCGAAAAAGAGGTCATAATCTTTTTGTAATTTCTTTGAGGTTAGATTCTGCTATTATTCTCGACTCTTAGAATTTCTCCTTTTAAGCTCCTCCTCTTTGCCTCGCTTTCTCTCTTGAAGCTCCTTAGGATGGGATGCTTCATTGTGGGCAGCAGAAATGGCTGCTTCCATGGGCCCTCCTTTAGTGAAATCTCCTCTCTTTCTCTATGGTGTCAGAATGTGTCGCTACACGATCATCCCTAGTTTCTGCAGGTTATTGTTCACATCCTCAGATCTTAGCAACCAAGCACGTGATTGATAGTAGCGCCTTTGATGGTTGCACACTTTCGCCTTGCTCCACACTTGGCCAGGAACTCTGAGCTCTTTCCTAACTCCAAACTGCACGGGCCTTTGCTGGTGGACCTTAGGGTTTCCAGTTAGTGGTTCTATTTTTTTCCCTACTTACTTTTCATAGAACGGTAAAAACATAAAGCACCAGAGTGGGCAGGCACCACCTGCTTTCTAGTGGAAGTGCTGAGGGAGAGGTAGCCCTGGGGGCAGAAACTGGGGGGACACCCCAACGGCCCTCAGTGCTTGAGTTCTTGAGAAATTTGGATTCACTTTGGAATAGAGAGGGCATTCATGCGGGAAGAAAATAACTTATCGGGATTTATTTTGTTGTTCTTTGATGTCTCAGAAAGCTGTGCCCCAGTTTGTATTTATATTTTGTCAGTTAAAATACTTCATATGATCAAAGTCGTGTTGATTCATCTCTGGCACCTGGTTCATTGCTTTTCTCAGTGGAGATTTAGTGGGTGACTTGTGTGATCAGTATCAACACTCATAACCCAAAGTCTATATCTGCTTTCTGAGGTAAACACGTTGAATATTTCCTCTGAGCAGCCCTGAGTAGCTGCCAAGCCACACAGTGAGCACACAGCTGAGCTGGGAGCTGGGAGACAGTAGGAGAGGGGTGTGCTCTTGTCCCCCAGCTTCCACCGCCTCCTACCTGTGTGTTGTGTTTGATAATGCAGGTGTTGGGACTCTGCAATAATATGTTTATTTTTGTCTCCTATTTTCTGGTTAGCTTCACCTACAGGAAATACCAGTGAACGAGGAAGCTAGCTGGTAGAGCAGCGGTATACTTTGCAGTTTGCTGCCTGTGCCTGTAAGTGTAATCCTTGCAGTGCCTCTTCCGCATTTGGTTTGAATCTCTAGATTTTCTTTCTACATTGCAAGAACCAACTCATCATGTCCGTTCAGCTGTGACAGCATCAGTCAGGTAGCGGCTCCTCGTCAGAGGCCTGAGTTCTAAGGAGGAAATTTGGAAGTATGCATACACACATGACACATAAGGCTTTGGCAAGTTCCTCACTGTTCAAGATTAGTAACTTACAAGGTGAGTGACTTTACAATGTGTAATTTAAAAACTACAATGAATACAGTTGCTGAATCTCAGAAAGGTCACCTAGGAAAGATGTCACAGTGTGTCCTCATCTTCCTCACCACTACAAATGGGACTAGGAGATTTCTGGCTTTCTCTCCAAGGTCTTAATTACCATGACAGGTAAACATTTTGAATTGGTTCAAGATACTGAGGCAGCCCCTGCAGCTCTACTAAAGACACTCATTAACGAGGCCTTCCAGAACTGCTTTTAAAATGTTTTTCTAAAAGGTGATTATATACTATATGTTTGTTCATACATCATGTCTGAAGTAGAGTTAGCAGAGAACTCTAAAATGGAAGTTAAATTAGTAAATATTGAAAAGAAAGGGGGGAAGAGAATTGTGGGATTCTCATATTAAAGTTTCTGTTTGAGTGTGGTATAAATGCAATGAACAAAGTGTACTCTCTCTCTCTCTCTCTCTCTCTCTCTCTCTCTCTCTCTCTATATATATATATATATATATATATGCTAAAACTATGTTGTTAGATGTCTTGGATGATACTCAACTGTACTATGAAACAATGACATACTATGACAGCAGATGGTGAGAACAATAATACAGAGGGAGAACGAGAGAAGGATCTAAATTCAGAAACCAAATCCTTGTGCCAAATACAAATATGAAAGGCTTTAGTAACATCACAGGCCAATTCTTTGTGTAAAATATTTAATGAAAGAGAATATTTAATGCTTCTTTATCAAAGAAGCACTAGTACCAGGACCTGCCATTTGGTAGTGGAGCACTGACCAGACTATTGCCTGCCTCCATGGTGACATGAAGAGGTAAGTGGAGGCATTTAGCCCCAGGGCCTATGTGCTTGGAAATCTAACATTCATATTGCTAATTTTTAAAAATTAAGCATTTTTTACAAGTCAGTTTTAATCTTTCAGTATATGTAAATAGTGCAATCTCAAAACCTAGATTTTGTCTAGTACTTTTTCTTTATGACAAGTGTGTCTATAGTTTTTAATTGCAGTCAAATTTGTCAAGAGACAGCTTAAGGTTTTCATATAACTGGCTTAGCTTTTATTTCACCATGTAGATGCTGTTGGATTGAAGTGTTATAGTTTGAAATATTTTCAATGTTGTACACAAACACAAATATGCATTTATTTATTTAATGGCTATTGGATAGCTTTCCAAAGTTTCTTCCATTCTGAATAAATTGGTATAATTAAACTTTCCTATGGGACATGGTATTTTTCCAGATTCTTTAGAACCATTTCAACTTGATGGAAGTGATTCATAAATTATTTTCTCCTAACAGAAACCTCTAAATTCAATCTGCACTGTTATGAAAAGGGACTGTTTTGTGTTAATTTTTTGGATCAACTTGCAGAATGCTGACTGCCTGCCTTCACCTGGCATGCCAGATTATTTGTGTGAGTTGATCACTGTCTTCAATACTTTTTTTTTAAAAATTACATCCACAATTTTAGGAAAGAAAATGTTTGTTTTAGGTCACAGTTTCAGAAGGTCACAGTCCATCTTTGGATGGCTGGCAACAGTGGAAGCATCTGGTGGAGGCAGAGGTGAAGGCAGCTCCTCACAGCTTTGCAAACAGGAAGTCCAAGAAAAAGGGAGGAAGTTGTATTTATCTTTCCAGGTGTTGTCCAGTAATCTTCCGCTCATGGGTCCAGGCTCAGTGTTCTAGGATTAAGCTCCGAATCCACCACATACCTGTAATCCGATCTGTACATCTGCAATCTACAATCTGCCACATGCTTGTCCTTCACCACACACCACAATCTACTACATGCCCGTCATCCACACCTGCAGACCAGGCCCCCGTCTCCTATCAGCACATGCTTCCATAGATAATCTGCGACATCCAAATACATGAAACTTTGAGGAGACATTCCAGATGCAACCTCAATATTCAGTGATGTTAATATTTTGGCTAAGGTTCTTGTGTTGCTCCTATTAGGGCCTGGGAGCTGATAAGTTTGGTTCTGTAGACTGCCTGATCTATGCAACTCAGATATTTAATTACATTTAAAGTCTTTGATGGATACAATTTGATTAATTCCTACTGGTAGAGCAAGGTGTTCCCGACCTTGTGCCACCAAGGATGGGTTTAGTTGAAGATTGTTCTCCCGAGGACGGGGGTGGGTATACTTATTATGCGGTGGGCTGTTGGAGGATAGCTTTGAAAGAGTGAGCAGCAAGAGTAGGAGAGCCGGGGGTGAAGCATCAGCAGGGACGTTGGACCCAAGCAGGAGGTGGAGCTTTGCTCCGAGCTCACATCCTGCACGAGGCGCCTCTGTCCTGGCAACTGGGTCCCAGCCTGGGGTTTGGCGACCCCCGTTGTAGAACATGTCTTACTTGTATGGATTCATTTGTTAGTTAATGCAACAAACACTATCAATTATTGCTGTCTTCCAGGCCTGCTAGACTCTGAGCAGCAGTCAGTATGCTAGGTTCATGTGTTAATATACTTGTGGAGAAGAACAAACCACAAAGTAGTTTTTAAAAAGCCCTTAAGAATATTAATGATAATTCTAATAAGTGCTTAGAAAGAAGGGAAAGAGGCTTATGTGATAATAGCTGGTATGGAAGTAAGAAATGGATGAGAATTAGAAATGGGAGGAAAATGGAAGAAATCAGTCATGCTGGTAAACCTTAAGGAAGAGTGCTCTTGTGTCGGCAAAGGAAGAGAGAGAGTATGAAGGCTCCCAGGCAAGAAAGAGCCTCCCGGGTGTGACTGACAGGCAGGAGGAGACAGAAGGTAGGAAGCCAGTGCAACTTTGGTAAATAATATCCACTGTGCTAGGTCTTTTAGATGTTCTTTAAAAAAAATCTTGGTACTGGGAATTGCGAAATATATCTGCAGAAGTACATGTGTCCATTTCATTTTTTTCCTGTTCAATTTGCTTTCAATGTTCAGAGACCTGAATTTGCTCTGGTAATCAGCTAGAAGAACTTACAAGAGCTTGCTTAGAATGTTACTAAGTGTTATCAGTGGTATATGTGAGCTAAAAGTAAAGATACCATGAGCCTGAGGCAGGAAGGAATCCTTTTTCTCTCGTCACATAAAGCTAATATTTTGTCCTATAATTACTTAGGAAGAATGTAGCTTAAATATCATTGCGTAGCCTTAAGTTCTGTCAAATGAAAGGAAAAAGCAACTTGAAAATCATGTTGATAAAACTTCTCAATTTTGTAGCAACAATAAAAATAGTGTTCCATGAGTATGTTTAGAAACTGATGGCACTAAGCTGATATTACATGTGTGAATTTGGGAAAGAATAGACAAAGTTTGATCCTGCCACTTGGTGGCTGGGCAACCTTGCGCTTTCATTCTTCAATTTGAGAAAAATGATTCTTTAGGTAAAAATATGCATACTATCTTCCTCTTGGATTAGCACTTTATAAAGGCTCTTAGTGGAGGTCATCTCCAATAAGTGATCTCATCTCATAACTCATGAATATATAATAAAATGAAGGGAAACAGCTGCTTCTCTATTATGCAAGGACAAATTCAAGGCTGTAGTATTTCATTGGCTTAATCAAAATCAAAGTATCTTACATGTGAATTTTACTGGATCGACTTAATCAGATCCAACTTCAATTTTGCAACTAAATTTTAATTTAATTATATTACAGGTGAATAGATTCAACCTATGAAGAACTCAGGTAATTTAAATATTTGCTAGTTTTTTTCTTTTCTTTCTAAAAAATTTTTTTAGACCTAGTCTTGCTGTGTAGTATTTACTAGTCTTAACCTTGATAGCAAATCTTAAATAGATAGCACATGGGTTGCTCTTCCCGAAGTGTGCATTTCATTCTAGGACCTCATCTTGCTTTTTCTCAACGGGGTTATTCGATCTGTTGATATGGAAAATGAGGTTTCCTCTCTCCACTCAAGTCAGTTTCAAAGTGTTGCCTTTTTGGAGAATTTGGTGATTCAGTATGGCGATGCCACTTCCTGGGGTTAATGGACCAAGTTGAGAGCACGGACTCTTGTTGCCTCGTCAATTTTTGACTTTCAAGAAACTTCCAGACTGGCCCCACGTGGTCCCTGAGGCTTAAACCTTGCCGTTCTCTGTGCTTTACCCTGTTTGTTCTGTTTGCTCTTAGCTCCTTTTGCCACCCCACCTGCTTTGGGTTATGAATGCATTCATAGTTATTGCAGTGCCATGTTACCTATGAGGTGCGCAGGCCTACCACACAGCTGGGACCTGGCTCTCTTTCTTCCACGTCCTTACTGCCTCCTCTCTCTCCTCTCAGTAGTCACGTATGAAAGTAACTTATTCCATGTCCTGTATGGTGACGGAGTGAGGAAAGCAGGATTTCTTGTTGTGGAAGACAAGCTAGCCCTTTGCTATGATTTGGGTTTGGGATGCTCCCCAAAGCATCATGGAGGTGGAAGGTGACTGGATCCTGAGGACTAAGCAGATGAAGTGGATGAATCCATTGAGCTCCTGTCCTGTTAGGAGGAGGGGCCAGGCTGGAGGCATAGGTCACTGGAGTGTGACCTGGAAGGCTGTATCTCCTCTCCTACCTCCTCTCTTCACTCTCTGCGTGTGTTGCCATGCTTCAAACAGCTATTCTCGGCTAGGGCCTCTGCCAAGCTTCTGGCATCACCTCCCACCATGATCAAACTGTGAGCTAAAAATAGACCTTTCCTCCCTTAAATTGTGGGTGTTGTGTATTGTACCTCAGCAGTAAGACAGCGACTAAAACACCATCTAGGCATTATGTGTGATTTCTGCCTCAGTCACCTTCTTATCACTGGGATACAATACCTCATCCCCACACAGTAAGAGAGGAAAGGTTTCTTTTAGCTCACGGTTCAAAGGTCACAGTCCTTACATGGTTGGCTAGCAATGGTGGAGGGGCATGGTGAAGCACCCTGGCAGAGAACCACTGAGCAGGGCATTGGAATAGAAAGCATAGCAATTTGGGAGGAGTGGGTGCAAGAATATATCCTTCTAGGCCACGCCCTCAGTGATCCTTCTCTTTGGACCACACCCTACCTCAGTGTGAAATCAGTAGGTGAATCCATATGATCCAGTTGGCTTCCACTGCCCAGTCCCCTTCCATACTTGAGACTTTAGGGGATATTTCAGATCTAAGCCTCAACCGGTTCTTAACCACGTTTCAAATACTGTGGGTTATTTATGGTTTGTATAACAGAGATAAGTCTGTCTCTCTAACCCCCACTGGAACCTGTAGGTTGCAGAAAAAGTACATCAAACAAACATACAAATAACATATAATTAAAAGTATATGTATGTATAGAAGGTTACTCTGGAAGGAATAGCACCAGTAATTGTCTTAGATGAGATAGAATATAACTTGGTCCAGGATAAAGACAGAGTGGCTGTGGGATGGTGCACAGAGCTGTGGAGAGAGTCATACTTTGTAGACTGTTTTCTACCCATTTCCTGTCACTGGCAGTAAAACAAACTCAGCGCTCATGGACTTTGCTCTGAAGAGTGCCACTTTCCCTAGGCTGTTCCAAGATGCTATTAGAGTGGGGAGACTCCTGATGCTAACTAGACTGCAATTATTCTGGGATGTTACAAACTGCCTATTCTTCTAGGTTTTGAATGTATCTCACTTCTAATAGCAGGTTACTTAACTTGTCTCAGCCATAGTTATCTATGAAACAGGGATACTTACAGGAACTCTTAAAATTTTTGAGAGGATTATAACAAGAAATTATTTGTATTTAGTATAATACCAGGAATGAAACAAACATTTATTAAATATTCTTTTCCTATATTTGAAAGGTTGAAAAATATAAAGGGAAATAAATATGATTTATTTGAATAGGGATAATGACTTAGAATTTTTATGTGTAATTTTTTTCTAGGAAAACATATTTTTAAATGATGACTCTATATGTCACTGTTTGAGTTTTGCTTTTTTGGTCAAGCAAATATTTCTAGAAAGATAGTTTCTTGCTTATATACAGATGACAATAAGCTATTATCTGATTATTTTGAAAGAATAATTATGCTATTGACTTAGGCATCTTGTAGAGAGTATTTTGTGATTATCAACAAAATATATTTCATTGAAAATTCCAATATTAATTTTTTCTTTCTTTTTTCCCTCAATTTTATTAATATATGTAATACACAATGTTTACATTGAACTTGAGTATTTTGTGCACATATATATTGTGTCAAAATTGCAATCCCTTTCCCTCCTCAGTTTTGACCCTCACCACAACTCCCCTCTCCCGCCTAACTCCTACTATCACCCTCATTTGTTTTTTTTTAAATTTTTTTGCATATCATCTCCCTTTCTCCTTCCCACCTTCTCATCCTCCCTTTCCCTTTCTGTCTCTACAAAGTCCATCTTCTCACTTTTGCCCGTGTATCTTACATTTTTTTATGGTCTGGTTAGATAAACCATATTTAATATTCAACTTTCTGGAGCTGATTCATTTCACTGAGCATTATGGTAGTTTTTCTCTCCTCTCTGCAACTGTCTCTCGTGCCAGTTTCTTCCTAGGCACTGTTTAAGAGTGATCCCCAGAATCCCGATATGCTCTTCTGCATCTGCTTTTACTCTAAATAGTTCTCTCTTAGGCTCTTTTAAAAATAATGTCTCCTGCCTATGTCGCTGCCTGTATGGCTGCCAAGTGCTGTTTGTGGTCTAGGTTCCAGGAGGCCTTTTCTAGGGGAAGCTCACATTACGTTTTCAGTATGAACTACCTGAAGGCTTATTTTTGGAGGCTGGGCCTACCAGCTGCTGTCAAATCTCACTTCTCCTGGGTCTGTGCTTACCTCAGTGTGGGGTTTTGGTCTTCAAGCTTTCCTCCATTTCTGGATTCTGGTGGCTTGGGGCTGTGCTCAGTTGGCCGGAGGCTGCTTCCTGCTGCTGTTTTCCTCTGCTTCCAATGTGTCTTCAGAATTTCTGATCTTCCCATGGCCTCCTTTCAATTGTTGGGCCACTCATTCCTCTCCCAGCTAAGCTGAACAGGCAGTTTTTAATTATAATCTCAACTTACTAAGTGAATCAATGAGAAGACATTGCATAACTCTGTTACTCGCCCGCCATCTTTCCTGGAAATCACTCCAGTATTAATAGTAATACTGTTATTTTTCTTTGTATTGGCTGGAAAAAATTAAGAACGTGGCTTAAACTATCTATCTGTTTTGTATTAAACAAATGCAACGATTTTCACTGTACTTAGATATAACCGGAGAATTTCAGTTTCTTCTCCAACATGTAAAGGGCTCTCAAGTCATCACTTCTGACCTCATAACAACAAGAAAAAGGCAAACAGAGTGGAAATCAATGACTTCATGAAGGAGCGGAAGCCTCAGGGTCCCTGCCACTGTGTAACCTGTAGAGGCAGGTGAATAAAGAGATTGTGTGTTGGTTTACCTAAAGCAAAAGCCACTGGAGCACCAAAAATATAAAAACAAGTCAATATGCAAACCTATTATATTCAAGTTACAGAAAACCAAAGAAAGAGAAAAATCTCTAAGAAACTCTGGGCCAGGGAGAGGGAAACTTTACCTATGGAGGAACAAGAGTGAGAATAGAATTAGACTCACATCATGAACTACGCAAAGACGAGCATAGAGTGAGAAATTTAGTGTTGAAAGTAAAGAAGATCAACCTAGAATTTTGTATTCAGTGAAATTATCCTTGTAATGGGAAATAGAGACTTTTTCAGATAAATTGGTAGGGGAATTTGTCATTACTACAATGGCTGTGAGAAGGATGCGGGGGAGAAGACAATTGTTAACAAGTCCACAGGTACAGTTGGATGGCGGGAATAACTTCTGATGCTCGAAAGAATAGCAGACTAGCCATGGGTGATAATAATTAATTGCATATTTCAAAAATAGCTACTAGAAAGTATTTTAGAATGTTTTATTAATGCATATTACTTATATAAATTAATGGTGTCTCACACAGTCACTGTGACATGTATGCATTTATTATGCTTTAATCATGTTCATCTTCCATTCTGTACCTGTGAAAGAATCTTGTATGTTTTGAGTATTTCCACTTTTTTTTTTAGGCAAGGTCTTACTGTGTAGTCCAGACTAGTCCTGAACTCACCTTGGAGCCCAGCCTGGGCTTGGACTCATGGCAATTCTCTTGTCTCAGCCTCCTGGGCACTGGGATTGCAGGCATGCACCATCATGCTGGCTTATACGGTTTTGGAGAATTGAACCCTGGGCTTTACACCTGCTAGGCAAGTGTTTCAACTGCTGAGTCATGCCCCAGCACCAGAATGTTTCCAATGTAAGAAAAAAAGATAAAGACTTGAGATTATACACATCCCACTTTACTGATTAGGGCATTGAAAAACTATTATCATTTATTGAAATTTCACACTCTGTCCCATAAATATGTGCAACTTGTTTGTATCAGCAAGAAAAAGAAATTCGTCTGAGAGAAAGAAAAGGGTATAGGTTGGAAGCTTGGATGTTCATAAAGAAAGGATGAGCACCAGAGAAGAAATAAATGAAAATAGAATAATATCTTTTGTTTCTGTAATTCTAGCTGATCTAACAGAAACTGTCCATGTAGTTATAGTAATAATGCTGTAAGTGAATAAATCCTATGGATATGTGAAAGGATGGCGCAATGTTGTAAGAAGTGGGAAGGAGGAATTGTCGGTACAAAGAGTCCCTGACTTAGGATTTATTTATGATCTTTCAACTTCATGATGGTGTGAAGTGATGAATATTCAATAGAAACTATAACTCGAGTATGAATTTTGATCTTCTGGGCTAGTGACATACACATATTACTTTTTTGCAATGCTCAGCACTGGTTGTGTTATTGGCTTCAAAAAGGCCCAAATTTTTAAGGTTCTCTCACTTGTTTTCTGCTCAGATCAAAGGAGGCTACTAATTTTAGTAAGTAGAAAAAGAGGATTATTCAAAACTCACTTCAAGGAAGATGGCAGAGTTTTAATATCTTAAATCACCTCTTTGTCCATTACAGATGAAGAAAAGTCTTTCTATACAACAGTATACAAGTAATTGTTCATTTTCAAGATCAGCCTTTCAATTTACCAGTTAAAAACCATGGTTAGCTGCTTACCAGAGGCTGAAATTCACACAGGGGTCTGATCTGCATATCTACCTTAGGTCACAGTTAGCTGCAGGTTGGGATTGGAGGAGTTGTTAGATACCTGGTGTTATGGTTTGGATGTAGAATGTTTCCCCGAAACCTCATGTATTTGGATGCTGTGAAGTAGCTATGGAAGCATGTGGTACCTTGCTTACATTGCTGGGCCTATGTACTGGAGGTAGTGGATCAGTTAATCTGAAAGGAGTAGAACACTGAGGCTGGACCCAGAAGGGGCAGATCTTTGGGACAGGACCTAGAATGGTATAAGCTAGTTCCAAGACTTCCTGTTATGCTATTCGTCTGGCTGTGGAGCTTCAGCCATGTACTTCTACCTTTACTGGCTGCCTCAATGGACTGTGACCTGAAACTGTGAGCTGAAATACAATTTTCCTCCCTTAAATTATGGATGTTGGGTATTTCTGTCATAGCAATGAAAAAGTAATAAGATAGAAATTGGTACCAGGAGTGGAGTTGTTGCTATGACTTTACTTGAGTGGTTGAGAATCTTTGGAACTGGATTGCAGGAAGAGTTTAGAAAGGTTTGAACATGCTAGCTGAGCCTTAGAACAATGTAAATTGACCTTTTTGGGAGATTTTGGTTAGAGCTCAGAAGACCAAAGTGCTGATAGAAGTGTGGATTGGATAGGCCAGGGTCAAGAGGTTTCAGGCGGTAAGGAGAAGTTTATTGGCAATTAGTCTGAAAACCACATACTGTGCTGTGGCAGAAGGTGTGTCTGCATTTTACTCTTGTCCAGAGACTCTGCCTGGAATTGAGATTAAGGATGGTGAACTACTTAATCTGGAGGAGAGAAATCACAAGGCAACCTGATGTTTATGCTGTCACTTGGGTATTGCTTGTAGCTTCCAGCTACCTCTGTAGTGAAATGCAGGAAAAATGGCAGAGAAAAAAAATTGTGAAATCTTCAGCATTGCCAAACTGAAATGGCCTGCAGAGGTGGGGCAGAAGAGCTCAGAGAAACTAGATAGATTAGCATTAAAAAGAAGCCAAATACTTAGAGGCAGGACTATAAAAAAGATGCCCTGAAGAGGTGTCATGAGTCAATAAGACCCATCCTTTACCAATTAAAGAGTGGAGAGGCCAAGGGCCTTGCTCTGCTAATAGTGCCCTACGGCATCTGGAAGAACCAAAGAGGAAAATATTTGCCAGAATTCACCCTCCTGCAGTTCAGCAATATAAGAACTCAGAGTCCTCAGCAGCAACTGTCCAAGGAATTCTGGCTATTACTCAAGCCAGTGGATGACTTTGGCAACACCCATGCACTCCTGCTTTTGCCAGCAGGCAGAATGCAAGAATTAGATCATTGAGGCGTGCATTCAGTTTTCAGGGGAAGGCCTTGGAAGCCAGGCACTGTACCCCTGGGAGGACAATGAATGAAGTTGTGGAGGAAAAGCCTGTGTACAGTAGCGAGCTCAGAGAAGCCAGGAACATGGATCATCCACTGAGGAAGGCTGCATACTGTAAACAGAGATAGCCCAGAGGCAGTGCTGCAGGGGCGAGGCCACCCAAGCTCTTTGGAGCTCACATCGCCCACCGTTTACCTTTGGTACTGGACACAGCTACGGGATTTAACTCAAGTCTTGCTAGATTTAAAACTTGCTTTGGGCCAGTTGCTTTCTATCTTCCTTCCTTTTGGAAGGGTATGCTTGCTCTCTGCCATTGTATGTTGGAAGTGCTTACCCCTTACTTGATTTTCACAGGAGCTCACAGCTAAGAGTTTGCCTTGCATCTCAGAGGAGACCTCGGACTTGGATTTTTTGGGCAGGGCTGCAACTGTTAAGACTTTGGCAACTCTTAGAGAGGGACTAAGTGCATTATGCGTGAGGACGTGGACAGGAATCTTTTGGGAGCTGAAGCAGAATATTATGGTTTGAATCCGGATTGTTCCAGAAAATTTCATGTATTTCGATGTTGTGGAGTAGCTACAGAACTGTGTGGCACATTGTATGGTACATGACCTGGAGGAGGTAGATTGCTGGAACTTAACCCAGAAGGGGTGGAAAACTGAGGCTTGACCCAGAAGGGGTGGATCACTCGGACAGGACCTGGAAGGGCATACACTAATTTTCCTTCCTGCTTGTCTTGGTTTGGAACAAGCGTTCTGCCAGCTATGTAACCTTCTCCGTGTCATCTACTGTTGTGGCCTGCCTATGCATGGACTACGATCTTCTGAAATTGTGAGCTAAAATTAATCTTTCTTCCCCTAAATAATATTTCTGTCTCAGCAACATAAAAGCAACCAAGACACCCAGGAAGGGTGTCCTTGATTTGAAAGAGAGCTCTGTTTCTCCCTTCTGGCTGGCATCCGCCAATTTTTGTGCCTAGATTTCTCTTTTCTTGTTCCTTCTCCTTGAAATCCCTATCTTGCTCTGAGAGAAGGGAGGGGTAAGGGATCTTTAGAACACCCCTATAAATAGTGACTTTTAATTTTAAAATGCTATGCTGCTAATTCCATTAGTGAGCCACAGTTCCACACAGTAACGGGGATGAGCCACCGATATTCTGTGGTGTTCTGTGCTAAACAGCGATGTTCCATAGATTAGGTGCATTAGACACATTTTTTATTTACAGTATTTTATTATGTCCATCATGTGTCAAGGAGCATTTATACTTTACAAGGCACAACTTGTGAAGGGTTATTTGGAAGTGGAATTAGCGTAATTATGATTCTGATCAAATGGGTTTTGAACTTGAAAGTTAGATTTCTTTCCTTTAGGAGATAAAGGGACTACTTAAGATGGAAATACACGTCAATATTTGGAGCCTATATGTGCGGTGTAAAGGAACGGAATCAGTGTGACAGGTCCACCTTCTGTAAAGGATATGTAAATGTGGCCCTCACAGGAGCGAGGCTGGCAGAGAGCTCAGACAACTCTACCTGCAGCTAGTTCCTTGTGATACCTCCTTCCCAGGTTGGTTTGTAAACTCAGACCAGAAGACATTGTTGAAAATTGACAAATTATTCCTGTAATCTTTTATTTCAGTAATTTCAGTTACTTCTGTATCTCTTGTTCATTATGTACAAAGGGCATTTTAAAAGGTATACTCTCTCATCATCCTCAAAACTATTTTTGAATAATTTTTTATCACCATAATGAATGAACTCCTTTGATTTGATCTGGCAACAAATAGATTAACCTGGCTGTGACTTTTGAGCAGCCAGTGAATAGCTGTGAAAGCATAAGGATGAGCCTTTGTGACTACACATGTAGGCACACAGAAGGAGCTGCCAACAGAGGTGAATCTAGAGATGCCTGCATGTACCAGGTACTTTAAACCATGGTCTTGATGAGGGTCTTTGATGTACAAAGAAAATGTAAATATAAAACTGGCCTTCGGTCGAGTTGATGGAATGGTTAACCAAAGTATTCTGAGGGGAGGATTGTGTAAAGTTGGGAAATGTTCAAAGGCAAGGTCATGAGACAGAGCTCAGCTGAGTGCAGACATCGAGCCTGGGAGAGCCCAGAGAAAACAGCAGGCAGATTTTAACTAATTCTTATTCTGTAATTCTTAAAAGTTCATGTGTCAAAATGCATGAAATTTATTAACTAAACAAACACATTTTATAAAATGGTGAAAATGATTGGATTAAGTTAATTGTTTTTAATGTTCAATAGTTTAAAATATAGACTGCGATTATAGAAGAAACTAAGAGCCAGAGTTAGAGACCTAAGAGAAAATTAAAAGCTTTGTTTGGGATATTCTCAAAAAGCAAAGGAAGGAAACACAATGTTTATATGATGAGTTCTACTTTCTCAGTAGGGAACTTGTTCTTTCTCATAAATGTGCCTAATGGCTGGAACATGAAATAGCTACAGCTTTTCCCAAGTTTCACTGCAATTTCAAGGATTTCATAATCTCCAGGTTTCACATCGTGATCCTGAATGTTAGAGTCCTGATAAGCTAATCTCCACTGCTTCTAAAGTATCCTTTATACAACTAGAGAACGATTAAGATACAAGGTATAATTAGACACGTGACATTGCACCCCTTTATTGATAACACTTTAAATTCCAGAGTGTAGAGGTGCTCACTGGGCTTCATTGACAAGATTCTGTTCAAGTTCAGCTGATGTGATTAGTCTTCTGTTTACTCTGTACATCTGATTGCCTGGAATAGAAAATGCATGCACGCTGCCTTTGGTGGTTTGGATCTAGAGTGTCCCCCAAAACCTTCATGTTCCTATGGATACTGTGTAGGGTTGGTACGTGGAGCCTGCCTGGAAGGGGGCAGGTGCTTGGGGCTTAACCTGGAGGGGTGTGTGCTGATTCTGCCCTTCCTCTCTCTCCCTCTGTACCTCTGTTGCAGGGGCTCTGGCCCTGCCCCTGCTTTAGTCCTGTCATGTGCTTCCATCATTTTCCAGCTGCTCACCTGTGAGTGGACTGCGACCTTTCTGAAACTGTGAGCTAAAATAAATCTTCACTCCCTAAGTTGTGGATGTTGGGTACCGAGTCACAGCAATGAAAAAGTAGCTGAGACACTGCTGTAGTGCCATGTGCCCTGACCCCGTGGGGAAGAGGGCTGCTTGCCCATTGGCTTCTTTTGGTTTCTCTTCTCACTGTTCTCTATAGATCACAATATCCTTGGAAAATCAGAGTGGTTCAGAAACCTCCTTTACACTTCCTTCTTTTTTTCCCCCCAAGACACAAACAACCTCAAGTTGTCAGACCAACCCGTGATTTGTGATGCTTCTTTCACCGCCTTCACACTGTCCCGCTTCTTCTCTTATTTATGTCTCTTGTCAAATCTCAGGCCTGCCAATCAATTCTCCAGCTTGCTCTCAGTCAGCTTACTCCTTCTCTTGTGTGGATGAAATCTAATTTGTGTCTGAATGTAGATCTTGGAGCACATGCATTTTCAGACTCTCTCCTCTTTTTATAAACCAGATCTTGGAAAAGTCAATTATCTATATATGCTCAGTTCTCTATTTACAGCCTAAACCAATATGAACCGATATACCTAATCATAATTATTTCCAAGAAAATGATGTATCCGTAGTTTGGTGGGATAATTTTTTCATCCTGTCAGCTCAATCTCCTGATGAAGGTTTGAATTTACTTTCCCTGAACTGTTACCTGCAAATTTAATTACAAGTGAACTCTGCATCATTTTCTTCTGCCTTGCTGTGGTAGAGTCATGTTTGCTGTCTGCAGCAATAAAATCACAGGGGAATTTTTCTTTGCTTTGAATGGCAGCCAGATTAGGAAAGGAGCTCGCATATTTTCTGTATCTTAGGAAATGAGACTGCTGGCTGCTCCGTCTGTGCCAGGTTGATGTCACACAAAGTGAAAGAACGAAGCTGCAGAAGGAGGAGGCAGAGAACAGAGAAGGTGCTTTATTTTGGAAAATAAGGGCAGGGGCAAAAGCTTCTGCTAACCAGAAGGAGTCCTGAAAGGGTTGTCGGAGAGCCTCCCTTCTCTAAGAATTTACATAGACTAGCAGAATAAAGAAATAATTTACTAATAGTCTACTTGCTAAGGTCCTGCTGCTAAGCTCCTCCACTCTGAAGGTCTTATACCGATTGGCTTTCTAAGTACTAAGCATTTAAATCAAAAAATACTACCGATCTGTCCTGAATTTCAACCAGGTATTACCTTGTGTTCCTGGAAATCCTTCATTCCAAGGGTTCCCTTGTCCCTACCTGTGTATCTATCTACTACCTCCTGTCACAGGATGAGGGGCATTTTATCAGACTACGCTTTTATGTCAACACCAGTACATTCGCTGCATTAGATGGAGGATTTTTTTAGTAGTACTTTAATATTACTTTCTTCCTCCTCTGATATTAGGGGATACATCATGCACTCAGGTACCTGCCTTCTTTCTTCTTAGACCTTGTGAGTTTTATCCGATGGGGATAGTCACTCACTTGTTGCTGGATACAATACCCAACTCCACCAATTAAAAGGCAGAATTTTATTTTAACTTACTGTTTCAGAGGTCTTGATCCATGCATGGTAAGTGGACTCCAAGGCAGAAGCATGGTGGGGAACAGCTGTTACCACATGACAGCCAGGATGCAGAGAGAAGCTAGACAGAGAATATACTCTCCTAGTCTGTGCCCCAGGGACCCACCTCTTTTTGACCAGGTCCCATCTCTGAGTGTGAGAGTTTCAGGGGACATTTTAAATATAAACCATAATGGTAATCTTAACATTTTCTATTATATAAAGTGCTAGACAGTATAGAAAGTTATCCACAAGGGGACTATTTTTGACTTGACTTTTCTGGGTTTATGTCTTAGTTACTTATTTCTTGTTTGGACAGAATACCCAACATCCACAATTTAAGAGATGAAAGATTTATTTAGCTTACAGTTTCAGAAGATCTCACTGAGTCCATTCACAGGATGGCTGGCAATGGTGGAAGCCCATGGTAGAGGTTGAAGAGCTGTTCTTCCAGCTGCAGAGGGAAAGTCAAGTCAAGTCAAGCGGGTCTAGACCAGGCACGGCTAGAGCTCTCCCAGCAAGAAGCTGTAACAATGTTTCTTCTTCCTTTCTTTACTTTACTTAGTTATAGCTGCCACCTGGGCCCTCCTGGCTCCTCCATCAGCTACTGGCTCACAGTCAACACCAAACACATGAAAGCGCTGCTCTGGCCCCCCTTCCGTGTCAACAAGGTGACAGAATCTTTTCCTGTCAAACCCCAGGCATCTGCCCCTTCCAGGCAGGCTCTACCTCCCAATGACACATAGTTCAAAAATTATCCCACTCCATCCAAATAGATGAGGCTTTTGGGGGACATTTAGCTCCAACCCATTGCACTATATGATAGAAAGTACAAAGGAATGTGAAGATAGAACATTAGCACATTGCTTATAATTGCAATTCACAAACCAGGTGATCTTGCAAAAGACATTGAAATGTTTTGAGCCACAGTTTTCATATCTTATCAGAGATTAAAGATTACCAAGAATTACAAAACTTATTGCATTAGTATGAAAGAGTTAAATTTTCTCTTCATATCACTTACAGAGGATCTTTTCTTTTGCAGAAAATTTTAAAGAGAGGGCAAGCATGGTGTGCAGGCCTGTAATCTCAGTTCTCTGGGAGGCCGAGGCAGGAGAATTCCAGGTTTGGGCTCAGCCTGAGAAACTTAATAACTTGCTGAGAACCCATCTCAAAGGCTTGGATGGGTATGTAGCTCAGTACAAGGGCCACAGGTTTGATCCCTGTATCACCAGAAAATAAAAGGGGGTGGGGGAGCTTATCTAAAAGCTCATGAGAATTAGTTTATTTCAGATGTGTCAAACTTTTTCTGGGGAGTTGTAAACAAACATCTGTCATAAGGCACGACTGACAGATCAAAGTAACAATTGCACCAAAGTCCAACTTGGTGAACCAATGAATTTATTGGAGTTAATTTCAGGAGTGTGGATGAGGGGTTACCTAGAAAAGTCTGGATGAGTGGTGACCTGTGGGAACACGAGCGACTCAAAGCATAGAAAGTAACTATGACAAAAAGTGACACCACCAAAGAGCCTACCCAGTCAAGAAGACACCTTATGGAAACTGTACCTCTCCTTCTGGGACCTACTTTCCTGGTCATCTGTTGCTATTCTCTGTCTGTTGTTCTTTCTTGGGACTCAGTTCTCTTTTTCAAGACCTCACCCTGTCACTCTGGTCTGCAGTGCTCTGCTCTGCCACTGGAAAGTCTTTCATTTAAGTGTGCTTTCTAATACACCTCCCAGGAGAGTCACCTTTCCTCTAAATTACGCTTCTGAAATATATAGACATATAATACATAGCATCTTAGCATGAGTTAGCTTCCCAGTGCTGTAAGGCTGTGAGACCAGTGAGATACTTAATAGGTCCTTTGCTTTATTCTCCAGGTGTGTCCCTGTCCTGTCAGGGAAAGTGACAACTGTAGAGACACGAAACCCAGACACCCAGAGACCCTGGCTAGACACTCTCCAACACTGTACATGAGGTTGTAGGCAAGTTCGTTTCAGAGTGTGCTGAGTGTTAGGGCATTTTATTTATATATTTTACAATGCTGGAGATGGAACCCAGGGCCTTTGTGGTATGCTGTATTCCATCCATAGCACCCCTCCATTTTTTTAGTTTTTATTTTGAGGTAGGGTTTTAAGGGTATAGACCTGTACCTGCTCTATGGCCTTGGAGAGATCAGGGTGCTTGGACAGACAAGCAGCCCGGGGCTGGGGGAGTGGCAAGTGAAGCTCCACCTTTTGTCAGCCAGCTCTTAGTAGTTTTATTATTATTATTATTATTATTTAAGACACAGTCTCATTTTGCAGCTCAGCCTGGTCCTGAACTCACTCTGTAGCCTAAGTGGCCTCAGACTCATGGCGATCTTCCTGCCTCAGTCTCCCTAGTGCTGGGATTCCAGGTGTGAGCCACCACACCCAGACTATGTGGTGTTGGGGAATGGAACTCAGGGCTCTGTACTTGCTAGGCAAGCACTCTAACGCTGTGCCTTCTATTAGGTTTTAATGCCACTGCTGACTTGACAGGAGGCAGGCCTTTGTCCCCCCTCCCCTCCTGCAGCTGCTGCCATTTCAAAGCTGCCCCCAACAGCCTACTGCATAGCGAGAGGAGCCTGCCCAAGCCTCGCCTTGAAAGGGTGGTCTTCACCTAAACCAGTCTTTGGGCTCAAAAAGATTGGGACCTCTGCCTTGTTCTCTTAACTTTATAACTTCATTGCAGATCAGCTGACTATAAATTTATAGATTGATTTTCTGGAGTCTCTATTCTGTTCTATTGGTCTCCATCTGTGCTTTTAGATTAGCATCATGCAGTTTTGGTTACTGTGTCTTTGTAGTTGATTCAGAAAGTGGTATTTTCAGTTTTCTTCTGTTTGCTCGACATTGCTGTGACCATTTAGGGTTTTCTTTGTGGTTTGTTATAAATTTTAGGATTGCTTTTTTTCTATTTACATAACAATTGTCATTGAAACTTTGATGGTGAATGTATTAAATCCACAGATCACTTTAGAGAGTATTCATAACAGTAGAAGATGAAATAAAACTAAAGATTCATCAGCAGATGAATGGTTAGAGAAAATGTATACTGTGCATATATATTAAATAATTTTCTTTTAAATGAAAATTTATGACAACATGGATGAAACTGAAAGATACGTTGAGTGGAACAAGTGAGACACTGAAAGGCATAGGCTGCATGATCTCATTCACATGTGGGTTATAAAATATTAAATTATAGAAGCAGAGAATAGAATGCTAATTACTGGAGATGGAGGGTAGGGCGAGGATCTGAGACTAAGGAAATTGATTAGGGTCTAAAGTTGTAGTTAGGAGAAATAAATTCTGGTAATATTGTACAACATTGTGGCTATTACTAAAAGTAATGTGTAGTATACTGAAAGTATAATGAAAGTTATTAAAAGAAATTTTTAAATGTTCTCAGCACAAAATGATAAATATGTGAGGCCATAGATACGTTAGTTTTATCATTTTACAATGTGCATCAAAACATCACGTGGTATACCATAAATGTGTATATATATATATATATATATATATATATATATATATATATATAGCATTTTCCATTTGTTAATTAAGTAAAAGACATGCAAATTACCTAAATCAACCCTAGCTAGACCTGTTAAATCAGAATTTCTCGGAGTACAATGAGAAAACTGTGTTTTAGCAAAGCCACCATGTGATTCTGATGGCTGCTTATACCCTGAGAGCCACTGACCTTCAGGAAAAGCCCAAATTTGTGACCCTGCTGTAGCAAACTCTTTCATATGTGAAAGTTGCCAGGTTCCTTTGAAAATTCTCTTCGCTTTAATCATATCAATTGAATACTCATTCTGCAGTATATCTCTCACAGTAATAAGACATTGGGTTTGTTATAAAAATATATAATATCTGATTTTTCCACAGATCACATTTAATGAATCTACCACTGTAGTGGTTTTTTTTTTTTAAAACTTTTATTAAATACAAAAATCTCTAGGAAAACCTTGTTTCAAGGGAAAATTCCCGAAGCCAGCTCAGGATTTCTGATTGACAAGTCTAGGTGGGACTCAGAGTGCATTTTAAAACACCACAGATAGTTTCTGATCTGAGGTAAAAGTGCCGCTCGGAAGGCCACTGCTGAACACTAAGGCAAGGTGGTGGAGCAAATATAGCTCCTCTTCCCTGATGATCAGGTGGGAAACCCTGAGGGAGACATTATATATTCATTTCACTTTCTCCTCGCATGATTGAAAAACTATATCCAAGAAGACAAACCTGTGAGCATTGCAATAATTTGTGAAAATTCCTATCACTCAAGCATATTGCCTGAATTTTTGTTTGCATTTTTCGAAGCCAGAGGAGAAATCATATATAAAGTTCATTAAATGTCAAGTGAGTAAGGCCTAGATTAAAACTTGTTTTTCAAAGAAAAAGAAAAGAAATCTATCTTTAAACTGTGTGAGTATCCTCTCTAGGTGACTGGAATTGGTTCTTAAAGTAGAAACTGGTTTGTTTTGGAAACACATCAACGAGCATGAAGTAGAATCAAAGCTGCTTGTTTATACTTGTTATAATATACTGTTTTTCACCAAATTACCTTGTCATCCCAGTCAAAATCAGCTGCTCATATTTACGTGGATCTCTTTCGGTGCTCCATGTAGCAAATCTTTCCTGGCATGAAAGTGCCTTGATTACTGTAGCTTTTTAAAATAATTCAGATAGAGTACGTTCTCACTTTGTTCCTTCTCTTATAATTATTTTGACAATTCTAACTTGTTTAAATTTTTAGCATACATTTTAGAATCAAATTGTTATAGACATTTTCAGAAATAGCCTCCTGGGACTGTGAATGCCCTGTTGAATTTCCGTATTAGTTTATGAAGAATTAACATATTGACTACTTTGAATCTTTTGATTTATGAGGATAATATCAGTTTACATGGACCTTTTAAAATTTCTTACTCAAATCTTCAGTTTTGAGGTATATATCTTGTGTATATTTTGCTAAATTTATTTTCAAGTGTTTTCTTATTTTTAGATATTGATTGTATTTTAAATAATATTTTTACTTAGTTAATTCATTTATAGATTTTTATTTAGAAGAAAAAGACAGGGGAGTAAAAACTTCCTCTATATGGGAGGGATCCTGCAAGTAGTATTTTAAAACTTCTATTTTTAACCAAACTTTGCTAATATATAGAAATATAATTTATTTTCATGAATTAATCTAATATCCTGTGACTTTGCTATATTTACATGATAAATTTATAAAGTCTTTTAGATTTATTAGGCTTTTCTATGTGGGTGATGCAATATCAATAAATTAATACAGTTTTTCTTTTCATCCTGTATGTGTTTATATTTTTTCTTGCTTTATTACAATGAGTAGAACCTCTAATACGATGTTGCAAAGTGGAGGGGAGAGCAGGTATCGTGCATCACCTTTCTGTTCTTAGAGAAAGACACTTGTTATTTATTATTTTTAAAAGTCAGTGTGAAATTAAGGTAGTTCTCTTCTATTTATAACTTTCTAAGAGGTATTATTATTAATAAGTGTTGAAATTTTGTCCAAATTTTTTTACACCTATTGAGATAATTGCATGCTTTGTCATTGTGTGTACTTTTTACTGTTGGTATTATGATATGCAGTTTTATTTTAGAAGGATAAATAGCCTTAGAATATAGGGAGACAATTTTATAAAACTAAATTATTACGTATGGCTTAAGAAAAGACTTGGTAGAGAATTCCTCTTTGATTTTCATAGTGGCTTTAAATTGGTAAAATGAATAACAGGGTAGCTCTTTATTTTTTCCTTTTCGATGCTAGTGATTTCCATTAGGAATCAATGAAATTGGATTATCTAAATTTAGTAATGGCATTTATTTTCTAGGCAAGTTAATGAAATGTCATTTTTCTCAGGAGGAAAGGAAAGGAAAATTAATACTGATTAAGAATTCACTGTTCCTCAGTAGACTTTCTGCCTACAGTTTATCATTTTAACTTGTTCTTCCAACATAAATGTGAAGACTCATCTTAATTTTTTAAATAAGAAAAGAGACTCAGAGAAATTTAGTTATACATATAGTAAATCAAATTCTTTTTAAAAAATAAATTAAACATTACAGAATATTTAGGAAAATGAACGGGTTAATTTCTCATTCACTCAGATACTGATGAACAGTGCAGTAACTATTTGGGGGGACAGATGTTGATTTTTCTGTCCAAACATTTATACCATCAATACTAGAGACATTTTATTAAGTACTTATATAATCTTCTAATACTTGTCATTTACCCAAGTATGTAGGAAAAAAAAAAAACTTGGGAAGATACTGAGTCCAACCTGTGCCTGTATCATCGACATGGCCGTGCTAGTGTATTGACCACACACAGTTTCCCCAAGGAAATAGTCAGTATCCTCCATATCTTCTGTAATTCCCAGGGATCACCATCATAGTACTGCACATGCTGTGAAGGTTTCAAGAAGTACTTGCTGGATTATTGGCTGCTTGATGAGAAGATGTAGGACCTTAGTTTGGCAGAGGAGGAGTTGGCTGCTCGGTCTGTCTAGGCTGAGCGTGGGAGAGCGAGAGAGACTGAAACATTTGGTGACGGCAGCTAACAGAACTTTAGAGCACGTGACTTTATGCTCTGCTCAGACCCCTATTCGTTTTTCTGATTTTTGCTTTCATTAGGTACTTTAGATTCAGAAGAATGGAAATGCTTGATTAGCTGCAGAAACACGGCACTGTATTGTATGTGGCTTAATATAGGACACTGGACACGTAGTGTTGATATGTTCTATATGTGTGACTGATTATAGAATTCTCTACTTAAAAACATCACTTATAGATAAAAAGTCCTTATAAAAACTTAGTTCTACATGCTATATCCTTCCCTCACCATTCCCAACACATGGCTTCATTTATTGGCACTTCTTCAAGTAAACTCAATATAAATTGGATTCTTCCATGATTTTAGCAGTCTGCAAGATTTTTATTAGAATTAGTGATAAAGGTTCCAAGGAAGAAAAGCTCCGTAGCCTGGAAAATGAGAAGGGTGACTGAGTGCTGTGCACCCCGGGGTCTATGGATTTCAGCATCTGAGGATTCAAGCGCTCATAGATGAAAATATTCAGTCTGAGGATATACCTCAAAGGTAGAACTCATGGATAGCATGTGCAAGTCCCTAGGTTCAATCGCCAGAACCACAAAATAAACATGAGTAAATAAATAAGTCAATAAATATGTAGAAAATATTCAGGAAAAAAATCTTGTCTATATGGAACATGTACAAATCTGTTTTCTGCCATTATTTCCAAAACAATTTAGTCTAACAAGTATGTAACATTTATGTTGTGTTAATATTAATAATTACCTGCAAGTAGTACACTATTTTATGAGAGGGACTTGCACTTCTTGGGACTTTCATATCCATTGGGCAGAGGTTGGGTGGAACTGTGCATCTAGAGCCGATTCCCTCCCACAACCTTTGTGCACAGGGATGACCGTATCACGTATGTTATGCAACTATGTCTCTAACGTTTTAACCCTGATAATATGGTTAAATATACATATAGTTAATAATAGATGTGATCCCTTGCACTGGAAAGAAAATGAACTTATATCAGGGACCCAGCAAGCTGTGGAATATATGTGAATAGAATGTGGTAGAAGTCATTTTATCTTTTTCTTGTACTCAGGGTATATACAACCTCTTCTCTTATGCTATTAGTGTATCAGCTAAAGTAGACATTTCTCCATATTTCCCCAGTTACTATCCTAGACCAAGGTCAATATCTTGTTGCAATTTCTCTAGAATTTTCTCAGCTCTGGATCCTTTAAAAATATCTTGATTATTTTTAGCCTTACTTTATACTTAATTTTAGTTCCTTTATAGTACTCGCTGATTACTAAGTATATGTACCCATAGCTGCTGTCATAATTAAATGACAGGCTATGTTGGATTTGGTGTTTAATGTCTATATTTATCTCAAAATGACTTCTGAGGTAATCTAGTTGCATGCTATAAATGAAGAAACTGAGGCTGAGATATTTTAAGTAAATAATTTGCTCAAGGTAAGTGATAGATGAAAGACAGAAACCAAAGACTTACAGGTTCTGTTCCAACTAGATTGTGTTCATTAAATGAATCTCCTAGGAGATCTGGCTGGGTGTCCTTGTCCTTGTAAGGTTAAGATAAAGCTGGACAATGCCTTCATAGGCTTTCTGTCATTGTGCCTAAATACATAAGAAAGACAGCTTAGAGGAGGAAGTGGTTTGACTCACAGGTTCAGAGGGTTCAGCATAGGGGCATCCAGCTTCGTTGCTGAGAGAACAGTGGGGAAGGAGGGAACAACAGCCGTGAGGCTGTGTGGTGGAGAAGGTGTTTACCTCAGGACAGCCAGGAAGTGGAGAAAGAGGAAGTCAGAGGAAGAGTGGAGGAAAAGGTATTGTCTCCAAGGGCAGGCATCTATCAGCACTCTGTTTAGTGAGGCTCCATCTCTTAAGTTTCCATCACATCCCAATAATGTTATTGAATTGTGAAACCATTAATGAATTAACATGCTGATAAAGCCAGAGTTCACATGATTGAATCACTTTCCCAAAACCCTGCATTGAAAACTAGACCTTCATTACGTGATATATGAGCTTTGGGAGACGTTTCAGATCAACCACAATAGACTATATGATTGCCAAGATTTTTTTCTAGTCCTTGATAACCTAGAAGTTATATGACCTATAAAAGTAACCAATCAAAATCTTGCAATGAAGTATAATTTTTGGTATTCCTCCTTCTGGTTTAAATGCACCAGATGTAGTGGGTATTCTTTAAAGAGTTTTCTCACATGTCATTTGTACTTGTGCATACATAATATGAATATATATATATATATATATATATATATATATATATAAAATCTTTCTCTAGAAGATCTATATATTTATCTCTCTGCTTTATGGTTGAATATTTAGAACTTTAACCAAGATTTCAGAAATTATGGGATATTAAAAAACAGATATGTACTGTGAACAAGAGCTTTCATTGAAAACATATAAAGAGATTTGTTATTTGATAATTGACATTACAAGTATTAACTACCTTTCCCAAGGGATCGGACAAACAGATGTACTGTCACCAGTGATTATTTATATCAATCAGTTTGATAGTTTTTCCCAAGGAGCAAGATGAAAAAAAAAATGGTTTGTTTCAACAAATCTTTCTGAAGTAAGTCCTGTTTTTCTCTAGATTTTTCACTAACGCCAATCCTGTGCTCTTGAGTTTATTTTGGTAGAAGAAGATTTCCTGCTTACCAAAATCTTCCTTTATTTTGAAAAGTTGGTGAGATAAGCCAAATTTAATGTAGAATAACTTCTGTAGTTAACGAAAAAAGAAAATACAAATCCTGTTTCTGGGAAAAGTGTATTCAGTGATGATTCAGACAAATGCTGGGGCCTGATAAGAGGGCTCCTTCAGATTTTTAATTGAAATGTGACTATGACAAAGCGTTGACGGAAATCAGCTCGGATTTCCAGATAAATGCACAAATCCAATGTCACTGAAAGCTGATAAGACAGATTTCTAGAACATAGATTTAAAATGTTTCTTATCACCTGCATATTCCAAAGAAGCACAGCTCCAACACAACTTCATTTATCTGACAACTGAATTTTTAATGTATATCTAGGTGTTATTGGATATAAAGTGGGATTATTTAAACATTATTATATAAAGCCCCTTTGTGCTCTGCAGCTATGCAAATGCAGAGTAGAACAGACTCTCAGTAGCTTATCTAAGGGCTTTCGTACACGTTGTTGGAGCAGAACCCTCGCCTCTGGTGTTGGGCTTCTAAGCCAGGTGCAACATGTGCACCCTCTCCCCCATCCACGTGTCCTGGGGAAAATGTTGCGCGATGTGATAGATTGTGTGTCGGGATGGCGAATAATGGGCTTTGCCATGACTTCATTGCTGAGGAAGAAGCTTCTTACACTTGATGCAAATCAGAACTAAATGTCTGCCAGGTATTCTGTCACCTCCTCTTTTCAGTATGGCTTGAACATTTGCCATCAAGACTACATTTGCAGAGGCAGGAAGGGAAACTCTGATTCGGCGGAAGTGGAAGTGCTCACTAACTGTACTGGCAGAGGAGGAGGATTCCATTCTGGGGAAGAAAGGACCGAAGGGCTCCAGGTGGCTCAGAACTTTCCCCTGCTGTTAAATCTGAGTTCTCATCAATGTCCTAGGGTGCTGACATCGATATTGGCAGGTAGGAGATTTGTTAGGGAATACTTTTAGAATCAACACTTGGGAAAAGGAAGAGGAAGGAAAGGCAAGGAGTGGACTGACAGGAGGAGAAAGTCAGGCTTCAGAGCAATAGTAAGAGCATATTCAATCCTTCTCGTGGGAAGTTCTGAAACTGTAATGTTATTCCACAAGTCAGAAAAAGAACTTGACCTGATTTGACCATACAAAGCCAATTGGATGAGAGTCTAACAATGTTTGTATCAGTTAAGACTCTCTATAAAAATAGGATTCATAGACAATACATATATGTGAAATTATGTAACGGAATTTACAAAGTAAGCTTACAGAATCTGCCACGACTACAATCAAAGATGACAGAGTCCAAAATGGCTATCTGCGTGTGGGGGAAGCTGAGGATCCAGTGGTTGGTCAGACAAGGACTGGAAGCTGCAGAACGGGGCATCAAGAATACAACGCTAGCCTGAGGTCCAAGGCCCGGAAGCTCACTGCAGAATCGCGCATGTGAATTGGTGCCGGAGGTTGATGTTGAGAGGCAGTGGTGAAGACTGGAGATCTTCTGGAAGAACAGCACTTCCTTCTTCCTTCCCTTCTGATTCTGTCCAGGCTACGCATTTGTTGATGTTTCTAGGAAGCGTGACAACTGGGAAGTAAAGCAATCAGCAATAACAGTACAGATAATAGGGCAGTGGGAGATGCAAGATTTTTGGGAATATGACCCAAGGTGTTCAGCTCGAGTGCCAGAGAAGAGATGAATGGAAAGAGCAAATCAGGAAATGTTGCTGAAAAGTCGTCAAGTCTCTGATAAGTTTGAAAACATGAATTGGTGATGGAGTGAGTACTGTCATGCCTTGGCCCCTGTGGAGTAGACCAAGGTCCTAGGGAGAGAAAAATAGAGGCTCCAAAAAGAAAAATGTGGTTCAAGTGGTAGGTAACTCTCTCACGGCTACCGTGCCTGTCTGCAGGCTTACAGCAGTCCCAGAAAGCTACTTATAATGCAAGTAGTCTGTAAAACTAACAGAGCTGATGGATCATTTTGTCTCAGACTCGACAAGTCTGAGATCTTACTATAAATGATTGTCTGTGAGTATTGGACTCCCAAGCAGACTTTTTGCAAGAGATCTTTTACCTTTTGTTAGCTGGTAAAGACTTATCTGTGAGGGTCTCAATGTGGATAACATGGCATGTTCACATTAGTATAATGAAGGAGGGTTTTTAAAAGATCACATTTACAAGATGTGACAGAGGATATGAAAACCACAAGGGATGATGTCGCTTTTCTAGCTAGTGGCAGTGAAATTGTTCCTACCTCCAGGAATCACAGTACGAGGGAAAAAAGTCATCACCGAAACCGAGAGTCTTACAGACAGGGCCACATAGAGAAAGGCACTGGCCTTCCGTTCTCCACAGAGAGGAAATATGAAAATGGTTATTTTCACCTTACTTTCCTCCTTTCATGGCATTTTCTGCAGGGCCTCCATATTTACTAAATGTAACCAGAATCTGAGAGCAAGGGAGTCCATTGACGTAGCCCACTCCTCAGGGCAGAAAGCAGGATGGAGAGTTGATGTGTAGAACAAACAGATTGTACATGCAGATTGAATCTTTCTCAGTAGTGTCTTTTCGTGTTGATATTCTTAATATCTTTGTTTGCTGCCCCGGCAGTTTGCTTGGAAGGAGGTGCTTAAGTAGATGGATAGATTAAAAACTAAAGTTTCTCTCTGGTGTGCATCTACTTTCAGACTTCCTTTGGAGGGCTGGAACAATTACATTAAATCTGTCTTAGCTTAGGTGGTGAAAGAGATGAGTCAGCATGCTGATATTGGATCAATGGAGAAGTTATGTGGAAAACCTTGTGCAAATGAAGTCTCGCTTTGAAGCTTTGGGTCTTGCATAATTGGGCTGAGCTGCTCGGATTGAGGGAAATAGACATGGAATGAAGGGGGAAAGGAATATGGTGGTGTAGTAATTCACATTCTCATTGCTGGAACAAAATACCTGGTACTTGCAGCCTAAAGAAGAGGAGGAGGCTTATTTGGCTAACAATTTCTAAAGCTTCAGTCCATGGGTGTCTGAATCCAGTGTGTGGTGTGGTAAGGCTTCTCACTCCATGGCTGCTAGGGAGCAGAGCACAGGGGAGCAGCTCTACTGAGAGACATACCCTCAGGAGATGTGCCTCAGTGACCCACCTTCAACTGGACCCGCCTCCCAACAGCTCTTATAGCTGCGAACATCTGTGGACTAACCCGCTGTTGAGTATGGCACTTCCATGATCCAATCATGGCTCTACGGGTTTCTTAAACGAGTCAAGTTGAGAATACTATTCACATATTAGGCTTCCAAGAACTTTTGGCTAGAGCTCCAAGAGACACAGTTTAAAAATATCTGGTGCTTTGAAACTTTCTTTCTAAGCTCCCCAGAAAACTAAGGTTTAATGAATAGAAATCTATCATCCAAGGTTTTCTAGCCAGCTATTGGTATCTCCACTTTCAAATCAGATTGTCTTACTCCTTGTCTCATGTCTGCTTAGATGCTGCTGCTCCTGTACCACATCCTCACCTGTGGTTCCCTGACATTGCAAACTTCCTTTATGTGTAAAGTAAGGCTCCTTCACGGTGGGTTTACCTCTGGGTGGTGAGGTGGATAGCTGCCCACGCTGCTCAGAGATGTCAAGTGTGGGTAGATCTCCAGCTTCCTTGATGGTGTGGCTTTCTATGTGGGTGGTAAATGCGGACACTGCAGCCTTTCGAGTTGTGTCCTTTCAGTCTACGTGGCTTATAATTGGTACATTTTCCCTCATAGTGATTCTTTTAAATACATTTTTAAAGGCTCTGGCTATGACATTAGCTATCATTTTGTCATCTTACTCTTGCACATTTGCCTCTCAAGGAGCTACTTGTGTGGTTTTGAGATGCTGCCCAGACGGCTGCATGGATCCCAGATATGCAGCTTTTCTTCCAGGCCTCTTCCCACCCTGAAATTTGGTGGGTGCCACCTACACGAGGTGGATACTCCTCGGTATCCTCACCCTTCATAATAATTCTTTTGGAAAAAACAAAACAAGTGAAACACGTAAACTGATCCAACTTCAAACAAACCTAGATAATAGGTAACACTGATAGAGTAGCACTTCGGTTCTACATTGTTTTAGTTTTATGTTACCATCAGCATCTGCCTTTTTTTTCCTTTTTGAGATAGAGTCTTACTCTGTAGTCCTGGTCCAGAGTTCACCATGTAGCCCAGGCTAGCCTTGGACTCATGGCAATCCTCCTGCTTCAGCCTCCTGAATGTGGGGATTACAGGCATGTGCCACCATGCCCAGTTAATGTGGTGCTGGGGAATAAAACACAGGGATTTGAGCTTACTGAGCTATTCCTCCACCCCCACCATCTGCTCCAAATCTAGATCGCTCATCTCAGAATCAGACCTTAGTCACCTTTGACCTAGGTTCCTGTTCTTTGCTTTCTCCCAGTTCTTCAGTGTGGGCAATCCAGGCAAGGCTGCCTTGTACAGACACCTTCCCGCGACCGCTTCCAATGGCACCATGAAACACAGCTTGCTTGCCTCATCCTACTCACCCTTACCCCTGATGTGGACTGTGCTGATAGCATATTGTGGTCATCTCACATCCACAGTGTGACTTCACAGAGCTGGGCCTGCTTGCTTGAAGTTATCAATGTGACCTTTTATTGGAAACCTGCTCTAGTAAGGCCTTCAGTATAGGCTTTAACTTCCAAAAACTGTAAACCAAGTGAACCTTTTTTCTTTATGAAGTTAGCTGCCTCAGGTATTTCATGGTCAAGATGAAAAGCTACCTAATAAAAAAGAAACAATGAAAGTGGAGAGATGTATTTGAGAAATGTAGGAAATAAAATTCATAGATGCGAGTGATAGGTTGGGTGTGAAAAAGGAGGAGGGAAGGTGTCTGACAGCACTAGACTTCTCGCATGAGCACCTCCTGAGCTAGGACGTGTAGGCAGCACAACAAACAGGGGTGAGCACGGAGGTTGTAAGGAATCAAACATTCAGTGCGAGATCCCGAGAGTCACTTGTTACATGTCTAAACCTAGATATTGATGAATAAATTAGATTATTCTAGAGAGCTTCAAATAAGAGTATGGACTGGAATTATATTTCAGAACTTGGTTATAGGTAGTAATCAAAGTTGTGGAAGGGGCTAAGAGTGCCTCAGAGAAGTGAAGATGGCTCCTGATAGACCCTGGGGAGCTCTAAGAGTTAATGTTTAGGAAGATTTGGAAGAGGAAGAGGAGTGAGCAAAACAAAGAAGAAATAGTTGGAAAGGGAATAGGAAAACCCAAGAAGTGTAAGGTTGTGCAACCGAAGTTTAAGAGCATGTTTCAGAGAAGAATTCCTTTGGGGAAAGTTGATGGTTATGATGTGTTCAGGTAATTACGCCTGGAATGCCAGTACTCTGGGAAGCTGAGGCAGGATGAGACAAGTTTATCCCAAGCTGAGCCAGGCCGAGGCACATTTGGCCCAGCTTGAGCAATTCAGTGACTTAACAAGACCTTGTTTTAAAATAAAACACAAAAAGGGAAGTGGGCCTGAAGATGCAGTTCAGAGCAAAAGTCTTGGGTTCAATCCCCAGTTCAATCCCCCTTTTAAAAAAGTCATAAGATCAGAGCCATAGAAGTCCTCAGTTACCTGAACAGAACAAGAGTGGCTTTGATAGACATCGGCTCTGATAGCAACTTTGAAGTTACCTTCCAGCTGTGTTTGGCTCAAGTCCCTCAGCAACTTCTCTAACAAATGGGATTTAAAAAGAACACTAAGTATTTTGGAATATTTTCTGTAGATCAAAATGTTATTTTAAAAATTGGACTTTAAACTGTTTTAACACATAACAGATTCATTATAATTAATATAGACTTCCAAGTTTGAATATAAGCAACATTTTTGAAGAAAGTTTAAAACTTAGAATTTCTTTGGAACAACTGTGGTATATAGTGAAATGATGTGTCCTCTTATGAGACACTTAATTGGTCCCAAATTTCTTGTTCCCAGTTTGCTTTTCTTATTTAAAATTAGAAAGGGAAGAAAAAGAGAGAAACACAGAGATGAGTTAACAGGATAGTCCTTTGATGCAAAATTAACTGTGGATAGCCTATATGAGTAGTGAGAACTGGAACTTAAAAATCCTCTAGTTCTGACTGTACAAAATGCAGACAGAATGCTGATGGTGGCTCTCTATCTTTAGAAAGGGTGACAGAAAGAAGAATCAAATTACAATTTCTGCCAGACAGTTGCTTTGATAATAAAAGCATTTAAAATTCAAGTAACTTAAAACCTGGGGAAGTTGTGAAGAGAAATGGGCATTTTCTATCCTGCAACACACTTAGTAAGAGTTGTGAACTGTTTGGTGCTGTCATTCTTGAATGTGGCTTGCTGGGAATGCTAGGTCATCACATATCTCTGAGGAACATGCTTTTATAATATTTAAAGAGTGAGAAGGAGACGGACCTGGTGGTGCAGGGCTATAATTCCAGCCTTCTTGTAGCTTGAGAAGGAAAACCTCAAGTTTAAGTCCAGTCTGGAGAACTTAGTGATTTGGAGTACCCTTTCTCAAAATCAAAACTAAATCAAGTGAGCTGAGGATAAAACTCAGTGCCCTATGTCAGATTCTCAGTATGATGACCCCCCTCCACATACCTTGCCACACACACACACACACACACATACACACACACAGCCAGAAGGACTCTCCAAGTCCAGCTTTCAAACACTGTGAGGCCCAAGGTGGGGAGTCTGTGAGCCCCTGCTTATGCCCTATCTTGTGTAATTGGTTTAATATGAAGTGGATTGCTTTGACATCATTTCCTTCTGGAAGAATCTTCTTCGTGTAGGTCTTCTCCTCAGTTCCCTAGAGCTCTTAAGGAACTACTTTCCCTTGATAACCAGGTAGCAGTAATCTGAGTCTGCACCTTTTATGAGGCAGAAGTCCACACCTGCTCCCATGATTTCTGAGGATCCAGTGGAATGCTCAAGGATCCTGGCCTCCCTTCCCTTCGGACAGCGGGGTGCCTTTCCTTGGAATCTGTTTGCCTGCCTCCAGCCTTTCCACATTGTTGACCTGCTCTCCTCCTTCTCTTGCCCCTGTGTGTGATTGTGGCCCTTCAGTTGAGTGTCCCTCATTCAGTGGCTATGTCTTAAAGATAAACTTTATTGAGTTTCTCAGCAACAAGAAAGGGTAGAAGAGGTGGATTACACTGCAGAAAAACAAAGCAAACCTGTTCATTTTTCTGCTTCCAAGGTTTGTCTTGGGTAGCCTCTGGCCCGCTACTGACTTGTGCCCTTCATTCTGTGTGGCCACCACGTTAGGGGAAGTCCATGATCCCTCACAGGAAAAGCCTGCCTTCTCGTTTATACATTCCTTGGTCCAAGGCCCCAGTCCTTCTCCTGTCCACTTGATGAAGCAGTGATAAACAAGTCACCTCATACTAGTTAACTTTCCACACTAATTTTATAGAGCAATTTAAGCTTATTTGCTTTTGGCTTGACTATATAAAGGCCAGCACTCAAAACGTCCTTATAATGGTGAGATGACAAGTCATTCTTGTAGGCTTTTAAGGTCCCAGACTAAATTATTAATTGGTTGTCTGGTCAAAGTACTTGAACATTCCTTTTAGAGTCAGGTTTTACCTCTTTTACTAGTGGTAAATTTGTTTCCAAGAAAATAAATATGCCTGTGAACTTCTAGAGGTTAAATAAAATTTCTCCTTATTATGTTAATACTTGTGATTTGCATAATATACCTCACAGTGTTGCTTAGCAGAGGACAATGTACATAAAAAGCATATTCATAAAAAATTTCTAGAAGAAACTGGAAAGAGATGGAAAGAAGTGGATGGTTCTCCCAACCCTCCTTACCCACTTGTCCTCCAGTCACGTGAACAGCACCTCCACAATGCCTTCCTGATATGATACATGTCTTCAATTCATTCTATAGTCACCGGTTTGAATATAGTGCATTTATTTATTTTATATTTTAGTTGTTATTTTTTGTTTTTTTGTACTGGACATTAGACCCAAGGCCTTCATCAGGCCTTCTGAGCTACATCCCCAGAACTTGTTTTTTTTTTGAAAGAGGGTCTTGCTAAGTCTCTAAATTGTCCAGAATGGGCTCTAACTTGTGATCCTCCATCTACAGCCTCGCAGAGCTCTGGGATCAGAGATGTCTGCCACCTTTCCTGGCTAGTTTGAGCTATTTTTGTATTCCTAGCTCCTAACCAAGGCTTTCAAGTAAGTACTTGTTTCAAGACAGCAGTTTGACAGGGTACGTGAAGGAATGAATGCCAAGGTCAGAAGTAAGGTCAGAAGTGTGAGGATGTCTTGGGCTGGCTGTACTGGAGAGACTGCTTTTTCCTTGGCAGAAAGCTGTGGTGAGTAAGAGAAAAACATTCTGGGTTCAAAGGAACAAGGTAAAACTGAGAAAGATAGAGTATAAAGTCTGCAATAGATTTTTTCATAGATCACTTAGGCAGTGGGGAAGAAGTGTGGCTCTAGTTTTAAAGACAGAAGTTTTTATTTATTTCAGTTTTGCAATCTAGATTTGAGTAGGACGATGAGGAAGTGATAATGAGTGCCCTGTTTATTAGACCCACTATTGACCAAGCATGTCATGACCTCACATACAGGTAGGTGTGATTATTCTTCAAAGATGAAGAAATTGAGTCTCAGAGGGAAGGTTACAAGTGAAGAATGGAGTTAAGATTTGAATTCAGAGCTGTCCGAACCCAGATATCTTAGTTTCTGTGCTACATAAGTATAAATACCTTGAATATACTCTGCCTCCCTCTTCTTAGTGTGATTCACCTATTATGCTTGCAAGAAGCAAGCAGCATGAAGATAGGCATGTACATAAAGAAACTACAGTGCAGGGAGAAGAAGTTCTAAGATTACCTTAATCATTCTGGGGAAGAGACTAAGAGTTTTAATGACAATTGTATATGAGGCAAATATTTAATTCTTTCTCAAACCTATTTAATAGATGTTTGAGGTAGTACTAAACTTAGAAAGCTAGTACCTTATGTAAACTTGTGATTAATACCTTAAAGTTAGATTCAAGTTTTACATTGCTTTTTCCTTCTTTGTCTTCATCTTCTTTCTTTCTTTCTTTCCTCTCTCTCTCTCTCTCTCTCTCTCTCTCTCTCTCTCTCTCTCTCTCTCTCTCTCTCTTTCTCTCTCTCTTTCGACAGGGTTTCCCCTTCTTAGTCCAGACTGATCCTGAACTCACTATGTAGCCTAGGCTGTCCTCGAACTCTAAGTAATCCTCTGCTTCAGCCTCCTGAGTACTGTGGTTATAGGCGTGCACCACTGTGCTGGCCTATGCGGTGTTGGGAAATTGAACTCAGGGCCTTGTATTTGCTAGAAAAATGCTGTAACCACGCTTCCATTCCTCCAGTCTCTTGCATGTCAGTCTTGAAGCCATGTGTCAGTAATAATTCCATAGCAATCTTTTGGCTAATTTGTGAAGCATTCAGCAGCAGCAGATTCATGTTTTCCAGTTAAAGGATAATGTAGCACTCTTGGAATGTAGTTCCTTCAAGTTTTATTTGAGGAAATGGGATTAGAGAAGGAGTTGACTAGACCATGATCAGAAAGCTCAACAAAAGCTATGCTTTCTACTTAGGTATCTTTCATCTATTTCCCTTTTGCCACCAAAATAAATTATCATTTAAATTCTAGGGACATCCTCTGACCAAGTCTATACCCACAGGTCTCTGTCAACATAACACAAGGGCGAGTCTTCTGATGCCTTGGGGTGCTCTTCCTTTCAAGGAAAGCACTCCACCAAGGATCCTGCCTTGGGCTCTGATCCATTTGCTTTGGTGGTACCAGCTATATAGAATGAGATACTATTGATTTGCTTGCAGGCGCTCTGTTAGAACTTCTGAAAAAAGTCTGCCTGCCAGCTGCTTAAAAATGAAGACTAATTATTCTCCATTCTGTAGTCACAGACATCACAGTGATGGTGTATTTGCATTCAAATACTGCAAATATTTGACATGCACTACATACTAAATCTTTGCATTCACCCAAGCAAAGAGTGTGTCCTGGGAAAATCTAATAACTGCTGAGTTGTGGAATCTAGGGGTTTTGTGAAGCAAAAGGACCACTGATAAAATTAAACTTGGGAACAAGATCCAGGCTGCCTTTCAACGCTAATCCTCTGTGTCTAACCTATGCGTGTAGCATTGTCTTTCGTTTGCATGGCCAATTATAGGGAAGTTCCTTATTGTGAGATGCAATAATTTTACATAATTGCAGCAGCTTCAGCAGTTTTGAAGGAGGTTTCCCTAGCAGAACAAAGTCTCAGGGAAAACAAATTATGTTGATTTACTAGCAATTCTGCAAATGGTTTGTCTGGGGGAAATCAGGAGGGAGTCTTTTATGGAGTGTAAAGAAACTGCTCCCTATTTGACATTTTAAATTGCTTGCTTGGAATATGCCGAGCTGCAGACTTCTAATTGCAGGTTGTTGCCTCTCAGGGACTACCATTTTTCACTTGAATGTGGAGACTTTCTGTGTGATGATTAAGGGCGAAAAATGATACCGGTTTATCCCAGTCATTGAGGGCAAAGCAGAAGCTATGAACATCCCAGAAAGAGAAAGGAAATCTCTAGTAAATTCCTATTTAGGACCAGTCTAGTTGCTCCACAGTGTTACTGAAATAAGCTTATTTGAATGTTGTTACCGAATGAGCAGCTTGAGAAAGGAAAATGCCAGGCAATCTAAGAATCAGTTCATCTCGTAAATCCAGGACCAGGTGGGTTCAGAGCTGATCTGGGCTAATCCACCCTCCGCTGTGAAGGCAGGAGGCTCAGAGGCCAAGTGGACTGTCACAGGCGGACACAGCTGAAGATGAAGTGCCAAGGCTGAATCTTGCTGGCAAGTGTTTCCGGTTCCATGAACATAGAGGGTTCTTGTCAGGCTGATGTTATTGAGTAGACTTTTGCATCGTATTCTAAGTTATGTATGATAATTGATTTCCCATTAGATCCAAGAAACTGACAGTGGTATTTCTCAGATGGCTAATTATGACTAGTCACTGAAGCAGGCCAGGGAGCTGTTTTCCTGACAAAGTCCCTGCATGCTGTAGACACATCTTGGGAGCTGGGGAGCAGAGGAGCCTGTGCCTTCAGAAGGTGGGAGTGTACCTCTCTGTGCAGACATGTGAGGGGGGATATGAAGACTGGCTGCCTTCCTCCGGATAGACGATGAGAACATCTGATCTCCTTCAGAGAATTTCCGGCCTGAGATGGTGGAGTGCTGATATGCTTCATTTCTTTGAATAGAACCAGCCCAGGGTCGGTTGGCCAGTTGTCCTGTCACCTATAGGTCTCTCCCTTCTAAAGGCTTAGCTATTTAGTCGGTATTATGTGTGTAGAACAATCGCCATTGTACGCATTTTTGTCTTATGCCAGTTTAGGAGATGATAGAGGTTAGAAAAACTCACCTGCAGTATTCCTGGCGCTGCCTATCATGGTGGAGCCTGACTTGTGAAAGCGCAAGATAAATGTTTTCAAATGCGTGAGTAGACACATTGTGCTTGCCACCAGGACTGATGTCCTCACGGGTTCCTCTAGGGTGTTTGCTTACAGGCTCTCTTTCCCTAGGTGTGGTGGGTGGTGCATGTGGGGCTTCCACATTCTTTCTGTCGCCCCCTTCCCAGTGGCTTCTTCTTCCAGGACTAGCATAGTGGAGAGAGATCTCAGAATTCTCAAAGCTACCTTCAGAAATAGAGTTAGGTACACATCATTTTCTCATTTCTAAGTTCAGAAGCAATTTTTTTTTTTTCACTGCTTGAACAGGATAAGCTTACAATATATCTGTGGAAAATAATTGTCATTAGATGTAAAGAATCAGAGCCCTTCTTTATGACCTCTGAATTCCACCCCCCCCAAAGGTCTTGTTGAAACAATGAATTGCTTTTGAGTTCTTCTGAAGCTAATATTTCTGTATCCTTAAAAATTACAGCATTGTATAATGATCTTTTGGGCAGTGTTTCCATATGACAGATTTAAAGCTGTTAGTCTGAAGGTCAATTTTTATTAATATTATCCTTTAAAAACTGAGTTATATATTCATAAATATCATAATGAAATGCACAGCCCTCCTAACTTGCACACACATGCTGTGTAAACTTCTACTTGAGGTCAAGGTCATATGTTCATGTCTTTATCTTATAATTCTAACACAGAATTTTTAGTAAGTCATTACAATTCAAAGAAATAAGAAGAATTGGAATAATAGGCCACAGAAATAGAGGTAAAGTCAAGGTTGGATAAAATTGCCATGAAAAAGACATGGGAGGGAAAAGCTTAAAGTGAAAGAGAAGGAGGAACTGAATAGAGAGCAGGAGGATGGTTATTCATGGAAAATGACTCAGGCTGTGTGCTTAGGACGAATTAGGAATCTACAGTCAGTGGAAGGTACGTGATCTAAGGCAGGGGAGAGGGGAAATTAAGCTTTTGTCTCTACAAGGTAACTGCTGAGGTGCATTTGGCATGTAGCCTGTCATCCTCTTGGGTACTTGGACATTAAAAATGGTCTAGAGCTATTCAAACATTTTGATCTTAAACTATCAGCAAAGGCTTAAATCATTGTATTTTAATAATTTCACAAACTAGTGCACATAGGACTGCCAAAATTCATCTTTGAAGATGCTTAAAAATTACAAATTGCAGGAGTGAGATCCAGCAAATGCAACCAGCAAAATCATCAGCATTCTAAGACATAAACTTTTATATATTTTTAACAATTTTTTATTGTGTTAAACATAACATGAAGGAGTTAGAGACATAGCCCACTAGTAGAGCACTTGCCGAGCGTGCGCAAGGCCCTGACTTTGACCCCTAAGACCACAAAACAAAGTAAAACAGAAGCATCCAAAAGAGCCAATACGAAATGTACACCTCAACCATTTAGTGTGTAGTTGAGCGGTGTTAAATACATTCACGGTGTTTGTTGTGCCAGCATCACCCTCTCCACAGCTCTTTGTCTTATAAAACTGAAACTACACACATCAGGCAGTAGCTTTCTCTTTCCTCTTCCCCAAACTCCTAGAAATCACTGTTCTAGTCTCTGTTGCTGCTGTTTTGACTGTTCCTAGTACCTAGTATAAGTGGAATCTTTTATGTTTTGGTGACTGTGCTGTGATTGGAACGGCCCCTCCAAGATTCATGTCTAAACTTTGTTGCCCTTCTAATGGTACTAAGAGGTGATTAAATTCCTGAAGGCTCTGCCCCTTCCACCCCGAGCGGGCAAAGCTTCCTTATCATGAGGTGTATCCTGGGAATAGGTTCTTGCTGCAAAGCCTGTGGTCCATGTGGTCTTCCTTTCTGTTTCACTTGTGCTCAGTCATCTCTGGCCGGCTGCGATGCAGCACAAAAACTCTTACCAGATGTACCCTTACACGTCTCTAGAAACGTGAGTGGAAGGAAGGTTCCCTGGTTTTCAATTCACCCTCTTTGTGGGATTCTGTTAAGACTGCAGGCAATGGTCTACGGCTCACTTATTTTACTTAGCATAGTTTCCTCAGCTTCAACCATGAGGAAACATTTGTAAAAATCTTCCTGTATGAATAATACTCAATTGTACATACATACCACGTTACCACGTTTTGCTTATTCATTTCTCTGCCGATAGACACTTAGGTTGTTTCTATATTTTAGCTATTGTGAATAATGTTTGTCAAACATGAGTATAAAAATTTGTTTCTTAAAGCCTGCTTTTTAAGGTTTCTTTTTGGTGGGGAGGTATATACCTAGGAATAGAATTGCTGAATCATAGGGTAATTATGTTTTTAACTATTTGGAGGAACTGTCCTACTATTTTCTTTCTACGAAAAGAATACCATTGTAACCTTCCCACCAACAGTGCAAATGGGTTTTGATTTTCCTGTGTGTTCCTGATGCTCGCTGTTTTCTTTTTTTTTTTTTCCATTTGTATTTCCCTCTGGATTAGTAATGGTGCACATCTTTTCATGTGATTATTGGTCAATTATATGTCTTCTTTGAAAACCTGTCCATTCAAATTCTTTGCCCATTTTTGAATAGGAGGTTCTTGTCATTTTTGTTGTCTAATTGTAAGAGTTCTCTATATATCTTGGGTAGTAATCCCTTATCAGGCATATAATTTGCAAATATTTTCTCTCATCTTATGTGTTGCCTTTTTGCTCCATTTTTGCTATGCCATTTTTAAAAAAAGTTTTGTGAAGACCAACTTGTTTATTTTTTCTTTTGTCTTGTGTCTTCCATGTCACATTCAACAAATGATTACCAAGTCAAAAGTTGTGAGGTTTTTAACCTATTTTTTTCCTAAGATTTTTGCAGTCTTAGGTATGATATTTAGTTTTGTAATAAATTCTGTGTTAATTTTTGTACATAATTTAAGACAAGGGTCTGTTTACAGTCTGTAGCTTGTATATAGACTATTGTGGAAAAAGTATTTATTGAAAAGACCAACCTGATAGTATTGGTTAATTTCCACAAATTGACAATGTTTCAGTTTTCTGTTACTTGTTTTGAACTACATCCTGCTGTAGTCAGAGAAGATATTTGAGATGATACATTTTAACGTAGATTGACTCATGGGTTGTGGCTGGGAAATGTCTCCTGTGCATTTGAGAAGAATGTTGTCAGTGAGTAAAATCTTTTTTAGATGCCTGTTAAATCTAATTTATTTGGTATATTGTGTCCACTGTTGTTTTTCTTATCCATCTGGTTGTAATTATATTGAAATTAGTGTAATAAAGTCTGCAGCTATTACTGTAGAACTGCCTAGTTCTTTCTTCAATCTTTCATTTTTTGTTTTATACTTGATAATCTGTCACTAGGTGCGCTAAGAATTGTTATATCTTTTACTGTGTTGAACTTTTCGCTGACATATAATATCTTCCTTTGCTTCTTGTAATATTTTTGATGTAAAGCCTATTTCATCTGATAGATCATGTATACCCATTCTGCTTTCTTTGTGTGAAGTATCTTTTTCCATCTTTTTGCTTTCCCTTCATGTCTTTGAATATAAAAGGAATCTTTTGTAGGCAGAATGTAGTTGGATACTGTACTTTTATTCATTTTGTTAATCTCTGTCTTTTGATTAAATAGTTAATCAATTTGCATTTCAAGTAATTTCAGGTACTAGAAAGACTTTTGTCATCATGCTGCATAGATTTTTGCCGTTCATTTTGTTCATTACTATCTTCTTTTATGTTGGGTTGACTTTTTTTATGATGAAATGTTTAAATCCTTTCCCATTTTATTTTTCTGTATATTCTATAGCTATTTTCCTTTACAGTTACTATGGAGATTGCATTTAACGTCCTACACTTCTATCACTGTAATTTGAATTTACACCAGTTGAATTTTAATAGCTTACAAAAAACTTCCTCCTTAACATTTCCATCTCTATCCCTTGCTGATGTTGACACCACAAAATTAAATCCTCATACATTGTGTGTCCCAAAGCACAAACTAATGTCATCAAGAAATATGTTAGTTCCTTAAGTTGTGTGGAAAACAAAATGTGCAATTACAAATGAAAGGTGTAATAAAACCTGATTTTAGACTATTTTTGAAACATAATGTTAGTTTTTGAAAAATATGTTAGTTTCTTAAATCATGTAGGAAGTAAAAATTATAGTTACAAGTTATAGCTAGAATAATATGGATTCTAATATTTATTTATTTGTTTTTTTATTTGAGAAAATCTTGTTCTGCAGTGTAGGCTAGTCTGAACTTACTAAGTAGCTCAAACTGGCATGAAACTCAGCTAATCCTCCTGCTTCACTCTCCCGAGTGCTGGGATTATAAGTCTGTGCCACCGTGCCCAGTTTATGTGGTGCTTAGGAATCGAACTCAGGGCTTGCACTTGCTAGGAAGGCACTCTAACCACTGTGTCGTTCCTCCAGCCTGCAATACTGACTTTAATAATTGCCCATGCAGTTATTTTTATTGAGATCTTTTTTTTTTCCCATATGGTCTCAGGTCACTATTTGTTGTTCTTTCATTTTACTGTGTAGCACTTCCTTGAGCATTTCTTACATGTCAGGTCTCATGGTAAAAAATTCCCTCAGCTTCTATGTATCTAGAAAAGTCTCACTTTTTCTCTCGTTCTAATTTTAGTATACGTGCTGCTGAAGCAAACACACACGATTTTTTGGAGACAGAGCCTCAGTCTGTAGCCCAGGCTGGTACTGCACTCACTCTCATTCTTCCATCCCTTCAATTTTTCACTCATCTTTAAGACAGTTTTGCCAGATATAAGACTGTTGATTGACAGATTTGCTGTTTGATTTGAGTCTCTGATGGTGAGCCTGCTGGGTGCCTTGTTGTCACGGGAAGAGCTGTTTTTTCATTACTCCTTCGACATCACCTGTCTTTGACTTTCAGAAATTTGAATATAATTTCTCACTTTGGAAGTCTTTGAATTCATCTTACATCGAGCTTTCTAAGTCTGTTGAATGTTTTTATTCGCCTATTTCATCAAATCTGGGAAGTTTCAGCCATTATTTCTTCAGACACTTTCTCTACTTAGTTTTCCCTCTTGTAATTATTCTCCTCTGAATGGTGGTATCTATGGCTCTCTCAGGCTTGGGGCATGTCTTCATTTTCCCCCCCTCAGACTTAGTAATTTCTATTGTCCTATATTCAAGTTTGTTAATTATTTCATTTTTTAAAATAATACATATTTGCGACACATAATGATTACAATAAGCCTGAGTATTGTGTGCACATGCATGTCATGTCTGCATGGTGATCCCTTCCCTTTCCTGTTTTGGCTCTCTCGTACCCTCCCCATGCCCCTGCAACTCCCACTACCACACTCATTTGGCTCTATAAAACACCAGTATTCTGGGTGTCTCATGTTAGAGAATCCATGTGATATTGAGCCTTTTGTGTTTGACTCAGTTCACTAAGTTTGATAGTCTCAAGTTGTATGAATTTTCCCACTGAAGCTTCAAATCTGCATGTCTCTATGGAAGCGTAGCACTCCATTGTGTACGTGCTCCACATTTTTGTATCCATTGATGTGTTGATGGATACTTTGGCTTCTTGCACGTTTTCACTATTGGTAGTTTGCCATAATCATGGGTATAACTATTTCTGTACGCTCAAATCTGCCTTTAATCACTCTAGTGAATTTTTTTTTTTTGCTTTTTTAACTTCAGGATTTTATTTTTTAATATATTCTGTGTTTTAGTTGATACTTTCATGTTGCTCATATAGTTTTCTTGAATTATTTCTCATCCACCTTTAGTTCTCTGAATATCCCCAAGAAAGTTTTTGCTATAGTTTGTGCATGCTTCTCAAATCTATACACCGGAAGGTTGCTCTCCCATGCTGTGTGCTGTTGGGAGCTAATGAGACAGGTTCGAGTCATCAGAGCGGAGTGCTCCTGAGCAGATTCATACCACCATTGTGGGGCTGAGTTACTGTTGAGAATAGGTTGTTGTCAAATGAGTCTGTTCTTCAGGCTCTGTCTTTGGTGCCTGCCTGCCTCCCCATTCAGCTTCCGCCATGTTACCATGTGGTGTGAAGGCCCTTGAGGGCCCCACCAGAATCATAAGCTAAATAAAATTCTTTACTTTATGTATTACCCAGTACTCAATTACAGCAACAGGAAATGGGTGGAGACGCTTATTTTAATAAGTCTTTATCTGGTAGATCCATCATGGGATTTTTTTTTCTAGTACCATTTCTGTTGCTTTGTTTTCCTCTAAATATTCCATAGTTTCCTATTTCTTTGTGTGCCTCATTATTTTTTGAAAATTGGACATTTGAACCTAATAATGTGGTAACTTTGGAGATTAGATTCCCTTCTCCAAGACTTGCTGTTATTTTGATGAAGGGAAGGATGAGGATGATGATGATGTGGTTGTCTCCATGCCATGAATAAGCCTGAGGTATAATGTTATGATCTATTTAGGGCTTTTCTGAATTTGTACCTTTCTCTGGAAAGGTACACATTTTACCCAAAAATGAAATTATATTTGAATGTTCCAGTTTTTAACATCTGGCTCCCAAAGAGGAAAAGGCTAAAAGTGAAGGAAAGAGAAGCGACAGGTATCTACTTTAATTCCCCAGGAAGTTACTTTGATCGAAGGAGAGAGGCTTGTAACAGTGGGGGGACGGGGGGAGTGCAACACAAATGGCTGCCTACATTTTTGTCTGTACGTCTGTGATCAGAAACAGCAATCGCATCTGAGCACAGATCCCTGGGATTTGTAGGAGAAGGTGCTGTTTGCCCACCACGGCCCCCACGTGCTGTGTGCAAGCCCCTGCTGAGGTGTGTGCGTGGCTGCCTACCTTGGGGCTAGTACCGGGATCTGCAGACTTCTACCGTGCAAAGAGCTGCAACTTATCAAAATTAACTGCATTATAATATGCAAAAAACTCCAGAGACCCAATTAGTTACATCAGACAAATTCTATCAGTGCTGTTATTTAGCGAAGGATCTAGATCGCTGGCACTTCCTGCTCTGCCATTTTCTCACAGTCTTCTCTCAAAAGCTAAACCAGTATCTGTAATACGGGAATATTTAAAATGATTATGAAACCATAAGTAGAAAATACAGTAAAAAGCCAAGATATTATGGAAAAAACAGATAGACTAGAAGAAACAAACAGAGTTCTAGGGATGAAAATTACAGTACTTGAAATTAAAGGCAGGAGGGATGTGTTAAGTAAATGATCAATGTCTTCGTTACTTATTGCTGAGACAAAATACCTAACATTCACAGATTAAGGGAGGAAAGATTGTTTTAGCTCACGGTTTTAGAAGGTCTTACACAGTGTATTCACTGATGGCCAGCGATGGTGAAAACACACGGTAGAGATCTAGTCAGAGGAAAGGTCTTCACAGCTTGGCAGACAGAAAGCCAAGTGCGTAAGGAAAGACAGAGGTACCCTTCCAGGTCCTGTCCCACTAATTTGGTCCTTCTGGGTCAAGCTCCTGTATTCTGCTCCTTCCAACAAGGCCCCATCTGTTATCAACACATGGTTCTGTAGGTACTCCACTCCATCTAAATATGTGAGGCTTTTGGGAGACATTCTAAATCCAAACCATATCGATCAGGTAGAGAATAAAAGAGACTTAGTTGAACTAAATTATTGATTTCATGAAAGTTTCCAGAGTATCTGACAGAGATAAGACAATATGAAGTGGCATAAAATATGTAGTAAAAATAAAAAAGATAATATTGAAGAGCCAAGAATTTTATGGCTAAAGGAAGTCATGAATAGAAGAACTGAAGAAGAATCAAAATTTATTCTAAGTTAAAAAATACCTCCCAAATATTAACTACTTGTTATCTAATATTGGCGTCCTGTCTCACAAACATTATTTTAAATATCTATGATAATGTAAGCAATGTACTGTGAATAAAATACATATTAAAATAACCTCTATCTTTTGGGGTTTCACACCAGCCATCATCTTCATCTTCATCACCTTCACAAGCATCCTTGTGTCATGAGTAGTAGTGTATACAGAGGACCAGAAACTGAGCTAAGCCTTTGAAGTAACTTATTTCATATTCTATTGCATTCCTATTATATCACTTTGCTAGATTAACTGAAAGATGACATTTTCATGTTTTGGATAAAATGAAGGGACCAAAAATAACACTGCAGTAGCGTCTTTTATCTTTTCATAAGATTACAATTCTCTTTGGTATAATTCACACTAATGACCACAATAGTTAGATTAACTTGTTAATTCAGTAGACATTTATTGGTAGCTTACTATATACTCTTAGCTGTATAGGAGATGTAATGTCTCTGGGTTATGTCATTTATAATTTGATCTATGGCAAAATATCCCAAGACATGGCATAAAATAATTCCTACTCTTCTCATGTTTATGTTGTGAATATAAGTGGCCTCAGCTTGGGACAGTAAATTTCTGCTCTGCATGGTGATGACTAAGCCTACATGTGTTTGCCTTGGCTGGGATGGTCCCATGGGGACCTCATGCTGCATGCTCTTGTGTCATTCAAGAAGTCTCTAAAGGTTTTTACTGTGGTAGTAGAAAAGTTCCCAGTAGCAAGAAAAGACAAGCACCAATGAGGAAGCATGTTTCAAACTTCTGTTGCCTCATGTTTTCTAGTGTTCCATTGGCCAAAGCAAGTCACCTGGTCAAGCTTGGTCAATGTGTCTGTGTGTATGTGTGTATGTATATGTATATATGTGGTATGTATGCAGTTGAGAATGGACATGGGAGAATGTGGTTCATTAAGGCCATTATTACAAGACTTTACCTTAAGAGTAATGAAAAATTTAAATGGTGTTTAAATGTCAATTAACCAAAAATTTATAGGACAAACAAAATCTTAGTCTTAATCTACCTTTAATTTTATAAACCTCAGTTATTTCCTAGGTTATGATAGATCATTTGAACCAAGGACATTTAGTCTAGATGGGCAGGAAAAACAGGCTTCTTCTACTAAAACAGTATCCAAGAATGTGCCCGTTTTAGCTAGAAGGATTGGTTTGATATAGTTCCTCAGTGGGCTCTTTTAGAAAACTCACTTTCAAGGCAGTGAATTATTGCTTCTGTAGAAGGATCAAGTGCCCAGCCGCCCATTCATACCTCACTGCCACAGGCAAGGGATTTTCTGACCTCTTTGGAAGCTAGAAGAAAGATGATGCCCTCTAGTACTTTAGACAGTTCAGCCCACAAGAATATAATTAATCATTACTTGCTGGGTCAGCTTTTGAAAAAGCTCCTTTATCATCATTCATATTTTCCTAGAAGATGTCTTTAAGTTCTACTTTGTTAAAAAAGAATAATGTGGCTTCCTTTTGTGAGAGTGAGACAGTGTTTGGAGAGAGGGGAGAGAGATTCATAAACATATAAGAATATTTGGGAGGTCCTAAAGTGTTCGAGGACAGTATGTCTTTAGAAAACTATCACTTGTAGAGATACATCAATAAATTTCCTATGTGTTCAATCTAGGTTTATTATTGCAGCCTAAAGTATCCTGAGTAATTCACAGCTGACCTCAAAAAGAAGATGAAATTCTCAAATTGTAAAATTCTATGCAGGCTCCAAAATAAGAAAGAAGATATTTTAAAGGATAATAATGAAGGATGGAGAATTACAACCTAGAGGATAAGTTCCTACCAGAGCACTGTGTAAGAAGGGATGTGACAGGTGACAGTTGGTAGTGCAGGTAGTTGGCAGTGCAGGAGATATCAAATGGTGAAAGCACACAGCAGTGGCACTAAGTTATCTTACTGGAAGTTGGAATATTTTGTTCCTAGAACAAGTAGGACTCAACATGCTTCACAGAGTCATATCTGTATTAAAATTAATTTAACAGACAATTTAAGCACCTGTTAAGTATCAGATGCTTGGACTCCAGAAAGCAACAACAACCACCACATCAGCACCAACAATACTACTAGATTCAAAAATTGAAAAATAAATGTAACGAGGGAGAAGGGATCTAGCAACATAATTACAGTTGAGTGTAGTAAATCTTTATAGTGCTAGAAGACTAGTATAAGGACGATTGGTTCCACCTGTAGTGTAGGGTAGTGATGGCTAACTGCTTATCTGTGGCATTTTCCCCCTCAGTGGCAAAATAAGGAAAGTAAGAACAAGAAATTCCTAAAATTTTCATAAATGAAGATTCATGAAGTTGAAAATATTTCATCTACTCTGTGTTTCCTCCTCTTCTTCTTTGATTCTAACTTATGTTATATATATTATAATAGGTGAGGTGGTGCCTGTGTATGTAGTTACGTGTATTGTAGTTTCAACCTGGAATGTCTCCTAAAGGTCTCATGTCTTTGGATGTTATGGATGGTCTATGGAGCCATATGCTTTTGGGAGATTGGGGACTGGTCTGGAGGGATGGATTGAAGGCATGTAGACTGGGTTACAGGCATGTGGTGGGAGCTTAGCAAAGTTCCATACATAGAAGGGGGTGGAACACTGAGGGTGGACCAGGGATGGATCACTGGGATGGACCTGAAGGACACATAAGCTGCTTCTTGCCTTCCTTATGGGACTAGACTCGACTTGCCTTGGCTTCCTGTTAGCAACGTCGTGAGGAGCGACCTCCCCCTTTGCCTCTGCCTTGTACTTACACCGTTGCCAACTGCCCCTGAGTGGACTGTGACCTTCTGAAACTGTGGGCTAAAATAAACTTTCCCTACCCTAATTTGTGAATGTCAGGTCTTAAGTCACAGCGATGAAAAAGTAAGTCTGTTGGTGTGTATGTGTATGTGTGCGTGTGTTGAACATTATTTGGAAAAATGAAAGTAGACAGCCCAATACTGGGTTTCCTTTATTTTTGTTACAAATTTTCCTGTGTATAGTTAGATAGGGTTTTGAGACAGAGGTTATTCAACTTACATAGTGAAGAATGCAGAGACCTCTGCATAAGAAAACACAGAAATATGAAATGGCAAAGTCTGATTGGGTAATGACATATATTCTTGCATATATTAAGATAATACAGTGTAGAAGGAGTGCAAGCATGCAAGTTGACATAGTGCGTTTGACTGAAATATTAACAGACCTTGAGTACCAGGCTAGGGCGTTTAGATTTGCTCTAAAAGGGTATTGCAGCTTCTGAAGCATTTTAAAGTAGGGGAGTGAATGATAAATATGTGAGTTAGAAAGATAAAACTAATAGGAAAGTGTGTCAGGTTTTTTTTGTCAGATATATTTACAGGGGACTTAAGAGTAGAAAACTACTTTTAAAATATAAAGAATAAATTTCTTAAGAGGTTTGATATTGATCAGAAGGAATTACCATTGATTCCAGAAAAATGTGAATTTCAAACTTGGCATTATCAAATGGTAGAAGGAAACACCTCTGTTTGACACAAGGAGCCTTACACCTTCCAGTAGTTCCTTCCCTTATATCGTATCTTAGTCAAGAGGTTGCGCTGCCTGGCACGTTATACTGACAGAATAGTTGCTAGTATGTCTAGAATCCAAACTGTTTCTCCAGAGCATTACCTCAGAACCCTCTGGAAGACAGGCATCTGGTTTCGATTATGGACAGTCTGAGAAAGACCAGCTTGTGGAATCTTGGTCTCTTTAAAGGGTACGCTGTGTTTGGTGTGAGAGGGAGTTTCAGGTTTTATTGGCCCCGCTCTAGATGAAAATAAAATCACAGAGCAACCAGTGTGCCAGATGCACCCACATCTCTACACGAGATTAACCTGAGGCCTCATCTAGTGGGAAAGAAAATGTCGTTAGCTTAAAGAACGTTTCATCGATGTTCCGGGTCCTTGATTATTAGCTGTGCAATCTTCACAAAACCCCTAGCTTGTCTTCTGTTTGCTCACATGTCTGCTCAATCTCATAAGATTGTAGGGGAAGTTTAGTAAGTGACATAAGGAAAGCTGGCTTCTGTCATCACGTGTGTCAGACTGGGGTTGACCTCTCACAGGTGAGAACAGAGGGCCATTCTCCGTTGCCACCTGCAGGATGAGTGCAAATAGAGCCCGTGTGTACCACATGTCTAGGTGCTAAAAGGTTATACATCACAGTGATAAACATTAAATTGCTGTCATATGCTTCTAAATTAGTAGTTTTATTGTGAAAAGTTTGAAATGTGTCTAAATCAGTACTTCCTAAAAATTGTCTGGGTATACTTCTAATTCAAGTTAGTATTTGCAAGGACCACGACATGCTTCATGAAGACTCCTTAGTGGTGGCCACTGGGCTGGGAAAGAAGGAAAGAAGGGTCATGAAGTTCTCCTTTTCTTGTGGGACAGCAATCTCCCTTTTCCATTCTCTTTCTATTTCCTTCGCTTTCCTTTCCTCTTCTTTCTCTTTCTCTCTTTATGGAAGGGAAGAACTCTCTCGCTCCTCCCAAGGCTCTACTGCTTGCTCATCTGTTTGCCTGTGCCTCGCCACCCAACTTCATCGTGAGGGTCCTGGTTGTTGCAGCTTCAGAATTTCCCCTCACCACCTCAGTTCTATTCAGATCATCTCTTTGCAAATTTCTGTCTGATGTCCTCATCAGTGGTATCTTTTTAAGTTCCTCTGAAATACTTGGACCTAGAGTGCCCTTCATACCCTCTCCAGCCTCTAGCCCATAGCTTGTCCTCTTAATCTTTCCATATCAGACTCTGTTCTATAATCGAGTATTCTGTGAAAGCAGATGGATGTTGCAGCTCACAGGTCCACGCTTTATCCACATACTGCAATGGTGGCCCTTATCCATCCTATAGACCAAGGAGTTCACAGAGGGGTGATTTCTCAGAGAGCTGGATCTGTGGAGAGGTCAAGGAAGGACTTGGTATGGGAACTAGAATTAGGCAAGAAATTTCAGCATCCCTCACTTGTACAGAAAGGAGGCACAGGCTGTAGGTGGCACATTCCCCTGTGCCCTGTCTCTGTGGAGAAGTGTGCTCCTGAAGGGGCAAGAGTGGGGGACTCTAAACACAGGGAAGATGCTTTCCCAGGTCTTTGGGCAGTGCTAGTTTTATTTTATGCACTGTTCTTTCTTTCCTGTCACTCCAGTTCCCTTTTCAGTGCCTCTGATTGTCTCTTTCCCCTTGTTCCTCTCTTACTATCTTCTCTGAGTTCCACTTGCCCTTACCTTCCTTCCCCCTTCTCAGGATGCCCGTGTGGGTGCACGCTCTCTTGCATCCTGGGCTTGCTGGTGGGGAGGTCCTATAATTATTGATTACCCCTTGTTTTTGGTCACTTTCTCTTTGCTGGGACACAATCCCCAATGCCCACAACTTAAGGGAAGAAAGGTTTGTGTTAGCTCAGAGTTAGGTCTCAGTTCATCCAAGCTGCTCATCCCTTCATGGCCAGGAAGAGGAGGCAGGAATCCCAGAAGGAGCTCGCACAGGTGATGTACACTCCCAATCCACACCTTCAGTGATCCATCCCTTCTGACTAGACCTCACATTTGAACATGTGAAATCAGTAGATTAGTCTGCAGGATCCAGTAAAACCCCCACAGTCCGATTAGTTTCCAGATATCTGAGGCTTTTGGGGGACATTATAAACACAAGAGATAACACTATCCTTAGCATGTTTATAATAATTACTGAAATTCACTTTTCTCTACTCTCTATATCCATCTGTAATTAGAATGCATGCTGTCTTAGCCTATGACCCGGATTCCATTCTTAACAACCGTGCAAAAGGTATTGTTTTTAGGCTCCTTATAGCTGTGTGCTGTGTGATGGTGTGGAGTTGCAGATGGCTTGGGAGTCTGTTACTGGCTACGTGGATAGGCCAAATGTGGGGGCTACTCAGCCCAAAATGTGGGGTGGTATGTGTTACTTCAAATTCGTAAAGTAGGTATAGATATACTAACACATATCGATTTTGAAGAGCTGGTTGGTGCATGAGAGAGTAACAAGTAAGGCAGTGCCATTTGTGGGTGGTGATTAGGAAGAAGTTACCTGCCTGTTGTGAAACATTATGTGGCTATTTTGATATTTTCTGAAACCTGAATTTGTTGACCCAGAACATATTCTCTTTCTTGATCCTGTAATGTTTCTGAACTAAAATGTTCTTGAAGTTTTGAGAGAAAAAAATCTCCCTCATTTGGGCATTTTCTTGTTATTTTAGGAGATCTAGCGCTCCAGATTCCAACCACTAAGAGTCAAATTGTGCTAATCCTTCTTGTTGCAACTCTGGTTTCCGTAAGCATAGTCTTAGGCCTCTGGGTAAATCATTACCTTCCCCTTTAGGAATCATATTCCTAATTCTTTGCCTACCCCTGCCTACCTTTTCACAATCACCTACTTTCTCCACACCACTGCCATAAGATTGTGCATGACTGGACCAACCTACAAAAATTTCTCCCACCTATGAGTGCACAATATCATTTATTTTGTTCCAGTATATTATCTTGTGATATCTAATAGGTTATTGAATATCACTACTTAGTATATATATTTGCTTTTAGAACTTTTGTATTTATATACATTACTTTTCCAATTAATTTATAAGCTAGAAGTTTGGAGGAGAAAAAAACAAAAGGCTTCTACAATATTTCCTTATCAGTGCCTCTTTCTCGATAGGCTTCTAGAGTGAAAGCTTTGTCTTAGTTACTTTTCATTGCTGTGACACAATCAATACCCAACACACGCAACTTAGGGAGGAAAGATTTATTTTAGCTTACAGTTTCAGAAGGTCACAGTCCATTCACAGGTGTGTGGCTTGAAAATGATGGAAGCACATGGCAGGGCTGGAGTGGGGGCAGGGCCTGAGCCAGAGCTCCAGCAGCAGAGATTCTCACAACATGGTGGTACAGAGAGAGAGACTGGGAGGAAGGGCGGAAGTGGCACACGCCCCTCTAGGTCAAGCCTCAATCATCTGCCCCTTTCCAGCCAGGCCCCGCCTCCCGACTCTATACAGTATCTATAGGAACATGAGGTTTTTGGAGCACACTCCAGATCCAAACCACCACAAGCTTAGATTCTAGAAAAGCTTAAATAAGGATCCTCAGCAACTTAGAAAGGACATTGGATTTCATTTTGAATTGGGACATTTACATTTCTGTTAGTGGCTTGAATATTGCTTTAGGCTATTTCCTAGCATGAGTTTGAATAAATATAGTGAATTAAAAGTTGTACAAACCAACTACTTTGCAATTTGGGTCAAACAGCTCTCCTATCACATGGTGGCAATGATAATGTTTCTTTTTTCTCTATGATAGGAAGAAAATAGTATTCTCTGCTGTAATGTCTAAGTCTTAGCCCTAAAAATCATGCAGGACTTTGGCAGCAGTTTTTGCTAATGCCAAAACTTTTTTTCTTATTTGATAAGTGAGAAGAAAGGCAATGATAATTTGAGCAAGTGCAGTTTCTTTCCTTCTCTTTCTTTTTCTTAAGGAGTATTTTAGAGCAACCTAGGTTGCTCTGAATGATCTTTGTACCACTTTTTGCTTGTTACATGGAGTCTAACAGTCAATTAAATTTGCATGGAGAAAGAGTCTACAGAGAGCCTCTGGTTGAAAGCACAGAAATGCCAGGGAACATTTAGTAAGTTGTCAGTATGGAAATCATCAAATATGAGGCCTTGCAAGCTTCTTACGTAAAAAAAAAAAATGAGCAAGATTTATTGACTTAAGGGGTTCTCACAGGTTAGTGGGGTCTGGTTCTGATTCTGCCAGTCAGAAAAGGAGGAAGGTTCTGGTTCCAAAGGAGGACCCAGGAATTATCTGGATTAGACCCAAAGAGTGGAGGTATGGGAAAATTCTCAAAGTTTAAAATGTTGGAATTTGACACAGATAAAGTTCTATTAAAATGGATGCTGTACTGCTGATAATCATGAGGCTCAGGTAGGTGAACAGAGTTGTAACTGAATCGATAGGAAAATTCTCTGCATTCTCTCGTTGGTGCTGTCTTAGTTCCTTTTTTTTGTTGCTAAGACATAGAATGCAACATCCAAAACTTAATGGAGAAAAGTTTATTTAGCTCACAGTTTCAGGAGATCTCAGTCTATTTCTGGGAGATTAGTAAAGGTAGAAACTCCTGGAAGAGAGGGGTAGCCAGAGATAAGCTGTCCACAGTGTTCCAGCAGGACCCAGAATGAGTGAGGACAGGTAGAGCTTGAGCGTACAATTCCAGGTCACATTGCAGTGACCCGCCTCTGTTGGGTAAAGCCCCAGAGATATGCCCCTTTGGACCAGGCTCCGACTCCTAATGGCGCATAAAATTCATAGATATTCCACAACATCCAAACCCATGAGGAGTTGGGGAAACATTGCTTTTGTTTTGTTTTATTTCTTTTATTGAGACTGGATCTAGCCCTGTAATCCAGGCGGATCTGCAACTCGTGTAGCCCAGGCAATTTATGGCAATCCTCCTGCCTCAGCTTCTGGACTGCTGGGATTACAGGCATATGCCATCACACCTAGCTATTATGTGGTCCTGGGGTATCAAACCTTGGGATACATTTCATATCCAAATGATAGCAGGTTCAAGGGGTTTAAATCCCAGGAAGTGAAGTAGTATGTGCAAACTCCGCCCAGCCCGTGTCTTTCCTTTCCTTGTTGTCACCTGGCTCCTTTGCTATTTCACAGTGCTCCATTCATGCCTTGCCACTTACGTTTCCTCTGCCCTCATGTCATTCACCTATTCCTTTGGTTCATCACTCGAACAGCCCTTCTTTTAGTGAGACTGTCCCAGGATATTCATTTAAAATTGCCATCCTCTCTCCCCGTATTTCTTATCCATCTTCCATGTTTTGTTTTCCTCTAAGCAATTCTGATTAACATTATATAATATAGTCATGAATTTTCTTTTAGCTCCATCCCACATTCCAAAACACAGGATATTGCCTCTGTAAATGGGAGATTTTTGCATGCATTGGTTGTGCTGTGTCCTTAATGTTTTGAATAGTATCAGGCATGTAGTAGGTTCCTAATTAATACTGTTTGATGTAGTAGAGTGGATTCCTGTAACCATTGGTGAGATTATATCAACTTGACGCAGGCAATTAGGAATCATGCCGGGATTAGGGTTTAGGAACCACACCAAGATTATGCAATTAGGAACTAGCCAGGATTAGAGTGTGATTTGTGGGCCAGCAGATGAAGGAAGAATGCACATGGATGTAGGAGGCCCAGTGGGAACTTGGAGTGTATAAAAGGAAGGAAGAAGAAAGATTGTTATAGCTTTTTGCACAAGAGAGAGAGAGAGTGGACTTGATGGGACTTGGCTTCCTGTTTGTGATGTTGTGAGAAGCGGCCTCCACCTCGGCCTCTGCCATGTACTTCCATTGCTGCTGGCCGCCCCTGAGTGCACTGTCACCTCCTGAAACTGTGAGCTAAAATAAACCTTTCCTCCCCAAATTTGTGGATGTTGGGTGTTGAGTAATACCAATGAAAAAGTAACTAAGACAGCTCCCTGGTTCCAAATGGCTCTGCATTGGGACTGTTGTGCTCTCTGGGCCTGAAGCTCAGTCCCACTCCTCCACTCACGTGTTCTTGCCTTCTCGGTCTGCTGGGCTCCTGGCTCATCAGGCTTCCCTCCTGGGTGTCAGATACCTGTTTTTCACTACTGTGACCCCTCATCTCTTTCTCTCAAGTCAGCATACAATCTTCCAATTTCTTTTGCCCTTTGTAACTTCAAAAACAGAGTTAACTGAAATAAAAACCAGCAGAGAAGTTAGCAGTTATAATGACTCAAACAAAACATTATCTCTGGTCTCCAACAAAACGTAGAACGAGGCTTACATTTTTTGTGTTCCTATTGTTTATTGTGAGAAACTATGAAAGGTCTATGTTCTTTGAACCTAGCTTTCTACCTTATTTTTGCCCCAAATTCTCTAGACAGCTTGCCATCCTTCTGTCTTCACAGTCCCTGGGAAAGCCTTCTTATGTTGTTTAGTGAGAACAACACTGGCAGACCTCAAGATGGAGGTCACTAAGGTGGAACATACCTCCCTGCCCCAGCCTTTTGACATCTTCTCTGACTCAGCAATTTGACTTCTAGAAATTTGGTTTAAAAATGAGCTAGAACTTACAGACATGAAAGACGTCATAAGGGTATTTATGGAAGAGTCATTTGCAGTGGAAAAAAAAATCTAGAAATAAACATCCATCCAGAGGAATTGATTAAACAATGGTATGTTATTAGTTAATCATGTTTTTCTTCAGATTTCTTTTGTACCTTTCAGAACAATTTTGTAGATTTCCCAGGAATGGTTTGTGCATGTTCTATTAGATTTTCTTTTATGTTTCCAAGACTTGATTTGCTTTGTTTTTAAATTCTTAAAACCTGTTGATTCTGTTGTGAATTACATTTTTTCTTTGTCTTTTCATACTGACATGCCCGTAGATAAGAATGTTGTTGTGTTGTATACATTTAGTTGATCTTGAATTCAGGACTTTTGCTGAGCCTTGTTCTTGGTTTCAATAAATTAATGCTAATAAAAGATCTGATTTTTTTCATTTGAATTTTCTAGGTACTTAATCATATTTTTGTATAATGACAAATGTAGTGTCTTCTTGTGCAGTCTTTGTTCTATTTGCACATAATTGTTTTCTTTCCACTATGGGGGAGCTGGATTAATGGTGTTTCACCTTTTCCCTCTTTGCTCACTTGGAGGTAGTTATCTCTAAGTTTTAATTATACATATATTTTTGCATTATACAACCTCAAAAGGTGTCTGACCTGAACAATAAGGATTCAGAGGCAGTAGAAGAAGGAAGCTTCCATTCAAAAGATTGGTTTTAAGGCATTAAAAAATTCAGGTTGGACCCACATGACAATGCCTTGTTAATGTTCTCAAGAGTAATTAGGAAAGTTAATGACTCTATTCTTTGAGGAAAACATCTGGAAAAAGAGACAGTCTCGCCTGGAGAATACAAGGATGCTAGAAAACCAATTGAAGCAGCTCAGCTCCAACTATTTTTCTTAGCTGCCTCAGCCCCTCGGGAGGTCTCTTTTACCAATTTCCTGTTTTACTCAGAGTCAGCCCAGACCTTCATGGATTTCTCTTTGTTTTAAGCATGTACATTGTTCTTTGTATTGTTTGGGATACAAAACTGTGTCACCCACAAGAGTGCATCTTTCCTTTGGGGAGAGAGCTATGGCATGGACATTGAGGTCTGCAAAGGAAGCAGTCACCTGGGGCTAAGTCATGTTGTGTATTCAGGTGCTGTGCTTAAATTATCTTTACGTGCTCTGGTAAAAATGGCGAAGGTTAAAGAGTGTTTTCGACTTACTGAGTTAACCCCCAGCAACATATTAATTGATGAATTAGCCTGAGGAAGGCTTAGGTAAGATTATATTTGTCCCTTCTTATAAATTAGAGGCTTTTTCTGTGTTGTTTTTCTGATAGTTAATGTAAAGTAACGATTTTTAAGGTCAAATTGTTTCATTTTTAGAACAGGGCCTGTATTAACTAAAAGTACTGATCCTTCACCCCAAGACTTCACTTAAATCACTGAGTTTGGACAACCTGCTTTAGAAATTTAATTGTATTAGGAGTCTAGTATTGTTTCTTGAATCATGGGTGCCAAATTACACATAAACTGTACATGACTTACCTCACAAATACTTTTTCCTTTCATCTAATATGTGACTATATCCCACACAAATCTGGAGGAGAGAAATTGGGTCTATTTGTTCCTCTCTTCTGCAGCTGCTGGTGCTGGAATAGAGATGCCCCCCGGCTGCTTCAATTCAGAGCTTTGTTCCTTCCAAATCCTCGTGTTAGGCACATGGCAGGTGTTCAATTCATACCTGTTGATTGACTGAATTGGAATTGATTAACTCTCTTTAATAAGGAGCCTGGAGACCAGCAGGCACTTTCCTCCAGCGTTTTACATGAGAATGTCTGCCTGCTGCACTCAGAGTAATCATTCCCGCTGGACACAGACTCCACAGAATGTGTGAAGATGCAATTTCTTGCCCGGGACAGTACCTGAGTAAGGTTCCCTGGTTTGAATTAAACTCTCCTTTCTAAGTTTAAATTAAAGTGAATTGAATACAAGCTAGCGACAAGCATTGCTGAGTTGTTACCTTATGAGCATTTTTTCCTTTTTTTTCACTTGAAATTTTAGCCAGAAATCTTATCAAAAATAAAGTCACTGATGCAGATAAGGGCTGATGCTACCCCTGCTTTGCAGATTCCTGTTTGTTCCCTTTGAGGTGACATTTGGTGTGGCCCAGAGTCACGGCTGTCAGCAGGATCCTCCAGAACAACAGGGTATTGTCTGACTTGTTTTGTCCAAAAGCTATCTGTCCCCTAAAACTGACAGAAAGTGGACTTCTGGGTGAATAGCAAGCAGGGGGCTGGTGACAGGCTGACATTCGTCAGAATTTCTTCAGTAACTATCCAAACCTTTGTGCCTTAGGCCCTGCTCAAGTTGAAATAAAACATTTAAGAAAACTAGAGACTCTTCATCCCTGCCTAACTGTAGCAGAAAAGCTTGATTTCAGGACTGGCAGGCATTTAAAAAATTCTCACTTGAGAAAGGCTTGTCTGAATTAAGTGTGTATGAGAAAGCAGCCATTGTCCATTACTGAAATGGAAATGTGGAGAAATCAATTTGTTTCTGTTTAGAAAAACACTTTATCTTTAAATTTTGAAAATTACGCCAGAAATAAAAATATAGACTTCTTTTTTTCCTTCAAAAGTGAGATTGACTTAGAGCGTTACATTGTAAATCCAAAGGAAGAAAATTCATTGATTTGGGGATTAAATAGAAACAAGTAGAATTTATTTAAAAGAAATTAGATGTAAATTGCTTAAAATCATCTGTCCATGAAATCCTCATAAATTTCACTATTTATATCTGGAGAGAGAGAATGAGAAGATGGAAGGTCAGGTTAAAAGTGAGCCAGTGCTGTAAAGAGATGGGATGGGCTGGTGACAAATGTCACCTGCTTTGCGCTGAGAATCAAGAGTTTGTAGCCATCAGAATGAAAGTGACTAACCTGTTTCTTTTTTCCATTTTCTAATATTGTTCATGCACACTGGGTAGAAAGACTATGTGGCAAGAAAGCTCTGAGAGTTCCTGGCAGGATGATCAATGAATAGAAGAGCCCATTGGAATGCTGGGTATGAGGAAGAGAGTGGAGTTGTGGTAACAACATAGATGAAGCAGAAGTTCTTTAGGGGTGATGAATGTTTTTTCTTCAATTTTGTTTTTGTAAAAAGAATTTTAAAAATAATACAGAGGAGAGAGAGAGAGAGAGAGAGAGAGAGAGAGAGAGAGAGAGAGAGAGAGAGAGAGAGAGAGAGAGAGGAAAAAAAACCCTCTCCTTTAAAAGTCTTGTTACCGGGATAAAAGCAGTGTCTGTCATTTTTAAACATAGAAGATACTCTAGTACATTTATGTGCTAGGACTGAAGGGACATGCCATTTTGGAACTTTGTCCTTGAGTCGGTGAGCAAGCATGAGAAACGGTATTTGTTTGCCTGGAAGAGCTTGCTTGTGCTAAGACTGGATATTTCATCTGCAAAGGCAGAGCCGGTGGAGTGGTCAGAGCAATGCCCACTAGGTGCTGTAAAATAGTCAGTAGCCTGCTTCTTGATCATAGCATAGCTCAGACCAAGCAGCTCGCGCACACAGCCCTCCCTCCAGCACATGCTCCTAGACCTAGGACTTTGTCCCTGGTGCTAATCTCCCTTATTGGAATCCTTTATGTGGAGCTATCCAGCTGCTCTCCAAACTCTCAAGGGGGATTCTTGGGGCCAGTTTTAGAAATTGTCTCTGTATTTTCTCTCAAGGTTTTGGGCCACTTTTAATATCCTAATCCAATCCCAATAAAAGCCAGAGAATGTAGTCTCAGGAAGAAAATAAGAATTAATGAGATTCAACCAGTGCTTGTCACCAGAAAGAACCCAGAGCATTTGGTTGCAGATGACCTTTTGTTAGTAGGTATAGCTGGTGGAGGATGTGGAAGTTCTCTTCATGTCTTAGTGCATGGCATGTAAGGAGACAGGGAAGCCGAGGACTTAGAGATTTGAGAAAAGGGAGAAATGGTATAAAATTGTCAGCCAAGATGGTTAGGAGTAACTGGCTCAAGGAAGTGTATTGTAATAGAGAGCACGTGTGAGAAAACTGTCAAATGCTGGCGTAAGATGGATGTGAAGGGTGGCTTGTGGCTGCCATTGGTCAGTGGGGCTAACAGTGGGGCGGTGAATTGGAAGCTGAAGGTCCCATTCATATGTGTGTGTGTGTGTGTGTGTGTGTGTGTGTGTGTGTGTGTGTGTGTGTATGTGTGTGTATGTATATAACTTTCTGTCACTTTGACAGCAGTGACCTTCAGAAAAGTCTGGCTCCTGCTTTGTTTCTGTTTCTAAATAGCACATAAAATACGTGTTGGTTAATTTTACCTTGAAATTGCGTAGGGAACAACGAGAGAATTTATGTAGTTCCTTCTCTTAGTCAAGATGCCAACAAAGACAATGCGGCATATTTGGCCTCTTTTTTTTTGCCAAACCACAAATCATTATCTGAAATTGTATATATTTATTTTCTTTGCTTTTTGTTTTCTTATTCTTATAGAAATTCATGAGCACAGTCCTTTTCCTTACCTGTTTTTGATACCGGAGTTTGAGTCAAAGGCCTTCCCACTGAGTTGTATTCCCAGCCATTTTATTATTATTATTATTATTATTATTATTATTATTATTATTATTATTGTTATTTGAGGCAGGTTCTCACTAGGTCACTAACAGACCCAGGCTGGGGTCCAATTTGTAACCCTTCTGTTTCAGGCTTCCAGAGTGCTGAGGTTACAGGTGTGCACAAAAACACTTGGACAGTTTCACCCAGTTTGGTACTTACTTTTCAGACACAAATCACATGATCTTCAACATTTTGCTTTCTTACTTATTGTGGAGTCATAGGTATCTTTTAAAAGTGATATAAATGATTCCTTCATGTCTGTCAAAAACTAATTATTAGGTCACTGATGACATTGGTGTAACTAGTTGATCTCTGATGAATGGACACTATGATAGCCTGGTCCTAGGTTGATGAGGTAGGTTTGATGGAAATTCCAGAAAGGTCTAGTTTGCATTCTTTGCTAGAAAGCCAATCCAATATTAATATAATCTTATGTTTGTAAATCTATGCAAATATAGCTCAGACTTTTCTCTTGCTCTGTAGCTGGGGAGTACTGTTCAAGAGGTACCTGTGGGCTAAGTGCTAGAGTGGGTAAAAGGTAGAATATACTCACTAGAAGGTCTTCACTTCTAATGCTGCTGGATAAGGAAGATGGGGTGACTCGTTTGTACTTAATGCTATCATCTGAGAATTGTAAAATTAAAAGTTGGGGTGCTCAAACTTCTAAAACCTCAGATGCTGTGTGCCTTATTTCTGCACATTTTCTTTATTTAGCCACTAATAGGATATTAGATGAATGGGACGATAAAAGATAAAACTTGTGGTGTGTTGTGGAATAACCTTGGGGAGCTCATTTATATACAATCTCCCACTGGGACTTAAGGCTAGAGACTTAAATTGGGAAATTGATTATATGGTGATGAAAAGGAAGCACAATGTTCTGAATTCAGCACTGAAAAAGTACAGACTCTCTTCATTGCTTATCAATGGGTCGTGGACCTCTTTCAAAATCAAGAATTTATAAACTTTATTGTGTATCAAAACCACCTAGTTCTCATTATCAACTGATTAAATTAGTGTTTGGAAAGGAGCCCAGATTGGCCTGTGTGAAATCTGAAGCGAAGAGGCAAGATATTCAATACAGATGGATGCATTTCTTCAATATCAGCCTGTGCTTTCAGTCAGGGAGTCTGGGAGCCTGTGAGTGAATGAAACAAAGGGAGTTGGTTTTGAAATATCCAGTCAGATGGCGTCAGTGGCAGCCATGGTAGAAGCCTGGTCACGGTCTAGTCATCAGTTACATGATAGCACTTGCTGTCATCTGCACTTGCAAGCTGGAGTCCGGTTGGCTGACTCACTCGTAGATTCCCCTAGTGAGGTTACGTGCCTGGGCTCACACTCGGGGCCACCACTCACCTTGGTTCTTCTGACTCAGTCTTCGCTTGCATGCTCTTCAGCCCTTGGCTTTCTGCCGTCACAGATGGCAGCTGAGGCTTCAATCTGCAAACATTTCTAACAAGTAATATGTTGTGTGGAAAGTGCTTATTCCCTAGATGGGAGCCCCTGAGAGATCTTATAATGAATTTATAGAAATATTAATATTTGTATGTTCCTCACTCAATTGCCCTGAGGCTTTGTTTCATTTTGTTTTCCCTAAGTGAGAAAATGATATTAAACCCTATATAGTTTAATCCAATTTTTAAAAAGCTGAGACTATCAAATAAAAAATGTACTCTACCTTATTATTTTTCTGTGGGGGGAAAATGAATGAAATGAAACACATCAGTTGTTAGCATTTGGTATCCTGGTTGATTGCAAGGATGAGATGGGAGAGGGAAAATTAATTATTTTCAGTTGGGTTAATAGGGAAACATTAATTTGATGGCTTAAAATATAAAATCATAGAGATTTCAACCCTTTGTGCTCAATACAAAATGCAACTGGAAAGAGGTGTTCTTGAGTATGAAGGCATGCTACTGAAGTCATTGCAAAAAAAATGAAGTCGTGCTGTTGTTTCATTCGTTCATCCAGCCTGTGTTAAATGAGTCACTGGAATGGCATGTTCTAGATGCTGCCCTAGTACTGCCTGAGGGGCTGGCACAGCAACCGGAAAGGGCCATGCAACACATCTTTGTATGAGACAGTTGTTTACTAAATAATATACAATAGCAGTGAGATGTGCTATTGAAGACAGTTGAGCAGAGTGAGAGAACGGAGGAGAGGGCGTAGATAGCCCAGGCACTGGAGAAGGCAGTGGTTCAGTTGGGGTTTAAATTAAGCAAGAGAACAGCCTCAAGGAATTAAAAGAATAAAGTTCCTGGTAAAGGGAATGCTATGTTCATAACTACCCAGAAAGCAGGTGGTTGCCGAGGAAAGAGGGAGAGGGGGAGGATTGGGGAGCTGTTTGTGCTCCCAATAGCCCATCTTAGTATATTGTGGGAAGGACCTCACTCTGAATGTGGTGGCTGTCAGTCTCTGGCACTGCTGAGCAGAGAAGTAAGATTTTTGATATGAGAGACGCAGATCACAACTATATCATGGAACTTAAAACGAAAAACAAAGTGAAACGGGGGTAGGGTGGGGAGGGAGGGAAGGGTGGGTAGCGGCAGGGACAAAGGAAAGTGGGAAAGTGCTTATCAGCTCGACAAGATACATAGGTGCACAAAAGGCTCAATTTCATTGTAAACCTTAAATTTTGCACTTATACATATCAATAAAAAGGGGAAAAAAGATTTTTGGTATTTACAAAGGGTTTTGCCTGATGTCCCCTGAATCAGCTGTTGGGAAACAAAAGTGAAGTCAGGAGCAAGTTGGAGATGCTGTTGGTTTAGGCAAAATAACCTAAGAGAATATTGACCTTTGTAACTTTTTGGCTAATAAAATGATACATTCTTTTAAAATAATATATTTAAAAATAATTTAAAATAATATATTCTTTGTTGCTCCTGGGTCTGGAAGACAAATTCAAAGGCAAATCTCTCTGGGGTCCTAGATATGGACTGGTTGAAGAGATTACTGAAATTATTGTTTAAAAGTCTGAGATACTTGACCATGTAATTCATTCTTGGCCTTCGGACCTGTTCAGGCCTACTCACACATGTGTTACTTCTATGGTGTCTTGGAATGCTGGTGATCTTAGGAAAGTATATCCGATAACATGAAGCTTAAAATGAGTTGATCAATTGTGTTGTTAGGATATTCCAGTGCTTAAGCGTAGAGTCCGTATGGAGTTTTTAAACTCATCAGGAGATATTTTCTACTGGTGAGTAGATACCTGCTACAAGAATCTTAGGGATTTGTACTGAAACTCTTCTGTTAGGCTTGGTGGACTTTATAGCAATGTCATCAACCGTATATACCTTTGAGATATTGATTCCCACTGGATTGGACCGCCCAAGAAAATGGAGCTTGTGTCATAGCTTCATTTGCTATAGAACTTTCTTTAGGTTGAACTGTATAAGAAAATGTATCATTTAGTCACTTGATTAATAATTTGGAACAGTTTTCCAAAGTCCAGCCTATATTGCTTCCCAAATAAAAGAGCCCTACTGATTGCTATGCCTGTTACGAGAAATAAGGCCTAAAAACATGTTTATTCACTGAGCCCTTGAACACATAACTGATGTATCAGTTCACCGATGTAAGTTTTTCTGTCAGTCCTCTGGCATGTGTCTGTTTTACAAGAATATCTTGGGTGCAGTCAGCAAGATGTCAGTACATTAAACAAGTATAATTTACTGTGGAATGCTGGGATGATTAATCACAATAAGGACTGTATTTTGGAGGAGATTTAAGTGTGCTTATAGCCCTGAAATAAGAAAGGGATTGTCGAATTTTTTTCTGACACAGCTGGTCTTCGGACATTTGGGGGATTAGGTATGTATATTGTGGTGTGGAACCTTTAGCCTTTCACAGTCTTAGCCCAGAAACTTCCTGCTAAGAGAGTTCCACCCATAAACATTTTCCTCCTTCTAGTTGATATTATTAGGGAGACAGTCGTAAACATGATTACAAGCAGATTGGGTCACTTCTATTTCCTTTAGGACATGGTGACAAAGTAGAAATAAGCCTTGTGTGTTAACTTCCATCCAAGACTATTTGGCCTTACCTCACAGGAATTGGAAATTATGGAACTTAGCTGTCTTCATGCCATCTAACATCTAAGTTCTACTTTCATTACTTTTTATTTTTCTATAAACCTACTTATCTGTACCTAGGCCCAAGTTCACTCCTGTAAATTATTGAGGATCACATACAAAAACTTTAGCTCAAAACTGAGTATCATTATCCATAAAATCAAGTAAAAGCTGTTTGCCGAGACAGGGAGGATAAAAGAATACGAGAAGAGAAAAATCAAGAAGTTTGGCAACCAAATGCATCTTGCATAGGTTGGTGGACTTGAGTCTTTTGGGGCCCAGGGGTGGAGTGTTGCGATTTCGATCTGAATTATTCCCTCAAAAGTTTTATGTGACTATGGATACTGTGTATTGTTGGGAGGTGGACCTATCCGGAAGGAGTAGATTCTTGGAGCCTGACCTGGAAGGGTGTGTGCTTGTTTTACCCTTCCTCCCAGGCTCAGCTTCACGTTTCAACATTTTCATCCACCTACATGTGAATGGACTGCCGCCTTCTGAAACTGTGAGCTAAAATAAATCTTACCTCCCTTAAGATGTAAACGTTGGGTAGTCTGTCACAGCAATGAGAAAGTAACCAAGACACCCCAGATCTAAACCACAATATCTTACAAACCAGTTCCACAGGCTTTTAGGCCACATATTCAGATAAAGTCACAGCAATGACCCCATTTCACTGGCTGTGACCTGTTTTTTGACTTTGTTAATTGTAGTAGTGTTTCATTTTAATGTAGCCAAATTAATAAATTTTTATATTTTTGGCTTTTGTTTCATATTTAAGGAATTATTTTTATCCTGAAGTCATGAAGATACTCTCCAAAATTTTTAAAGATTAATTTTTTATAATTAGAATATTATGTAGAATGCTCTACTTTATTTTTTGCTGGGTAAATTTTCAAGATTTTAAATACCATTTGTTCAATGGTGTATTTTTTGTTGTTTGATCTTTAAATACTCATTCTAATGTACCAGTTCCATATGATACAGGTTCACTGAGCCATTATTATATTGTTTAAATTAGTCTCCTTGTATATTGATATAAGTAAATAGCACCTCTCTTGTTCTATTTGTTGTTTAAACAATCTGGCCATTCTTGGTCTACTGAGTGTGTTTACGGATTGACTTAACAAATTTACTAAGAAGAGTTGTATTATTAAAATGGCCTTAAATTTCTAGAAGAATCTTTGTTGTGTCATGTAATTTTTATTCAATTGGATGATACTTGATATGGAACTATTATTTCTTTATTAATAAGTAGCACTGGCTTTTCTTTTTTCTTAATCTTGTCTGATTTGAATATAATACTTTCATTAGATGAGTTGTAGAGATTTCCTTCTTCTTCTGCAGTGTAGGACAGAACCTAGCAAACCATGACCTGCTTATCCAACTTGATCGAACTGGATTTATTTTTATAAATGAGATTATTCTAGAGCCCCGTTTTGCCTGTTTGCCTATGCACTAACTGTGGCTGCTTTTGTTTCATAACACAGAGTTGCATCTGAGATTATGTGACTTGTATGTGAAAACAGAAAACAGTAAACCCAAAATAATTAGAAGTAAAATATTAAATTTGAAGGCCAAACCTGACAAAATCCAAAAGGAAGAGAAAAAACACAACAAAGCCAAAAGCTAATTACTGGAAAATATGAATGAAAGGAACTTAACCTCTAGCAAGGTTAATCACAAAGAAGGAAAAAATAAATAGGAAAATTGGAAAAAGAACATAATGCCACAGTACAAGGTTATAAAAATCACAGGATAAAATAAAGAACAACATTTTCATGAAATTTTAAAACTTAGACAAAATAACTATTTTACTAAGAAAGTAAAGATCACTGAAGGTATTAGTTGTAACTGGGGAAAGAATATCTAATAGATATACAGCATAACCATTGATGAAATTGGTAATGTAGTTAAAAACCTACTCAACACATGCACACACACACAGATACATACACCTTAACACCAGATAATAAACAAGATCTATTCTAAGAATAGTCTTATATGAAAGAGTTTTAGATGAGAGATTGGCATATTAAGGGTACCACTGATCTATTATCTTTTTTTGTTTTCCTAAATATCCCCCCTCAACATTTATTAGTATAAATATGTAATATGCAATAGTTACATTGAGCTTGAGAATTTCGTGCACATATTACATCATGAGAATATTATAATCCCTCACCCTCCCACTTCCTGGCCTTCCAGAGCCCTCCCCTTTGTCCCTCATCCACTCTGATTTCCTCTACTACACCCGTTCGGTTATGTAAAATGCCTGTATTCTGAGTTTCTCACTTTAGAGAAGCCGTGTGATATTTAACATTCTGAGTTTGTGCACATACATCATGGCAAAATTACAAATCTTTCCCTTCTTTCTTTTTGAACCTCCCACTCCTTCCCTCTTCCCTCCAGTTCCCATTATTCCCACAGTAAGTTCTGTGAAATAATTGTGATCTGGGTTTTTCATACCAGGGATATTGTTTGATATTTAACCTTCTGCTTCTGACTCACTTCACTACACATGATGGTCTCAAGTCACATCCATTCATCTATAAAAGCCTCCAACCTACATGTCTTTATAGACGAGTAGCATTCCATTGTGTATAAATACCAAAATTTATGTATCCATTGGTCTGTTGATGGTATTTTGGTGTCTTCTACATTTTAGCCATTGTTAGTTGTGCTGCTATGAACATGGATATACATGAATCTCTGTTATATGTTGTTTTTTAAAAAATTCTTTTGGGAAAATTACTAGAAGAGGTATTGCTGGATCGAAGGGGATATTTATTTCCAGTCTTTTGAGAAACATCTATACTGCTTTCCATAGTGGTTATGCAGTTTACACTCCCACAGCAGTGCAGGAGGGTTTCTTTCTCCCCAGAGCCTCACCAGCACTGATTGCTGTTTGTGTTCTGAATATAAGCCATTCTCTCTGAAGTTAGATGGTATCTTAGTGATGTTTTGATTTGCAATTCTCTTATGGCTAAGGGTGTTGAACATCTTTTTATGCATTTATTGTCCATTTGAAATTCTTCATCTGAGAACTGCCTATTCATTTTCTTTGCCCATTTTTCAGTCGGATCTTTGATTTTGAGGGAGTTACTTTTCTTCAGTTCCCTGTATATTCTGGTTATGAGCCTTCTATCTGTGGTATTAGTGGTGAATATATTTTCCTAATCCATTGGTTCTCTTTTTACACTGTTGATAATTTCCTTTGTCATGCCGAAACTTTTTAATTTGACATAATCCCATTTGTTGATTCTGGGAGCTATTTCTTTTGCTTTTGGTGTCTTACTAAGAAAGCCCTTGCCTACACCTGCGTCTTTTGGATATTTGCCTGACTTGTCTACCAGGAGATTCGGTACTTCAGTTTTAATATCTAGGTCTTTGATCCAGTTTGATTTAATTTTGGTGCATGGTAACAGTTGTGTGTCTATATTCATTTCTTTGCATGTGAATGTCCAATTTTCCCAGCACCATTTGTTGAAGAGGCTATCCTCTTTCTAATGCATGCTTTTGGCTCCTTTATCGAAGATTAGATAGCTGAGGTTATTTGGGTTTGTCACTGCATCCTCAATTCCGTTCCACTGGTCAACCTGTCTGTTTGTATGCCAGTACCATATAGTTTTTATAACTATTGCTTTTTAGTATAACTTGACTTTGATGTCTGGACTTGGAATGCCTCACGCCTTGGTCCTGTTACTTAAGATTGCTATTGTAGGTCTCTTTTGGTTCTATATGAATGTAAGGAATATTTTTTCAAGTAATGTGAAAAAAATACTAGTATTTTGATAGGAATTGCTTTGAATCTGTATATCAGTTTTGGCGGTATAATCATTTTGCCTATATTGATTCTGGCTATCCAACAACAGGGGATGTCTTTCCATTTATTCTGATGTTGTCTACAACTTCCTTCTTCAGTGTAATATAATTTTCTCTGTATAAGTCCTTTACTTTCTTTGTTAGGTATACTCCTAGGTATTTGATTTTTTTTTTTTGTTGGGCTATTGAAAATATATTTATTGTTCTGAGCTCTTTCTTAGTGAGTTCATTGTTGATGTAGAGAAAAGATATTGATTATTTAGAGTTGATTTTTGTAGCCTGTAATTTGGCTGAATTTGTTTATTATTTACAAGAGTTTCATAGTGGAATTTTGGGGGTTCTCTATGTAGATAATCATATCATCCTCAAATAAGAATACTTTGACTTTCTCTTTTCTAATGTGAATTCCTTTTATTTCACTTTCTTGCTTGATTGCTATTGGAAGTGTTTCAAGAACTATGTTGAATAAGAGTGGTGAGAATGGACAGCCTTGTCGTGTTCCTGATTTGAGAGGAAACGCTTTAAATTTTTCTTCATTTACTATGATATTTGTGGTAGATTTGGCATATATGGCTTCTATGAGTTTGACATAAGGCCCTTCTATAACTATTTTTCTCAGAGCTTTTATCATGAAAGAGTGTTGAATTTTATCTAAGATTATTTTCTGCACCAAGTGAGATGATCGTTAAGTCTTTGTCTGGTTTTGGGACTAAGGTGATGCTAGCCTTCAGAAATGAGTTTGGTAACATTCCTTGTCTTTCAACTTCATGAAACAGCTTGAGAAGAATTAGAGTTAGTTCTTCCCTGAAATACTAAAAAAATTCTGCTGTGAATCCATCTGGTCCTGGGCTTTTATTTGTAGGTAGAACTTTTTATTACTGCTTCAATTTCTGTGTGTGTAATTAGGTTATTCAATATTTTTATGTCTTTTTTTCAATTTTTGTATGTGTCTAGAAAGTCATCCATTTTTTCCCCAATTCTCTAACTTGTTAGAATACAGGTTTTCAAAACAACTCCTCGTAATATACCGAATTTCTGCAGAGTTTGTTTTAATTTCACCCTTTTTATTTCTAATGTGCTAATCTGTGCATTTTCTTTCCTTCTTTCAGTGAGTTAGCTAGAGGTTTATCAATCTTGTTTATTTTTTCAAAGAACTTGCTTTTTGACTCAATCTTTTTATTGTCTTTTTAATTTCAATTTCATTAATTCCAGATCTTAACTTTATAATTTTTTCTCTTCTACTGCTTTTTGGCTGAGGTTATTTTTGTTTCTCTAGTGCCTTTAAGGTATATTATTGCCATGTTTATTTATGACTGTTCTGTTCTTTTGATGTCTGCACTTATGGCTATGAATTTCCCTCTAAGGACTGCTTCCGTTGTGTCCCATAGATTCTGATATGATGCACTTCCTTCATCATTTAACTCTATGAAGTTTTTGATTTCTTCTCTGATGTCTTCTGTGATCCATTGTTTGGTCAGTAGTAAGTTGTTTAGTCTCCATATATTTGCGTATTTTCTTCTGTTTCTTTGCTTTTGGGTTCCAGTTTTATTCCACTATGATGTGAAAGTATAAAAGAAATTATTTTTATTCCTTTGTATTCATTTAAGCTTGACTTATGACTAGAATATGGTCTGTTTTAGAAAATGTTCCATGCGCTGATGAGAAGAACATGTATTCTGTTGACAATGGGTAGAAAACTCTGTAAATATCTGTTAAATCCAAGTTTTCTGTAGTGTCATTTAACTGTTGTATATCTTTGTGGATTTTCTGTCTGGTTCATCTGTCTATCTGTGACAGTGGAATATTCAAGTCGCCTTCTATAAGTGTGTTGGGGCCTATGTGACCTTTCAGATCTAGTAATTTTTGGTTTACATAATTTGGTGCTCCAGATTTGGGAGCATATATATTGATGATTGTGAATTCTTCCTGTTTTATTGTTCTTTTGTAAAAAATCAGGTAGTGGAAGGCACTTGAGATTGTCCCCGCATCCTCAGTTTTATTACCTTTCGCAAAATTATTACTTTTCAAGCTCAAAACTTCTTGTATCATGCTGATAGTATTGACACTAATCTCAAGCCTGTGTGAGGCAAAAGTTCATTTTTATAGACTCTTATGGAGCCTTCCTCTTCTTACCCCATGCAGATAAAGACAGACTTGATTGTCATCGCTCTGTGATAGTAAGATGATTGTTTCCAGACCAGCTTTTCATTTTGATTATAGGCCTTTAAAGACCCTGGGTTTACTGTTCTCTTCATCTCTTATCTTCCATGAGGGCCAAACTCTTTGGTGCAAGAATATTAATCCCTACACTCTTGTCAGCTCTTCTGTTATCTTCAGGTTATACACACAAACAGCCTCAATTTCATTCTATGCTGAGTTTTGGGAACTAAGAAATTGCTGTTATGAGTTTTGAGAGCTAAGAAAGTGCTATTACCAAATTTTTATGTTGAAGGTCTTATCCCCAGTATTTCCCAATGAACTTGTATTTGGAGATAGCATTTATACATAGATAATTAAGTCAAAGTATTTTAAGGGAGAACTTTAATAGGACTTGTGTCCTTATAAGAAGTGAAAATTTCGACATAGACATGTACAGAGGGTAGATGACGTGAAGACAGTGTATAAAGACAGTCACTTGTAGGATAAAGCAAGAAACCTCAGAAAAATTAACCCTGTTGAGTCCTTGACTCTGGAATTCCAGACTCCAGCACAGTCAGTAAGTAAATTTGTTTCCTAATACAGTCTGTTGGTGGGCTTCCGAATCCAATGTTGTTGTGGAAGTCCTAGCAAGCTAATATAATCACAGTTTTCCCATTGAACTCAACTTTGCCTTTAAAAACATATTTGTCATAGTTCATGAGATTTTTAATTGTACTGAAGGACTTTCTCGTTGGCTATTATTAGACTCATTTCAGTGAGACAAGATGTGTCTTCTGGACTTGGCCAGTCTTCATTAAAGGGTTTGGCTGGTGTCACACAGTAGCCACTAGACCAGGAGTCAGGAGCCCTGGCTAAGTTTCATCACAGCTTCCGGTCAACTGACTGCAGGCTGCTGGATGACTCCTTTTCAGCCCAGGGCTGTCAGCTAGAGGATAGTACTTTTCACACAGTTCTAACTTTGTGCCCTCTTACAGACCCTCAGGAAGTGTGACAGGGGAAGTGAGGAAGAGCCATGCTGCTAAGTTCTGAGTTAGTCCTACTTCATCCAGAATGGCTCCTCTCATGTGTGTTTTGTGCCTGTATTCTGAGAAATATCACATGTAAACAGAGCCTTGTGGGTCTTAGGAAGACAAAACATTTTAAAAGGGTAACCACTCAAGTAGCATTGTCACAAGCTGTAATTTCTCATTGGTAGCCTAACGTCCTCCCCTCCTTGGCTACTGCACCTCATGAAACCTACCGTATCTAGACAAAACAGTGGAAACCAAACGCTTACGACCAAACCATTCTAGCAACTTCCCAGAAGTTGGTGACAGAGGCTGATCGGGACAGTAGCCTCTTGATTCCTTGCTCTCTTTTCAAGCAGGGGTCCTGTCACAGCACAGCAAGGGTGGTGTCTGCATGACCCTGATGAGCATGGCACCCCTGGACCTTGTCAGAACTCTCTTAAAAACTGGGAAGAGATGGCCTGGAATCCTTTGGAAGCTCCACCTGCCTTTTCTTCCTCCATTTTTGGCCTCCCGTTTTTCTGCTCTTGTGCTTACTGACAGCATACCTGTCAGACTCCTAACAATTAGTTGTGGGAAAACGGTGTCTGTCCGCAGTCAGGGAGAGACTGCGTAATAGCACGCTATGGACTGTCACTGCCTTTCCGGGAAGTCTGAGTCTATGTACTTCCGGTTATATCTATAGCCGTGACTTCTGAAAAGAACATTCACCACCCCCTCAAGGCCTAATGCTCCTTGTCAGTGAACCCCAGGAAGCCCCACTGGATCAAAGTCCAGTTGACATGCAGAAAATTCTTCGAGCTAATCCAGTGAAATAAGCAAAGTCTTTGGTATTTGTATACTCACGGACCCCATTTGAGTTTTTGACGTATTTCAAAATTAAGGTGTTTTTTACTCTTTTCTTCCTTCCTCTCCCTTCCTTTCCCCTCCTTCCCCTTCTCATCCCTTCTCTCTTCTTCCCTCCTTTTTCCTTCCCTCTCTTTCTGTTTCCCTTCACTTCCCTTTCCTTTCCTTCTTTTTCTTCCCTTCTCATTTCTTTCTTTTCTTTTCTTTTTTCATTTCCTTTTTGACTCTGTAGCAATTGTCTCCTAAGAGCCAAGGAAAATGATCCCCTGTGTCTTTGCTGCGCCGTGTGGCTTCCTCTGTGCATCACAGTACTGGACCTGTTTAGGGTGTTGCCTGACAATATGTGTCAGAAGTGTTCCTGGTCATCTTTCTTCTGCTCCTTCCCCAGCCCTGGAAGCCACCACCAAGGTCCACCCATTCTGACCAGCTTTTATCTTGATTCACTGTCCTCATTGGAGCATAAAATGATTATTTATAGAAACAGACATGTATACACATAGAAAAGATAAGAGGAGTCATCTCAGATTATTCATATTTTCATCTCATATTTTCTCAGAACAAGACTCTAAGTCCACTTGACTTAGACAGCCATGCAGTCTATCACAGCACAGCTGAAACTGGCACCCAGGCCTTCCTATTCTGCCACACTGACTCCCATCATTATGTTTTTAAGACTAGTTACATCTGAGTTTCCTTGAACAAAAAACGCTACTAGAGTTGGGCAGCACTCTAGACTGAAGCTGTTTCAGAATGTCTCCCTCACCGCATAGACACATTATGTTTATAGTCAGAGAAGAAAAAAGACTTACAGAAAGAATCTGATTGGGTATCATCGGTTTTGTCTGTCATAGACATGTTCTTATCAGTTGGCGGTTTGTGATGGCTAAAGCTTGATTGCTATGAGTGGCTGAGACTCGGTTGCTTGAGTGCAAGTGTATATATTTAGGTTAGGTTATAATTTCTTACAAATCAAGTTAAGTTATAATTCAGACAGATTTCGGGGGCCAAATATTTTTTCAAATATGGAGGATGCTTGGATACATCAGTTTTCTCTCTTTGCTATTAACTTATCATTAGGAACTAATAAAGTATAACCAATTCCCTGACATTGGTTTGTCTTTCTGTTTACTCTGTACTCCTCAGTTTTCTCCTATTGTGTGCCTGCCCTCATGACGTTCTGGCCGGTGCATGCTGATACATACCTATGTCTTGATTCATACTGGATTCTTATCTTGATCCATACATAATTCTTTTTCTTCTCAATTTCAAACTTCTAAGGGGGAAAACACATAGCTATTTTTTCTAAGGTTTCAGAAGTTTGTCAGAATACGATGGAGATCCTAGATTCTAGCTGTTTTCTGCTCACTGATCTTAGAAACAAGAAATATGGAACGTGGTAAAAAAGGTGAACGGATGTTCATACCCTGAGGTTATTCACCATTTAATTGATGCTAAGGTCATATGGATCCAATAATGTTTTTGTGTGCCCTAACTCAATATTGCAACACACACACACATGCACACATAAGCTGAATAAAAATAACTTATAATGTTTTTCTGAACAATCCGATCATCTTTATGAAGAATTATGTGGGTGTCGAATAGAAGCAATTAATAGCACATAGGTAATTATTGCTGATACAATTGTGTGTGTGTGTTTGTGTGTATGTTTTTCAGTATTGAATGAGTACACAAAAGTCCTCAGTTTTCAATGACTTTAATATGTAGTTTATTTAATTAACCAATCAGAAAATAATCCTTTCTTTGCCTCTAGTGCAGCTTGGTAGTAGTTTTCCATGTTCTGTGGACGTTATTAGATTTGTTGCTTCTGGGACCTACAGTCTGGTTACTCAGTTCTCACTCTCCTTTTTAAATATATAACAGGCATAGACTAACGAAATGAGCAAACAAGTACATGATAAATTCAACCAACAAACCTAGTAAACAAATGAGATGACATATTTACAGTCAGCATAGTACATTAATTACCAAACTCATTAGCAAGGCAGCCAGTGTAAAGAGAATTAATATAATTTTGAAATTTAGATAGAGTGAGAATGGAAGAATTGAGACAAGCTATTTTTTTCTTTTATTTTAGTAGAATTCTGAGACCATCGGTTAGGAATAGCTTAAACTGGCCACATATGTCCCATTTCAAAGCTTTTTAGTTACATTTATTCATCATTTACGTATTTGTAGAATTTGCTAAGGTTTCATACATCTTAATGAGTATGTAATCTATTTCTAATACAGTATCTAATAGCATTTTTTAACCTTTTGCTACTCTCACCAGAAAGAATCCTAATATTTATGAGCACCTATTTGTATAATACTTTGTCTTTTTTTGGTACTGGAGTTTGAACCTAGGGATTTTGCGCTGAGCTACATCCCAGCCCTTTGTTTATTACATTATTTTGAGACAGTATCATTAAATTGCTAACTTGCCCAGGCTGGGCTTAAATTGCATTCTGCCTTCCTCAACCTTCAGAGTGCTGGCATTATAGGTTTGCAAACCTAAGCATCACAATGGCCTTGCTGGCGGTGGGGTGTAATTCTTATCTATGTTTTAGAGAGACAAAAGTGACCACACAAGTAGAGGATACTAAATTAGCTCTTTGAACTTGGTTTCTCTAACTGTTGGTACATGCTTCTTGCCTCAACTCATGCTACCTCTGACAGGCTTCAGTAACTAGTACTTTCAGTTAGTAGCCTTACTATATCCTCTATTTGCTTAAGTACTCCACTGATATTAATTTAACTTTGCTATAAAATCCTCTGTTGAGTTCTTAGTGGAAAATGGGGAAACTGTATAAGTTAAGTGTAGTGTTTCTTCTTCATATGCTGTTTAACCTTTTATAAGTGTTCTTCAAACCAAAAAAATTTTCAGCAAATCCCATTTTCTGGAATCTGAAGCTTTCTGAAAATTCCACAATAGAAAAGGCTAAATTTTTGTACAAGATAATATATATATATATATATATATATATATATATATATATATATATAATAAATTACATATCAAAGTTATTGAAAACTGAGGACTTTTGTGTACTCATTCAATATTTCCTTATTGATCACATAGGTACCTTGTCTAGCAATAAATATATCTGATAATATTAATGATGTAGAGCCAAATATCTTACTTTACATGTGATATTACAGTAGTTATAACAATATAATTTGACGATTAGGTGAAGGGTACTATGTCTTCTGTAAATTATTTTGCATTCATTTTTTACAACATACTGAGGGGGAATGATATTTCATTTTACATGTGAAAAGACTTTAGGGGCATTAAGTTGCCTAGATCATGTAGCTAGTTAGTAGTAGAACTAAGAATATTCTAAGTGATTTTTTTTCCAAATCTGAGTATAGTAACTAAAAGGCTATGACTTTTCTCCAAAAAAGGGGAGGGAAAGTCTTGTTGAGTGATCTCTACCAGAGTGAAAACGAAAAGAAACCAGTACCTTTATCTCTCTCAAAATATCTTGAGTATACTTCCTACGTGAAAAGGTTTTTTTTTTTTTCCTTGAAAAAACTTTGCAAGTTACAGAAGATGATCTTAGCTTGCAGGCGTCAGAGTATTTTGTGAACAAATGTACAAGCATCGTATTAGAATGCAGTCAGGACCACATTGAAGGTGGAGACACATTACAGTGGGAGTCCTTATATATCCTATTACTGTTTAGCCAAAAGAAAGCATGCGTACACGCATGTTCTCTCTCTCTCTCTCTCTCTCTTTCTTACACACACACACACACACACACACACACACACACACACAGTGAGTAAAACCAAATGGCAATGCTACAAATTACTAATATAAGACTCCTATTAAGTCTTTTTTCTGAATGAACAAAAATATGTCACAACCTAAGCAAACTAGTTTTCATAACCTGGAAAATGTAAGATTTTTTTAAAGATGAGGGAAATGGAAAAAGAAATAGAATGATAGTGAACACGACTAAAGAGAACAGTGTTAGAAGAAAGAGATAACAAAAAACATTACATGCTCGTTTGTCTTCTGAAAGAAATGCCCCGGTCATTCACGGAGAGACCCAGTTTTCTATGAACACTGGACGTGAGCCTTAGTATTTATTTCAGTATCACTGAAGCTTGACTATGTTCTTGGAGGACAAGCCACACTCTTTGAGAATAGGAAACTACAGATGTTAGCAATTGCGCAATCATGGCCAAATGTTAAATTTTTTCCTGTTTCATGAGGTAGTACCAAGTTAAGTATGTTAATATCTAATATTAAATATGTATTTTAAATTCTTGGTTGTCTTTGTTTCAAAGTAAGGAAGATGATGAGAAGAGAGCGAAGGCTGGAGTGCTCAGCTCGCTCTCAAAGCTGTGGTGGGAACTGAGAGGACGGCGTGCGGGATCAGGGCAATCATCTGCACGCTGACTGTATCGGGGTCACATAATTAAATCCTCCCAGGTGCTTACACATGTACAAAATGTATCTAAGTTATATCTGCTTATCTGCATATGAGTAAGGTTTTATTGATTCTTAACTCTTGAATATCCAAATTACTGTTAAATTGCTTCTCTTTATTTTCAGGATAAATTTCTATTTTATAAAGCTGACATTTGGTGCGATTCTCTGTACAAAAGCTTAAGAGGCCAATCCTTGTAATAGCTTCGTTGATGAATGGTTGCACTTGACTGTTTATTTCATTACATTGTAGCTTGATTTCATGAGGAAGACAATCTTTTTGTTGTTGAAGTCTTGATTGTTAGTAGCATATGGTAATAGCATGCCTGTTTGTGTTGCTAGGTTTTATACATTGTGGTTAGTTTGGATGGAGGTGTGAGAATTCTTGAGCTCTTTCTGATTAAACCTGTTCTACCCTGATCAGTAGGGTACATTGAGGGCAGCATCAGGGCAACTCTGCAGCAGTGAAGGCCCTGAAATTTGTAGAGTTAGCATGCCATTTTAAGCCAAATTATAGCCGTACCTGGTGGTGTGAGCCTATAATCCCAGCACGCTGCGAGACTCAAGCAGAAGAATCACAAGTTGGAACCTAGCCTGGGAAACTTGATGACTAAGAAAGACCCCGTCTCAACATCAAAAACTAAAAAATAGGCTGGGGATAGAACTTGGTGGAAAGGCTCTGGGTTGAATGTCCAATACCAAAAGAAAGGAAGAACAAAAAAATATGAAAAAAAAATACAGTAAATGTATACACAAATACCATAATTTTGAAATTTATAAAAATAAACAAATGGACATGTTACAGAGAAACTTCATCTAAAGGGCTGATGGAAGTAAGAGCTTAAGTTTTTAATTTTGTGGAAAATTTGCATCAGGTTAGCACTTACCACAGTGCCTTCAAAATGCTTTTTAATTTTTTTTGTTGTTCTCTCTTAGCTCTGAGATGAGGCAAATGCCATATCTTTCTTATTTATATATATTTAAGATTTTTAAAAAAGTTTCTTAAACTGAACTGTAAAGTATACTAGGTATGAGTAGTCTTGTTATTCTCACACTTAAGCACATGAAAACAAGGTCATATATCTTTAGTAAAGTGAAGGAATTCTCATTAGTCTAATGGCGTTTCTTTCCATGGTATCCTAGGTCATGATGTATCATGGTGAGGCATCATGGATAAACATATAAAGTGGTTATGGTCATAGCGAAGTTCATAATACCCCAGAAGTCTGTGAAGATGCTTGCAGAGTTGCTGCTTGACACATGAGGAGTGGCTGTGCCTTTGGGTTTTTAGTTGACCTGTGCCAGTGAAACGGTCGGCTGGAGTAGAAGGAAAAGGAAGGAAGGAAGCTGTGTAGCAGGTGTACTATACATTGGTTTCCAGCCTTGTCTAATTCCAGTGAGACGGAGTGCCCATGTGTACCTCTTACATGAAGAGGATTTCTTATCAGTAGATAATAAGGAACAGTAGAATCCTGCAATTGATCACAAACTGGTTTCTCAAGGCTTCTCAAGTTGTAAGAAGGGTGGACAGCGTTTCATTTGCACATGTCTCCCTTGTACTACACTGAGAGACCCAAGAAATCAGCGTGCCCTGAGGTTTCTACCCTGGGGACATGCTGAACTGAAGTGGTGGACTGTGGACTATTCTTGGGCAGCAGGGAAGATGAAACTGAACCCGAGCTCTTTTGAGCAGTCCCCTTACCGCAGCATGTCGCATTCGGAGTACATTCTCTGCTTCCTCTTGAGAACTATAAGCTAGAAAGTGGTGAACATTAGGTGGGTTCATAGCTACCTAGAGAATTGTCCTGAAGAAATGATTGTGAAGACTTGGGGTTTGCTCATGCGTGGCCATCTGTAACTAAAGCCTGACAACCCCTTGTATTGCTGAACACTAGGTTTAGCAGGTGAGCAGATTCAGTGCAGGCAAAGGACTTCACTTCCCAAACACTTTGATAAGTTGATATTATTTTCTGGCACCTTAGTATTTTTATCTATCAAGTCTAAAATAGTATGAAATTATGTGAAGGTAAAAGGAAATTTTTCTTTAGGAAATCAGACTACCTATACCCCTGGAGGTGCTCTAAACTCCCCAGGTTTGTAGCTAATGAAACTTCTTAAGAACATTTGGACAATAGCGAAGAAGGTGAAAGAATTTGAAAACATCTGTTGTTGGTGAACAAAAGCACACACATTCATGTGCTAGGAGATGTTGTGCCCCGTCTCCTAAGCACAGAAGTACCCGGGGTAGAGTTCTGCCCAATCTTGCCCTGTAAATCCCTTCATGTGGACATTCATTTTTATCTTTAAAATCCATTGTTATTGGCAATTGTAAAATGCTTTTTTCCTGAGTTCTTTGAGCAATTATGGCAAATTATTAAACACCATGGGAAACGCTAGCTTGTAATCAACTCAGGCAAAATCTGTGAATAACCTGAGAACTGATAATTTGTGATTGACATCTGCAGTTTGGGTCCGTTTGTTTGGACTAGCTCCTGACTGATATGCATTAACTTAGGTTAGGGTCAAAATTTATTTGAATTGTAGGATACCTAACTGATATTGAAGAATTTCTTTACAGGGAAAACACTCTTAGATACTGGTGTCAGAAGTAGTAGGCTTTGAGTGAGAATAGAGAAGAAAAACTATTTTTCTTAAACCATTAATTTGGTTTTTCTGATATGACCATATAAACAGGTAACTTCACAACCAGTTAAGTGTCTCTAAAGCATACGAGAATATATTTTGCTTCTAAGTGGATAAGGCTAGGATGTGGAATGTCGTCCAAAAATTTCAAGTTTTTGGATGTTGTGAAATACCTGTGGAATGCTATCTTGTTCCAAGGTGGGGCCTGGTCAGAGGGACAGAACTCTGAGGAATAACCTAGAAGTGGTGATTTACTGAGACAGCACCAGGGGGCGGGGGTGGCATTCTGTAGCTCTGCCTTTCCTTGTTCACTTAGCTTTCTATCGCCATACCATGAACAGGTTTCCTGCAGCTAGGCCTCAGCCGAGTGCTTCTGCCACTGCCAGCCACCCATAAATGGACTGTGAGCTACAATAAATCTTTCCTCCTTTTACATTTCAGATGTTGAGTATTGAGTCCCAGTAATAAAAAAGTAACCAGGATAGAAATTGGTACCTGAAAACTGGGTTCATTGCTGCGACTTTTCCTAACTGTGCCATTTGCAAGCCTTTGGAACTGGCTTGTGGGAGGAGTTTGGAAAGGTTTGAAGATGTGGGCCAGAGAAGCCTTAGAAGGCTGTGAGCTGGGCTGGATGGGAGATTCTGGTCAGAGCTCAGAAGTCCAAATGCTGGTAGAAGTATGGATTGGAAAGACCAGGTGCAAGAAGCTTCAGGTGGAAGGAAGACCTTTTTTTTGGCAATTGTTCTAAAAATTATGCATGCTAGCTCTGGCAGATAAAAAGTGTGCCAGCATTTTGCCCATCCTGGGAATTTTTTCTGAAAGCAAGACTGATAGTGGTGAACTGTTTAATCTGCCACAAGTGCAGATCTGGCTTTTAAAACAAAGAAGCTTTGTTTTTCCAAATGAGCTTATGCCAGAGATTAAAAGTATAAAAACTAAAATATTCTTAACAGCGACCATAAACTCTCCTGAAGTCACCTAGTTAATAATTCTGTCTACTACTCTCAACATTTAAATTTGTAAAATTAAGACCAGATAAGGGTATGTTTTTAGAGAAGCGGAAGTTTTGATAACCCACAGAACATCTATAATCTTTCTACAGCAGCTTCAGGCTTGTGCCAGCCTTCCAGGTATTTGAATTTGAGTAAAAATAAATCCTTATTAAATAAGAGCGTACTTAAAGTAGATGTTTGTATGCTTCAAAGTTCATTTTGATTTATTTTAAATCTTTGCATACAGAGATGGGTTACTGTATTCTCAGACCAGAAGGCTCTGCTGTGAAAGGTAATTTACTGTTCTAAAGTATCAATTTCAAATAAAGGATATAAAAGAAAATGGGAAAAAAATCTGTCTATTTGTATTTTCAAAAAGGGATATAATTCCCCCAATATAATTCTTATCTGATTATGATGGATTAAATGAAAAGATACTTATATAGGAAAGGGCAAACTCTACAGATGTGAATTGCTCAGACCCTTTACATTCTTAAAAAATAAATCAAGCATGTATTCAAGACTGGCCCTTAGCCAGCATCTAGGAGATAAACTCTGAGTCCTAGGAATATTGAGCCTGATAACAGTGTCTCTGTATGCTGACTCCTGGGCCTTGTGACACCAAACAATTGGGTTGTATATGCTAACATTGTGATTGCTGGTGCATACCTGTCTTTGCTCAGAGTTCCTGGAGTCTGAATAGCTAAGGTCAATCACACAGGTGCTGCACACCTATATGACTGATGCGCAGAACAAGCCCTGGTCACTGAATCTCAGAAAAAAAATGCTTGGTTGACAATTGATAATTGTCACATGTAGAGAAGAGTAGATTTATTTTCTTCTACCATTTTAGGTTCTGTTTCTGGGTGTGAGAATTTAAAGGATGGAAAACACATTAACAGAAAAGCTGTTACAAGGAGAAGTTTCAGGTTCTTTTTGGTGTTAATATTTTTATGGATACATGAAGATTTTTATGCAAAAGTAATGAAGATATAAAGAAGTATCTGGGCAAGAGAGCTTATATACTATTTTAATAAATACCAGTAAGTTGTGGAGATGTGGAAAGCAAAAAAGAATCTTTGTTCAAGTTACTAAATCGCTGGAAACTGACTAGGAACTACATGGCGGGAACTAATCGAAGATAAAGTTAATTTAGTAAGTTTGTTTATACAAAATCTTAGTGTTGACTTCCCGTTTCTGTGATGAGGGAAGTGAGAAGGGAACATTTCTCATGGGCAGTTTATGCTCTTCTATTATGTCCAAAGGAGAAAGTCAGAGGTGTTCATTTTCCTTTTCCCATCCGATTTTTTTTTTTTTTTGAGACAGGGTCTCGCTCTGTGGTCCAGGCTGGTCCTGAACTCGCTATGGAGCCCAGGCTGGCCTTTGACTCAAGGCAATCCGCCTGTCTCAGCCTCCCGAGTGCTGGGATTACGGGCATGCGCCACCATGCCCACTTTATGTGGTGCTGGGGAATCGAACTCGGGTACTTAGCCCTTGACTTAGTGCTAGCTAAGCAAGCGCTTTAACCGCTGAGCCATTCCTTCAGCCCTCCATCCAGTCTTTATCAGTTGTCTTCACTCAAAATAATCAGTATGCCGTAGTGGTGTATGGTTGGGCTGTGTGTTCTCCTCCCTTTCATAAGCTTTGTTGCAAGGAGAATGAAGTGGTTCTCGGGGGAAATTCTCTGAAAAACTGTGCCATCTTTCTTCTCCATAGTGCTTCTCGCAGTCCCTTTTTGCTTACTTCAGATCTATATCTGTTTACCATAATACCTTGGATCTATGGTAAGTTTTATGAGTCCTCTTACCTGTAGAGGAAAACACTGAGTGATCGTAAGGACTTCGGACACATGCTGTAGAACTTAAAACAGCTCAAGAATTCCTTTATCCTCAGTATTCTTGTATTTCTGAAGCCAGTATAAGTTGAAATTTCTTTTCTTTACAACAAAAAACACCCCTGCTATGTATCCTCTAGATGAGTGACTGTACTGCAAACTATTTCTAAAAGGTCTTTAGTGGGTTCTAGCATCAAATCCAGTATTAAGAACAATATTTACTATGACTGTGTGTTCTTTTTCTATGAAAATGCACATTAGTCAAACGGATTAGCTGGTTTCATTTTGGTGCCTACAACATACTTTGATCAGTTTCCCTTATCACCTCCTCCCTCACTCATTAGCGGGTTAATCCACCCAGGAGCTCCTAGCTGAGCACTATTAGGAGGTGGGCCTGGTCCGGAGGGAGCTTCCAGGATTTAGCTATTAGGAATTATGCTGCTTTAAATGTCGGTGTGTGTGTACTTCTGTTATGTGATGATTTTAACTCTTTTGGAAAAATATCCAGAAGAGACATCTCTGGGTCAAATAGGATATCTATTTTTAGGGTTTTTTTTTTCAGTTTTTGACTATCCATACTGCTTTCCATAATGGTTGTTCCTGTTTCCAGTCCCACCACTCATGTACAAGGATTTCTTTTTTTCCACATCCTCACCAGCATAAGTCTTTTTTTGAGTTTCTGAAAGTTGCCACTGTTACTGTGGTAAGATGGAACCTCAGTGTTGTTTAGATTTGTATTTTCCATTTTCTTTTTTCTTTCCCTCTCCCTCTCTCTTTCTCTCTCTCTTTCTCTCTCTTTCTTTCTTTCTTTCTTTCTTTCTTTCTTTCTTTCTTTCTTTCTTTCTTTCTTTCTTTCTTTCTTTCTTTCTGAGATAGGGTCTCGCTCTGAAGTCCAGATTGGTCTTGAACTCACTATAATTATCCAGGGTGGCCTCAGACACATGGCAATCCTCCTGCTTCAGCCTACTGAGTGCTGGGATTATAGGTGTGGGCCACTGTGCCAGCTTATGTAGTGCTGAGAAATCAAACCCAGGGCTTCGCAGTTGCTAGGCAGGCACTCTAAGCACTGAGTTATGACCTTGGTCTCATTTGCGTTTTTCTAATAGCAAAAGATGCCAGACACTTCTCGTGTATTTGTTTCTTTTTCTGAACACTGTCTATTCATTTCAATTGCCCAATTTTTGAGTGGGTCTTTTATTTTTGGGAGTCTTACTTTTTTTAGTTCTTTGCACATTCCTAGATATCAGCCTCCTGAGCAGTAGATGACCAAAATGTTCTCCCATTCCATCAGTTCTCTCTTCTGTTCATTGTTTTCTTTGTTGTGTAGAAGATTTTTAATTTGATATGGTCCCAATTATTAATTCTTGGTATTATCTTTGTGCAGCAGGTTTTCTATTGAGAATATTCTTGCCTACACCTGTTTCTCCAAGGGTTTTACTTTTTCATCGTCTAGCAAGTTTAATGTTTCCATTTTGATATCTAGGTCTTTAATCCATTTCAATTTGATTTTAGGAAAGAATGAAAGGAATGGATTTAGATTCATTTTTCTGCATGTTGACAATCAGTTCTCTACGAACCATTTGTTAAAGAGGATATCTTTTCTCCAATGTATTCCTTTGGTCCCTTTTTTGAAGATCAAATTGTTGACAGTGCTTGGGATTATCTCTGCATCCTCAATTCTGTTGCATTGATCCACCTACCTGTTTTTGTGCCAGTACCATATGGTTCTCACTGCTGCTGTTTTGTAACAAAATATAATTTGGTGTGTAGAATCTTGATGCCTTCTGCTTATACTTTTTAAAGATTGCCTACTATTGGTCCATATGAATTTTCAGATTATTTTTAGTAGTCTGTGAGAAATGCTGTTGGTACTTTAATTTGAATTACATTGAATCTCTACATGACTTTTGATAGTATACCATCTTGACAATACTGGTTCTATCTGGGAGCAAGAAGTATCTTTCCATATTTAAATGTCCTCTTCAATTTATTTTTCAGCATACTATCATTTTCAGTGTAGCAGTCCTTTACTTCCTTGGTTAGGTTGATTCCTAGGTATTTAATTTTTTTTTTTTGAGGGTGAGTTTGTTGTTTCATTTCTTTCTCAGTGATTCCACTGTTGGTGAACAGGAATGTTGTTGATTCTTGTATATTGATTTTGTATCCTACAACTTGGCTAAATTTGTTAATTAGTTCTTATAATCACCTTTTTGAGGTCTTCTCTGTAAAAGATGCCATTTGAAAATAAGGATATTTTGGCTTCTTCCTTTCCCATATGTGTTTATTTTATTTTGTCCTTTTGCCTGACTGCTCTGGCTAAGGTTTTTAGTACTATATTGAATAGGAGTGATGAGGGTTGCCTTGTTTCTGACCTTAGGGGAAAGGCTTTTAATTTTTCCTTGTTTAGTATGATATTGGGTTTAGCTCTGTCATAAATGTTTCTGTGAGCTTTAAATAAGGTCTTTTATACCTATTTTCTTCAGGGTTTTTATCATAGTGGATGTTGAATTTTGTCAAAGCCTTTTCTGCATCTATTGAGATGATCATGTGATTTCTGTTCTTGTTTTTGTTTATATAATATATTACATTAATTGATCCATGTATGTTGATCCATCTTTACATCTGTGTGATGAAGCCAACTTGGTGATTGTGTATGATTTTTAAAATGTTTTGTTGCATTCTACTAGCTAGTATCTTTTGGAGAATTTTTGTATCCATGTTCTTGAGAAAATTGGCCTCTAGTTTTCTTTTTCTGCTAAGTCTTATTTTGGTCTCAGAGTAATGCTACTTCCAGGAAGGAACTTGGCAGTAATTCTTCTCTTTCAATTTCATGAAAAAAAAATATTGAGAAGTATTGGCATTAGCTCTTTCCTGAAGTTCTGGCAAAATTCTGCAGTGAATCAATCAGGTCCTGGGCTTTTCTTTATGTGTAGAGGATGTGTCGATGCCTCAGTTTCATTACCTGCTATTGATCTATTCACAGATTTCATATCTCCTTTTTCAGCTTTGTTATTTTATATGTGCTTAGGAATTTATTCATTTTTTCCAGTTTATCCGGTTAATTGGCATATATATTTTCAACATATATAATCCTGTGGGTTTCAGCAGTGTCCATTGTAATTTTATCCTTTCCACTTCCAATTGCATTAATACTTTTTTTATTTCCCTCCTTTGGTTAGGTTGACTGAACATTTATGGATTTTATCTATCCTCTTGTAGAACCAAGTGTTTGATTTTTTTGTATTTTACTTTTAATTTAATTAAATTCCACTCTGATGTTTATAATTTACTGGTTTTTAAATTTGGATTGCTTTTTTCCCTCTAGGATCTTGAGATGCATCAGTAGATTATTTATTTGGGATTGCTTTTTTTATAACATGTGCACTCATAGCTATAAATTTCCCTGTTAGTACGGCTTTCATTGTGTCCACTCTGGATCATAAATAAGAAGCAAAGAGAGAATACAAAAGAGTCTCTAGAAAGGATATTCGAAAAGAACTAAAAAATAAAATATATGAAGACAGAAAAACAAACAACAAAAGAAAACAAAACAAAAAAAGCCCAAGTCTGAAATATGCAGAGAGCAGTTGAGGTTAGTCCAGATCCGATTTTAAGTAGTCCTCTTTTTGGACCTGGAGTTTTGGTATCCATTGTGCTCCAAATCTGGGGGAGGGGGAGAATTACGGTTGATCTAGGTCCTGCTGTGGCTCCCTGTCAGTTATTTTTTGTGTCCCTTGATGACACTGACCCCATCCTTCTCATGTGCCAGTCGACAGTGATGTACTACTCTCTTGAGGGCCTCACTCCAGTGGCCAACCTGAGGTGCCTCTCCAAGCTCGTGTGAGGCTGTGAGGTGGGGGGAGCTGTGACCCACTGAGTTCTGCACTTGGGAGCAGGCGGTCATTTGGAGACCTAGCAATCCAAAGACCTCCAGTCAGACACTTCCACACCCAGCCCACAGGGCTGACTGCATCCCGCAGGCCTGGCTTCTCTCATTCACTCACTTATGCTCTCCACTACTAGCTCTCGTTGGGCCCACATCTTTCAGGAGGTATGCAGCCTTTCTCCCTGTTCTGCAACTGTGTTCTGTGGCGCCTCCCTTCAAGTCACCAACTAAGAGTGTCCCCAAAGTTCCTAGAGTGTGTCTTGTCTTGTCCCCAAATTCTCTAGTGTGTATTCTGTCTCTAGGGTGTGTTCTCTTTCCCAGAACAGTTCAAATTAACTCTCTTCCTTTAACGGCTCCGTGATGTGACACTGCTAGATCACCTCTTGTGCATCCCCTAGGAGATCCTTGTAGCAGGAGACCCCTCATTGCACTTCCAGCTGGGGGCCATCTGCTCTTTAGCTCGGGGACTCCCAGACTGCTGGGCATACTTTGTTTCTGCAGCTGAGTGGCTGCTCCTTGGCTGCAGCAGCCTCGGGTGGTTCCCTGTCTGACATGCCCCTCTCTCTATGATTGTCTTTGGTCGCCACAGCCTCAAGAGCTTTCTGACTTTTGTGCAGGCCTCCTCTCAGTCCCCAGATCCCTTCTCTTTCCTAAGCTGAACTGTTCAGGTGTTCTCTTTACAATCCTCAGCCTTCTCACTGAGTCCCTGCAGGACTCCTAATGGGGAGATCCTACTGTGCCACCATCTTGACTCTGCCCTCTTTCTCAGTTTCTCTTTAATGTTTTATTTGCTTTAAGTATGTATAACTATGGAATTGATTACAGAGCACACAATTAAACCTTCTCTTACAGCTATATGTTTATCACCATCTTTGTGTATCAGAATGTGAGTCCTAATGAATCTAGTTTGAGGTGCCTCTGAGAATGTTCTATTGGGGTGGGGTAGGAATAGGGGGGGATTTACATAAAAACTATCCTGAGTCTTAGGGTGGCCCCATTTGGGGCTGCTTCTCATCTTGATATATGACCAAATGAAAATGTAGGAGTTATTTTTCAAAAACAAATCAGAAAGCACAATTAAAAGCTCTGAAATATTAGAATTGTAGAAAAATAAAAGATATTCTAAGTAAAAGAAAATTATACTTTAAATTATTAGTGTGAATATTTTCATTTATATTCTATAACACTTTAAAATACAAAGATAGGAGCTTTTAACATGGATGTGGAGTCATTGACACACAATTTTTCAGTTCAAAATATGTGTATAAAAAGAAATTCTATGGAGTATGACTGGCATGTCACAGTATGGAGATCTTTAATGCATATTACATATTATGCAAAATATTAGCTGTTATCCTAAAATATATTAAATGCTTACTGAACTTATCAAGTTAAAGAATTTTACTTAAGACAACCTACTTCATTACTCTATGTCCACCTGTTAAATTACATTGCTGTTCTATTTTGAACTTCAAAATCAATTAAGTTGCAGTCATTTTTATATTATTGAACAATGATACTCCTGTGGAGTATCTGAAGACTTTGGGGTTTCTCTGTTAAGGATGAGTAGTATAGTATAATTCCCAACTTCAGTTGTGCCTCTCATTAACTACAAAAGTTGGGATAAGCACTTGACCTGGGGGTAATAGCAATATCCATCTCCCACACAAGTTTTTATGAAGTTTAAATGAGGCCCTAGTTCTCAAACTAGAGAGGTAGTGAGAATAGTTCTTGGTTGTCCTATGTGAGCAGTGGGGTCGAGACAGGCTACAGTAGCTCTTTCATGAAGAGAGGTCATTAAGTTGCTTATTGGCATTTGTATGGCAGAAGAAAGAGCAGAAAAGAGAAACAAATTTGATAATAGTTTTTCTTCTTTCCAAAAATCTGATGAAAGATTTAATTTTGACACTGACTAACATAAAAAACATTTCAAACGGTTCAAATTTTTAGTTTTAATACTTACAGATTGCATTTATTTTATTGAGTCTCCATATGCCAATCAGTTTCATACATTCCAACTTCTCCATTGTACCCTCAGTTTATCCAGTAGCTGCTTTATCTCTCAGGAATAGAAGTGTTATTTTCCTCTGGTCTCTGAGTAGCAGAAAGATAAAAAAGAACACATGACTAAAAATCTTTCATTCCTGGGAAACAAACAGTCATTTGGGTCTCATTTTTAGAATGCATGTTAAACTGCCTCTGTATAACTTGGAGGATTTAGAAAAGGCATAGGCAAAAAAAAAAAAAAAAAAAAAAAAAACCTTAACCTGGAGCCATAAACTCTAAAATGTATCCTCAGATGCAGATTGTTGCCTCAAAGCGTCCATTTCTACAGTGCAGACACTCCGGAGAGCTGTGCCACATTTAAACTTGTCGTATATTTTCTAGTGCAATTATTTTCTGAGCTTGTCTTTCAAGCTGAAGGAAGCTCCTCTACAGTTCACAGTGGGGAATGGGTTGGCACAGGTGGTGAGAACCTAAGTGGGTAATAGAAGGGGAGCAAAGGACAGATTTTACCAACAGGAAAGAGAGTTGATGTGGAGGCAACCTCCATGAGCCAGGAATGAGCGAGTATACCTGGGTTCTGGTCTTACAACGCAACCAAGTAGCTGAGCAACTTTGAGAAATCAAAGGGCCAAGAATTTGAGGACCTCCCTCCCCTGTCCTGCTATTTTGTGATTCCTTTACCATGGTGTTTAGGCTAGAAGCTGGTTCCACATTGTTCTTACATGAAGAACCGGAGGTTGATCTTGAGAGGGCATGAACTATTTCAGTTCTTTCCGTCGAGTCATACACCGTTATCATCTGAAAACATCCTCACAATCCTCACAGACAACACCTCACCGGCCCCCCAGGCATCCTTTCATCCAATCACCTTGTCACCTAAATGTCACCATCAAAAGTCTACTCCTGAGGAGAGGAGAAACAGCACAGAGGTTAGAGTGCTTTCCTAGCAAGGCCAAAGCCACAAGTTTGATTCCCTAGCACCATTTAAGTGTGGCCTGGTGGTGCGTGTTCCATGATAAAGGAATAATTGAAGAAAGAAAAAAGTGTGTGGCTAATAACTGTGTATATAATCACAAATATATTCTTAACAAAATGGGTAGATATCAGCTATGATAATCGCAAACCTTATTTCTGTAACTAGCCTTGTGGTTGTAACTTACATTTATAACTATCTTCTGCTTGACCCATTCTGAATACCCTTTGCCTTCAGGAAGTACCTTAGCTATTCATGATTGTTTCCCTGAGGGGTGATGCCAGCCTTCATTCCTAAAGTGTCTGGGTCATTTTCATAATCTTGTCTGCAATAAATTTTTGTAGTTTTCCATTGAACGTAATAATAGGATATGGTAATGCTAAGAAATACCCCAAGCAATCTTCTGAGTTCCAGAGATTGTGGAGTAGTAGCATAATTGTGTCTTGGAAGTGTGGGTCATTCATTGCAACTAATAATGGAATTCTCTTAATTGTTGACTCAAAGACATGCATAGCCCAAAGTGGTTAGACAGCAACTCTAACTTCTGCTTCAATGAAATCAACTCGCATCTTGTGGTGGAAGTGTTCCTTCCTCTAGAATTATGCTTTCAAGTCTAGGAGAGAATAAATAGGAGGCAAAACTTTTCCCAGTAGCTCTTCAGAGTCCTAGTGAGTGGTTCCAACCAAATTTCTATTTGTTGATTTCTCCGTGACCCAGGAATCCTGGGTATGAGAGAAATAGACAACATATTGGATAGTGATTCAGATGATATACACCCTTTTGGAAAAATCTTGCCCTAGTTCTGCTATTATCATCTGAAGACATCCTTCTAGATATTATCAGTCAATGAGCCTGAAACTAATTTCAAAATGTCTTCCCACTGTTTTATCAAGATAGCTGCTTTGGGATGGTGAGGAACATAGGAAGACCAGTAGATTGTGTGAGCATGAACTCATTGCTACGCTTCTTTGACAGTGGAGGGAGTCCTATTGTCAGAAGCAATGCTGTGTGGAATACTATGACAATGGAAAAGGAATTCTCTAGGTCCATGAATTATAGCTTTGGGAGAAACATTGCATGTAGGGAAGGCAAATTTGTATGCAGAATTTCTTTTTCTATAGGGACATAATGTTGCTCCTTCAGTGAGGGTAGTTGTTCAGTCTAATCAAATTACCTTCAGATAGAATTATTCCAGGGAATGAATCCTCCTTGCTAGAAACTCAGTATTGATTTTCACTGCTGGCAAATTGGATTCTCAGAAATGTGATTGTGATTGGCAAATGGAAGTCTATGTTGATAAGACCCTTTGTAATTTTCATCTCTGCCATCATGACTACTGTGGTTTATGAACCCAATGAGTAAAGGAAAGAGTAGCTGGGGGGAAAGGAAGAGTGGGATCTACATCAGGAGTCCTCTTAAGTCATCTTAGCCACTTGAGTATTAGAGTCTTTCTGTATCAAACTCACCCTAGTGAGCATTCGTATGGAGCATTAATATATTCTTATCACTTGCCCATTCTTCCTTAGAGAAGTCTATCCATATACCTCTTCTGCAGTTTCTTTGCCACCACTTTTTCAGTCATATTCATTTCAAGTCCCTTACAATCCAGCAAAACTGTTGACTACATTGCACTGGAATCTAATTGCACACATTGGAATATAATCACATGGCTATTTATTCTTCCAAACAAGGTATACAACTAAAAAGTAGCAAAGCTTACTTCATTCTGCATGACCTACCTGACTTTTGTGGAGACCAAGTAAGACAGATTGCTCTGCTCACTGGGAGGATTTCCATTTACCTCTGTCCTTGAGAGGTGTCTAGGAGGAGGTAGTCACACTACAGCTCTTTTACTTTCAGGTAGTATCTGCATATCATGCAGGATTATCTAAAAACTAGTGCTTAGTCTTCTTTCTCTATAAATGGACCATAAATAACTCCTCCTGAGACCATAGGTGTAGGCTTGCAGAAAGAAGTCAGTCTAGCAGAAGTAGTGACCAATGTCGCTTCATTGTATGATTTACTTGTGTCTTCAGGGCCCACAGGAGGCCACACATGTGATGATGCAGTGCTGTGATACATGCTCAGCTTTACGGCTTGATGAGTCAGACAGCACCCACTTCATGATGGGCTCTCAGGTCATATTGTCAAATGTTCAGTGTCTTCCAAGTTTCAGTAGCAGCCAAGAAGTATTTTTCAACGAGAGAGTAGTTTTCGGTAGATACTAGCAGAACCTAGATCCAAATGGCGATCGGGATTTCCACTGAAGTTTGCATACAGGCGCCTGCTAAAGGATCCAGGCGTCATCCTGGATTCTAGTTATTACCATCACATTTCAGTTTTCCAATTGAGTGACTGTGGTTTCCCCTGAAGGTTGCCACGTGGGGAACAGCAATCATGGAACTCTGTAAGGATGCTGGCTGGTGCTCTCTGCAGAAACCTGCTTTTCAAAGCCTTGGTGAAAATCAGTCTTCTGCAAGTTCCCAGTTTGGGTGAGTAGGTTTTAAGTGACAAATATGTTTTGACACTCCACTTTAATTACGCATGTTAATTCTTTCCTCTTCATTGAACCAAGGGTGATCAGGCATCTCCAACTCACTCACAGCAATCACCTTTTGATCCACGTTCCAGCCACCAAAGAACCAAAACATTGTAGTGCTTTTTCTCACATCTTAAACTGCAATGTTAAATACAGAAATTTTGCTTAGTGGGCCTGTATCAATAAATTCTTCCTGATCCGAATTTGTATTTCTTCCAAACATTCTTAAGGTCTCCTTCTACACTAATTCCCCAGATCTCTGTTCCTATAAATTGACACACTCATATTCGCTTGAAGTGTAGCATATCTCTTCATGGGTCACACTTTGTACCTCATGTTAGTGGCTTTCTGGGCCTTGAGTTCAGTTATAGGTCTAGAAACAGAAAAGAATTTGTCCTGAGGAGATTCAGTATTTCTTGCTTGACAGCTGCTCCAAGGGAGGTTATTGCCATTTCCTCAGGTAATTCAGGGTCGATCTCTGCACAGAGAGGTGAAAAAGAAAATATTACTGTGGGTAGGAGTGGGGGTGCCAGTAGGTCTATGAAGGGGATGCCATATCTAGGAAAAATATCATGAAAACGTAGGTGCTGGGTGTTCCTCTGTTCCTTAGGTTCTTTCTCCCCCATGTTCCTGCCTCAGTTTACAGGATTCTGTTCTGTTCCAGTCAACGCTCTCATGTTAGCAATAGAGACTCGGAAAGCCAAGTTCAACTTCCCTTGTGATTCAGCTAGCTAGTGGTAAAACAAGAGCTCAAGTTTGAGTTTCGGCAATTTTCACCCAGTGGCTGCAGGGGAAAAGAGGCTCCTTCGCAGCACGCTAAGAAGCTTTTAAATTATTTGGGCCCAATTGGAGCCGGAAATTAGAATCTATGAACTTGTGTATTACTCTCATTACTTTGCCCATTGATATTAGGATAAACTCTCTATCATCATGTATTCCCTAAATTTTCAAAACTATCAAAGCTATATACAGAGCTACTAAATTCCCCACCTTGTAGTTTTTTTAGGAGTCTCTAATGAATATACTTCCTATCACTATAAGTAGTTCATACCATGGACTACCGGTGTTCTTTGATTATTGGAATTGAGTCCATATTTTCAAGTACAGAATAGAGTCAGTTTCAGAAACCCCAGAAAAACTATTATAGAAACTTATCTTAAAACTCTGTTCTTTTAAAACCTCTTCTGGCACCAAACATTCCAAGACACTTACACTGTAACATGCAGAAACAAAGCTTCACCAGCCATTTAGGCGCCCCTCAACATAGTCAGGTTGATGCCTAAAATTAACCACCACAGATCTGAGAATATCTTTTGCTTAGATTTATTCAATTTATTCTACCCAATCTTCGTTTTTTGTTTTTGCCTGCACAGCTATCCTTCCTCCAAATCTTTTTAATTTTTCTCAAGAGCTTTTGTCTTTGTTATTTAGATTAGACTTTCATAGTCTGTTAAAAAAAAGAGCCAGCATAATTAATAACCCCAAACCCCCATTCCTCTTTCTTGAAAACAGAAAAGATAATATTCGCTCTGGTGATTTAAAAAAAATTAGACCTTTTCTCCGTGAGTCCAGTGTTTCTAATAAAGCAAGAAAAATGAAGTATGCATATTAAAGTGGCTAACATTCAAAATTCTGCCAGTTGCTGCCTTGAAATGTCTTAAGATCCAAGAAGAAATAATAGGCTCTTAAAATATTTTAAATATTGTGGAGTATTGCTCAGAGATCCCCTTTATTCTTTTTGTAATTCTGGCATTCCTCTGCATGAGCTATGAGATTTCTGGCCACTAAGAGATAAGAAAACTGGGGGAAGGGCTGCATTTGTCAGCTACCTAATACTTCCCGTGTTTAATTCAATAAAATGTATTAAGTTACAGTGCAGCTACACTCTGCTGAAAAATGGAACATTCAGGGATGAATAGAATTTAGTTTTCTCCTGAAGAAGTTTATTCTAGAAATAAAATAGATTCAGCAAAAACGATTCAATAAGGGTGGGAAACGTTACACTTGATTTATGGGTAGAGGAGGAGCCCACAAGAGGAGGGGACATCTGCATGTAACATTTGACGTCCTGAGGTACGTATTTCCATTCAGAAGACATTAGAAAAGGGGTTTTGCACGTGGCTGACTAGCAGGCATTCTGTCTCTCTGTGAACAGTCAATGCCGAGGAATAGCAGTGCTCTCTGATTATGGGAAGTAGAGTTCTTAATATTTGTTAGTTCAATTAGAGTAACTTGCCAGTTAGGATTGCTTGTTCATATTCATCTCTGCCACATCTATTGGGTAACAGCAATGGAGTTTTAATGGGATCAGTCCTATCAGTACTTTCCAGATGCAGTCTGTTTGGTCTGACAGTTGTAACTTCATTCTCTTTTCGCTGATTCAAGTTAGTCTGACATGAAGCATTTTGCTGCACCGTAGGCATGCATGAACAAATCTAAGACTTTTTTTTTTTCTTTTTGTATAGAGGATATGGCTTAATGACAGAGTGCTAACCTACTATATGTGAGTCTCTGGGTTCGATTCCCCGCCAAGAGGGGAAAAGATGCTGACTCAGCCATCTGATTTTGGAATTCTAGGACATTTATGCCGTGGTCCCTTCCAATTCTCGTAGTGTACTGATGTAAATAGGGAGGTAGACACACCGCTCCTCAGAGGACAAAGCTGATACGGAGGGGTGGATGAACAGAGCAGCAGGACAGAGGCGTGAAGCATCCAGCCCGTGCATGAAATTTGAAACGCCTTGGCATCTTTTAGCTGTATAAGCTAACACATTTGCCTACTGTTTAGAAGAGCTTGAATTGTATTTCTGTACTTGGAACCAGTAGGTATACAAGATAGGGGAGGAATTATTGTTATTTCAAAGAAACTTAGCTCAGATTTGAGACGTCATAAGTGAAGGCTGGGACATGAGATGTGCCATAATTTGAAGGCTCAGGTGTCGTGAGTGGCAGACTGGATTTGAAGATTAGAATTGTACAGCTAGTGGAGACATAGGAGTCATTTCCTCAGCACCTTCCCCTGTCACACGAGTGAAGGGGAATCAGAGGCCTGTAGTGACTTTTCTTGGGTAGAGCCGGTTAGAATCAAAACAAAAGCCCTTGATCTCTTCTCTCAGTCACACCTGCCTCCTCCCTTAGTCACGATCGAGCTTGACACCTAGAACCGGCCTACTTGACTGCCTGCCAGCTCACTCCTCAGTGTCCTTTAGTCTTTTGACACTCAACTAGGATGGGCCAAGTCTCATAATTTTACTCAAAGACTTGTTTCTCTCCCTATATTCTTCTATTCAACTGTTCAGGTTAGCAATCTGATTTTTTGCATCTCATCCAGACATTTTTATGTGACAAACTAATAAAACATGAGTACCTATGTCCTGAGAACTCCCTAATGTACAGCCGTATACAACTTTCATTTATACATTTTCATTGAAAATTCCAGAAGTATGGCAAAACAGAACATATTCTAAGTACATTAAGGATTTCCTGTCCCTGAAGAGCCATCATAGTGGACAGGCGCATCCATTGTCAAGTACTGGGTTTTGCTCTGTCTTTTCTACTCACTGATTATCTGTCCCACTCTCTAGTAGGTCAGTACTATTTCTTTTAAGTCTACAGAGTTTAGAGAACTTTCTCTAAGTAGAGCATTTGTTCTTATTTAGGTCATGATCATTTTGAACCAGTTGGTTTCCTTGCCTCCAGTTTTGCCTTATTTCCAATCTCTCTTCTTCACAACTGTCCAAGATATTCTTATAATGAATATTCAGGTAGCAGTGTAGTATCTCTGGATGCCAACTTCTCTTCCCCCAAGGATTTTTTTTTCTTCCAAACCAGCTGACTTGTTCATTACTTGGCTGTAGTGCGTAGCCTCTGATGTTCTCGCTCAGATTTTCAATTTTTTAGATTTTTAAATCTTTAAATTGATTATCCAGGGTTCATAATTAGCCCATTATTAGTGATTGATTGAAATCTATGTTGAAGTTCCATAGCCAGTTAGATTTTTAAACTTAGTGATTTATCTTGCCGCTACACAATTCAGGGAATTTATATTATTTTGTTTGTTTGTTTTGTGCTTTATTTTCCCCAAAACTCATAGTTTGAAGGATCTTGACAAGGTATAGCTAGGGCATGTGCACAATTTTTCAAACTTCTAGGAATGACTGATAATATTAATAATATTTTTAATCCTAGATTTCTAAGAGTCCCTAAGTCAGAGTGACGTTGTTCAGTCAGCAGTGGGTCAGGAGTTATGCTTAAGCCTCCTGATATCTGCCCAGTATTGACGGATATGTGTGTGGCTTGAGGTCACTCTTGAGTCTACCACCACTCTGCTGTGATGATGCCTGATCAGGAGAACCTAGCACATATACATAGTCTTTCAGACAGAGTTGACCCCCAGGAAAGCTTTTCCTGGCTCTCTCTTTTGTGGCTATTTCTATTAAATTGCTTACTCTGCAATTTTTGGTGTATCTTCAAGCTATAATAATTGATCTTTATCAAGAAAGTTATTGCTTCACACAATGCCATTAAACATAGATTTCTTCATTTTCAGTTCCAAATTAGGCAGTGTTATGGATCGAAAACATCACCCAAAATGCTCGGTTGCTCATAGGTTGGGGCTTTTGGAAGGTGACTGAGTTATGAGAGCACTGATCTCATCCACAGATTGATTCATTGACAAGTTCATAGCTGAATGGGCTGTTGGAGGTAGGTCCTAGTTGGACAGGGTTATGTCACTGGGGATGTAACCTGAAAGGATGTATCTTGTCCCTGACTCTTTCCCTCTCACTGCATTTCCTCTCCTGGCGACCATGAGGTGATCAGCCCTATCATGCCCTTCACCCATTATGTTTCTGTGTTACTTCAGGTGCAAAAGCAACGGAGCTAGTGGCCATGAAGTGAAGTTTTTCAAATCTGAGCCAAAATAAATCTTTCTTTCTTTAAGTTATCTTACTTGAGTATTTTTTCAGAGTGATGGAAAACTGACTAACACAGTCAGGTACCTCAAGTTGAGCTGCAGAGCTTTTAGTTTTTTTTTCTGGCTTCTGTTTCCCCTAGGGAAAGTTCCCTGGGTACCCTAGGTGAGCTGGGAGCAAAGGTCTGTCTTCTTGGAGTGATCTGAATGAGTACTCATGAGAATTAGTCATTGGCTGACCATCTAACCTTGTACTTCACTGTACCTGGGGTAGAGCATTATTCTTAAAGGTGGGGGCTAGGTAAGAGAAGAGAAATGTGATTCTTTTGCCTTGGCATGGAGCTTATGTGATGTAGGGCTGGAGGTAAAAAGAAACATCAGCAGCCTATCTTTTTTGAGGGTAAAAATCATAGCCACAGTCTACTGTGAGCAGTGGAGGAATGCTGTTATTTCCTCTATCTTCTCAATTTTGCCCAACAGAGGTAGACCTTCTATAATATGGAACTGGTTGTAGTATGTATTAGTCACCTTTCCTGTTGCTGGGACATAAAACCTGACATTCACAACTCAAAGGAAGAGGAGTTTAACTTGGCTCATGGTTTCAGCCCATGGTTGGTTTGTTTCAAGACAGAAACATCACAAAGAAGCATGGAATAGATTAAATATGATGAGTACTTGGTGAACAAGAAGCAGAGCAAGAAGCAGACATGGAAAGGCCAGCGACCATATATAGACATATAGGACCCAAGGTCATGTCCTCATGACATACCCTAAAACACTAAAAAGCGAGCGTCGCTGATCCACTGGGCTTTTCCTAATCTTACCAAGTTACTATATGACAATTAAAGGTTACTATCTGACTCTTGTCAACTCTACATGTTAACACATTTCCTCAAACTGTACTTAATCTCCAAATAAACAGATAGTAAGGTAGTAACCCAGCCTAACATGATACAACTATACTATGTACAACTGAAACACAATTTTCCTTTCCTAAACTCTTCAAAGTTTCATCATTTTTCAAATGCCAAAGTCAAAGTCTCTTCTGAGACCCTATGCAAATTCTTAGCTGTGAACAGATGTAAAAATAAAAAAGTTACATAATCCCAAAGTACAATGGCATAGGGTAAGCATTCCCATTCAAAAATAGAGGAATAGGGGCTGGAGGAATGTCTGAGCAGTTAAAGCACTTGCTTAGCAAGTGTTGAATCAAGTGCTTAAGTACCCGAGTTTGATTCTCCAACACCCCATAAGCTGGGCATGGTGCAGCACACCTGTAATCCCAGCACTCAGGAGGCTGAGACGGAAGGATTGCCATGAGTTCAAGGCCAGCCTGGGCTCCACAGAGAGTTCAGAACCAGCCTGGGCTACCAAATAAGACTCTGTCTGAAAAACAAGAAACAAACACTAAAAGAGGAATAGGGTCACAGAAAAGTTAAGAGACTGTTACAAGACCAAAATCCACCATGGCAAACATTGTATCTTGGAGCCCCATGCCCGGCATTCAGGTTTTATGGTGGTAAAATGTGACATTAGGAGTGCTTGGATGAGTCCTCCTCTGTGGGATTGCTAGTTGTAGTCCACATGGCTTCCCAAGGTGGCTGCACTCTTTACCTACAGCTTTCATGGTAGATATTCTGCATTTCTGGCATCTCCAACTTCCTGGGGTCTAAAAAGCAACTTTAACTTCATTCTTATAGCTTCATACATTGCCCTCACAGGGTCTCCTTCCCTGGCCTCCCAAATCTACCTTTGAAATTTGGATGGGTGCCTCTGTGACCCCCTACTCTTATATTTGGCATGCTAGAAAAAAACAGCATCCTATAAATGGTGCCAAGGTCTGCTGCCTGCATGCGCTGTGGCCAGGCCTTCTTGGACCATGGCTACAGCAGCCTCAGAGTGCCTGGATGGCTGAATAAAATGAAATCCTGGAAAATAGTTTCCAGAAGGCCCTTCTCAGTAGGAGTCTCAACTCGTTTCTGAAATGAAAACTTTGTACTTTTGAATCCTTCAGCCTGCAATGGCAAGGGTGAGGAGGCGAGGAGGGGCAGCTTGCTGATTCTTGACATGCCCTCAAGTCCTCTTTATTATTGTGTCGGTGCAAAGTGCTTAGTTTCCTTTTAAATGGGACTAATCTCTTTAGAAAGCACAAGTCTTTGGCCCCGAATTTACATGTGGTTCCTTTTGAGCCAAACTTTAAGTTTTTCAAATTGTTCTGGTTTGCCTTTTGACTCCAACTCTCATTTAAGTCTTGCTAAAAACAGTCAGCAGTACAAAGTGGAAGTGGAGTGGGTTTTGACTCAAGTATCACCCATTCTCTCACTGTCCTCACTCAACCTAGTAATCTTTCTTCAATGAATGTTTCTCCGTTTGCTGTACGCTCTTAAAAAATTTCAAGGATCTCTAAGAGATTGACTTTTTTAATGATACTGGGGATCAAGCCTGTGATCTTCACACGCAGCTACTTCTCTAGCTCTTCATTTTATTTTATTTTGAGGCAGAGTCTTTTGAAATTGCTAAATTCCCAAGATGAACTTGGAATCGTCCTGCATCAGCATCCCTGAGTACTGGGATTACAGGCCTGCACCACTGGGCCTGACATTTATATGTATTTTTCTTTAACAATCAAAATACTTTGCTACAAGTGGGCCCACTGAGCTCCTCACTCCAGAGTTCCAAACATCCTACTTTTCTATTTGTTTTAATATCATGATTTTCTCAAAAAAGTGAAAATAATGTAAGTTGTCAAGTTGTGAGATGCCGTAGTTGGCCCGCTACAGCCTTTTGGTTCCTTATCAAGGTTATAAACAAGAAAATTAATGGAAACTCATAGTATTATGTAAGAAAGATTAAAGGTAAAAGAAAAAAAAATTAGCTCCTCACTCTCTGTGTAACTAGAACATTTCAGAATTTAGACAATTTAGGAATTCCAAATTTTTATAATCTTAAATCTCTATTCACTAGAAGGAGAGGCTTTTATTTCTGAGAGCCCCTAATTGGAACTGTGGGTGATACGAGCCAACCTTCTGCCTTGCAACTGTTGTTTATTGCATTCCTAACATGTCTGTTTTTCTAAGTATTTGGTAAGTGGCAACAGTGATTTACCATCTCTATATTCACAGCATCTCAGCCCTGCTCCATAGACAGCAGCAGGATGAAAATGAATGTAATAAAAGATTTTTTGAATTTGAAAATCACAATATTTGTGGATGCTGATTGCTTGTGTGGAGGTACAATTAATATCTGCATGGGAATTGAGGGAGAGAAGGATGAAAGGCAAACTATCCCTTGAAATTTTACAAAGCTCTTTCGGTTAAAGGTGTAGTTGATCTGTACCTCAATTAAATCTAGCTGTGTCCTTTTCCATGAATATGTTGATTCATGCAACGAGAAAAATACATGTGGTTTATGAATCATTTTTCACTAGCAAGAGCCACAAAGTTAATTAGCCATCACATGGCAGTGTGTTGCAAAGCAAACTGGGTAATTTGTGTCTATTTTATGCCCATTCTAAATGTTGAAAGACATCCAGGAAGAATAATAATTGGTGGCATTTATTCTTAAAAAACATTCATTACTCTTTCCTTCTACTTAATTTCTCTTACTTCACTGCTGTTTTTTAATATTGGAGACGAAGAGTGATGGGATAAAAGATACATGTTGTAGTTGCTCATTGGTTCAGGCCTGAGATATTTAACCAAAAAAAATAACAATTTGTGGTGTTTTTTCTGGAAACCTGAGTCTGCTTTGTTGCCCCTTAATATTTATTTTCCTTCTTTTGCTTAGATACAGCAACTTAAATTTTAGGTGTCTATGAGAGTCAGCTTTCTGTTACTGTGACCAGGTGGCTGAGATAGGTGCAGGGAACCTGACACAATCCTCAAGGTCACCCTCCTGTGGTCTACCCCCTTGAAGTGGGCTCTATGTCCCATTCCATCATATCTCAATAATACTATCAAATTATTATATCATCCACGAGTTAATCCAGTTGATGAAGGTAGAACCCTCATGATCCAGTCATTTCCCAAGACACCCATCCAGGCCATTTTTAATTTTTAAAAAAATTTTGAGACGGAGTCTCACAAAGTTGCCTGAGCTTTGCTCACACTTTCAATACTCCTGAGTACTGGATGACAGGCCCGTGCCACCAGGCCTGGCTGTGACTGCCTGTGCTATCTTCTGTGTAGGAGATATGGTCTTAAGACTCACTGGGCTTATGAGTTATAGTCATTAAAGTATAACTCTGAGAAATATCCTTAAACATGAGAAGCAGGATCTTTCCCATTTCCTCGTTTTTGCTTTTGGAAGGATACTATGATATCAAGTTCTTAAGGAGCTGCTTGACACATGGTAGAACAAAAGTTACAAAAATCTTAGGTCCCTGCCAACGTCTTGAAACAGCTGTATTACCCTGCACTGTCTGCCTCTGTATATTCTAAGTGAAAGGATAAAATCGTGTTTTTAGGTCAGTACTGATTTGCTTTTACATTCATGCAAAAATAAACTTCACATGAAGCTAACCTATGTGCCGTTGCATTTTACTTAGAATGTGATGAACTTGTAGGAGGTTGTTTTGAAAAAAAAAAAAAGTGCTGTGCTCTTCTATGATAAGTATGGATAATCCAAACTCAGTGTAACATCTGATTAAAAGTAATTCAGGTATAACTGTAACATGTTTCACAACCGCATGTATTTACATTACGCTATTTGTTGAACTTTGATACCTATATATACCTGTGAAATGATTAATTCCATTAAGATAATGAATATATTCATGGGAATTCCTCCTGTTGCTTTTTATGAGCACCCTTTTGTCTTTCTATTTCTTATTTTTTTCCATTTCTACCATCTACTTTCAGGTAACTGAAAGTTGTCTTTTTGTCACTGGGTGTTATTGTGGAGTTATTTTTACTGCTGAACAGTATTGCCCGGCATATCCATGTCAATATTTTTTTTTATTTGACAGTGCAGGTTATTTTTAGTTTGGGACTATTGTAGATAAGGCTTGGATGAACACTTCAGTATAAGTCTTTGTAAACATTGATTTCACTTTTCCTTGGTAAATAAATAGAAGTGGAATGATAGGGATATCTGGTAGGTGTATACTTACATTTTATTAAACTGGCAAACTGAGCCTGCTGGCACAGGTCTATAACTCCAGCTCTCTGGGAGGCTGAGGCAAGGAGATTGCAGATTCAGGCCCATTCTTGACAACTTAATGGAGGTCTGTGTCAATATCAAAAATAAAATTGGGCTGGGACTATATCTGAGTATGATAGGCCTGAGTCCAAGCCCAAGTATGAGAAAGAAAGAATGAAAGAAAGAAAGAAAGAGAAAAAAGAAACTGGCAAATGGAAAGAATGGCATATGACATAGGCAAGATGGCAAAACATGAACTCTCAGCCCTCGTTCTCCCACAGAGACATTGGTTATGAGAGCTCTTCATAGCTGTAAGTACTTTTGTATACCTAAGAGCCCAGTGAAGAGACTTCAGGACACTGTTGGTGCAAATAATCCTGAAATACCCCTATTGAAGATGGATAACACAGGTAAAATAAAACTCATCTTCTTGCACCACATACCTAGTGCCAAGAAACACTCCTCAGCTGGCAATATTTCCTAAGGAGCAAAGTAAGTATAGTGATAATTCTGTATAGAAATCTTCATTAGTTCTATTCTAGTGTTCTTAAGAATGGAATAGTTGAATGCATTGACATCTTATCATATGTTTATAGCTGGTAGGTATTAAGTTTATACATTGATATGAATCTGACCTGTTGTTAATGAAGATATAGTGAGTAGAGCCAGAAGTTGATAGCTTCTGGTGGTTTGGTGTAGCCTAGGTAAGCAGTGTAGAAGACTTTTATTAGTGATGGGTGACATAGTATTGATTTTAGTGGGACATTTTGATAAATCAATATTAAGTTTACTTATATTTATGGTTTAGGTCATGCCTTTTAATGTTAAGAGTTGAGTAGCTGGAGTATTAAACTGGTTTGCAGGTTCTGTGAGGAATTTGTTAGTCTTAAATTATGTTATTATAAATCTATTCAAATTTTAGATAATGACATAGACATTGATCTTGACTTCCAATGTTTGCCTACAAATGTCTTGTTAGTGGATTGCACACAGTTCTGTAATATATTCTTTTTTGACCTAAAAGAGAACTTTAGGCAACCAGCAGAATTAAGTCACTGAGAAAAAAACCTTTAAAAATAGCTAAGCAAAAAGCAGGCATAAATACTAAAATCTGAATGGACTCAAGAAAATTCCAAGTAAATAAAGTCTAATGAAAAAAATCTGCATAGTAGAGACAGAGTCCATTGAACAAAATATGCTTAAACAAATGCAAGAGCAAGTGAGTGAGTTAAAAGAGGATTTCTTATAAGTAACAACAGTTTTAATAGATTAAAAATGTAAGGATTGTAAAGAAAACACAAAAAGAAAAATAAGACCATACATGACATAAATGGAACATTTTAGTAGAGAAGTAGAAAGGTTTCTAAGCTGAACTCTAACATAGAGACATGGGAGATCAGCTTGAGCATTTTGAGGCTCTAAATTATCAGATCTTGAAGATAAGATTGACAAACCAGACCACAGAGTTAGCAATGACTGAAAAACAGAAAGATGAGAAAGACACTGGATGCAATAGTTGATGGTTGACTCAAAAGGAACAAGCACAGATTTATGGGAGTGCAAAAGAAAATGGAGGACAATTCAGAAGGTATAAAGAGCATGTCCAGTGAAATTAAAAAAGAAAATGTCCCAAGTCTAGAAAAAGGAATTGACATTGAGCTATTGCAGGCATAAAGAACACCTGACAACCTTGACCGGGAAAGGCCCTCTCCATGACACATCGTAGTCAAAGTCCTAGGCCATCAACACAAAGAGAGAATACTAAAAGCTGTGAGAGAAACACAGAGAGTAACCTACAAATACGAACCAATCAAAATAGCTTCAGGTGTCTTAACAGTAATTTTAAAGGCGAGAAGATGAAGGAGAGAGATCAAGTGTTCAGAGAACATAAATGCCAGCTCAGATTGTTGGATCCAGCAAAATTATCTGTGAAAAAGACAGAAATCAAAATATTTCATGATGAAGAAAACCTAAAGAAACTTGCAAACAGTAGACCAGAATTGCAGAAAAATATTTAATAGAATATTAGGAAAAGATAGGAAGACAAACAGCAACAGAGACTCCAGAGAAAAAGAAATAAAAAAGAAGAAAATAAACTAACAATAGTGTAGAACAAATAATCAACAGTGAAACATCATAATGATGACAATATATAGCGTATATTATGACTATAATAATGCTCAGTATTAATGGTCTCATCTCTCCTATAAAAAGACACAAATTAGATGGTTGGATTAAAAAAAAAACAAAAATCAACAATGTGCTACTTGCATGAGACACACTTTACCCTACAGAAACTCATATTCTGAAAATAAAAGGATGGAAATGAACACTTTGTGCAACTAGACCAAAAAAACAAGCAAGAGTAGCTATACTGTTGTCAGACACAACAGATTTCAAGCAAAAATAGATTGGAAGACACAAATATACACATTATTTACTGGTCAATGGAATAACCCAATAGGAAAAAGTCACAATTGTCGAATATATGCTCACAATATTATGGTATTTAATTTTATAAAGCAAAACTGATAAATGTTAAAGGACAAATAGGCCTCAATACAATAACTGTAGGAGACTTCAATACATCACAAATAGACAGGTCAGCTACACAAAAAATTAAAGAAATGTTAGAACTAAATCACACTATGGAACAATTGGGCTTAAATGATATTTACAGAATGTTGCATACAACTGCAACAAAATACACTTCTTTTTAGCAGCACATGAATCACTTTCAAAAGTAGGCCGTATCATAGGTCACAGGACATGTTTACCTAAGTATAAAGGAGTTGAAGTAATTCCTTGCATACATTCAGATCATAGCAAATAAAACTAGATCAATAGCAAAAGAAACTATGGAAACTATACAAATACATGGGGACTAAATAATATATTATTGAACAAATAATAGGTCACCAAAAAAAACCCCCAAAACAAAAAACAAACAAGGTAAAATCAGGGAAGAAATCATAAACTTCCTACAGTCACCTGACAATGGAAAAACATCATACAAGCAACTGACACAATGAAAAGAGTGCAGAGGGAAATTTATAGATATGAATGTAAATATTAAAAATGGTCAATCCCAAATATACAATTTTATAATGAACCTCAATATCTTAGAATAAAAGAACAATTTAAATTGAAAACTAGTAAAAAATTTTAAAGATCAGAGCAGAAATTTTTGAAATTGAAACTAAAAGTCAATACAAAAATCAACAAATGGAAAAGAATAAATAAGACTGATAAATATTTAGCTAAACTAACCCAAAGAAAGAAGAAAAAAAGCCCATATTGATGCCATTACAGAAGAAAAAGGTAAAATTACAATGGACACTTCTGAAATTCAGAGACTTCTAAGAAACTACTTTGAAAACTGTTACTACCACCAATTGGAGAATTTGGAAGAAATTAATTAGTTTCTAGACACATAAAAGATAACAAAATTGAACCAAGAAGACATAAAAATTCTCAACAGACCCACTACAAGCCTGGAAATTGAGGTAGAAATGAAGTCTCTACCTAAGAGAAAAGTCCAGGACCATATAGATTCACAGAAGAATTCTACCAGTACTTTAGAAAAGAGCTGTCCCCAATATTTCTCGAACTGTTTCATGGAAAGGAAAGAAAAGGATCATTGACAAACTTATTTCTGGAATCTAGCATTACTTCATGCCAAAACTAGATGAAAGCTTAACTAGAAAAGAAAACTATAGGCTTAGTAAATATAGAGGCAAATATTCTTAATAAGATACTGGTGAAGAGAATTTAACAAGTTATTGAAAAGATCATACACTACGATCAAGTTGGCTTCATTCCTGGGATGCAAGGATGGTTCAACATATATAAATCAATAATGTAATACATCACATAGGCAAAAGCAAAGACAAAAATTATATGATAACCTCATAGATGCAGAAAAAGCTTTTGACAAAATCCAATTTGTATTCATGATTTAAAAAAAAAACTGAGGAAAATAGATGCAGAAAGATCTTACCCAAAACTGACAGAAGCTATTTATGCAAAATCTGCTGCCAACATTAAAGTACATGAAGAAAAATTGAAACCATTTACTCTTAAATCATGAACGTGACAAGGCTATTCACTCTTACCCTCCTATTCAATAGTGTTTGAACCACTAACCAGAACAGTGTTTACAATAACTTTTTTAAAAAGTTACTAATTTTGATGAAAAGTTTAAACTATAAAATATAAAAATTATTTTTTACTTAACTCAAAGTCACACAAATTTTGTCCTGTGTTTTATATTTTAAGTTTTGTCTTTCTAGTTCTATTGAATTGTCTGTGTGTCTATAGGCTGTTGTATATAATGAAGCCTTTTATTCATTATTTTTAATTCTTTTTGGATCAGTTTGTTCATTTTCTTTATAGTCTGTTGCTAGAAAATTGTTAGGTTAACTTAGAGGATCATTTTACTTTGTTATGTTATGACTCTGGTATCCTTGAATTGGTATTTATACACTGGGCGGTGGGGTCAATTGACTCTGGCCTTTGAGACAAATAATTTGCTCCTGGCAGTATATGTTACTGTATTAGCTGGATCAATCATATTGGATTTGGCTTAAAGTGGGTACTTTAGCATACTATCTGTGTAACTTCTTCAGTTGTAATTAAAAATGATGTGTGTGGATGTCTCAGTCTGCAAGGATTATCTGATTGCATTACCAGCTGTGGTGCAACTTTCTGAGTCATGGAGGTTCTCTGGAAGTCCTAGGCATGGTGTGCCTGGCTGCACATGTAGGGTCTTCATTAATTTCTACAGATTATGTAGGAATTTGCTCAACACAGTGGGTTCAAGTGGAGATTACACAGGATGCCCACTAGCAGGATGAAGTTTCTGTTAGTGCGTAATTCTGTTCTGGTGAGGGTCTCTGGGATTCATTCTGTTCCAGACTGCCTGGTCATCTACTTCTATGTTCAAAGGTGCATGGGCATTTTTGACTAACTGCTTTATAAGGTCTTATCAGGTCAAGTTTCTGAGAACAAGATGCTCAACTGCTACTTGGGGCCATAGGAGGATGAGTGAGGCTGCCTGGCTGTTTCTAGGTTAGGGACATAGTTACCAGGACATGGATATTTCCTGGTGGTCTCTGTAAATGAGGTCACCTTGGGGAGGCAGCCTAGATGCCTTATAGAGCTATAGGAAGGTAGATGAGGCCACATGGACATTTTGCAATGCTGGCTTGGATGAGCTGGTAGGGGCAGCTACCTAAGTACTTCATGAGACCCTGGCTGGGCAGGGTTCTGTGCAGCAAGAGCCTGGCTAGGGAAGAACATAACATGGGCATCGTTGTTTCTCCCAGGAAATGCAGTATTGGAGAAACCTAGCAGCTGCCCAAACTGGGTTCAAGTCTTTTGAAAGCTGGAGGATTCTCTAATGATGATTGCCTTAAGTCTCCGTGGCTTGAAAAGAGGGTCAGAGAGACTCTCACCTATCTTTTTCCAACCAAAGTCTTCTTGGATCAAGGTTGCTCTTAAGACCTCTTGTTCGGCCATTACTCTATGTGGAAAGAGATGTCAACTTTACGCTGTTTCATTTCAAGACTTTACTTAATCCCACTCCGGGGGTGAGTTGTCGTGAGCTCTGTGGAGAATCTGCTTTGTGGCTGAATCAAAAATAGATGAAAGGTAGGGGTACTCCGGTGGGAAGACCTCCACTCTAATCGGGTACTTCATCTCCCACTCCTCCCCCCAATAATGCAAATATTGAATTACTGCTTGAGATAGCAAAGAAGTTTGGGATTAAGTGCGACTAAGCTGCAGTTTAGTGCAGAAGACTGAGACAACTTGAATCTCAATGTATGAGGAAATTTCACTCTATAAAAATAGCCGAGACGGTTGGATATATTTTTATTACCCAGACTTTTTCTTGTAGTTTGACATTATTCTTCTTATTTTAGTATATTCGTTTATGAGGATAGCCAATTTCAGGTTAGTTTTAGTTTCTCAGCAAAGAAGACAGCCTCTTATTATATTAGTATAATAAAATACAACAAATTTTGTCAGATTTATGGATTCCATTAACCACAGCGTAAAAGGAGGACACACACAGTGTGGATGGGATTGGTACATGAGGAAGATTTTGCTGAGGGGAGTTAATTTCAAATAGGAGTTAGGGCAGTGGTGGTTGGTGATCAAACGAGTTTAGGTAGAGCCTACTGTAGAAGGCCCTCAAATTCCAGAAACATAATAATTTTGAGGAATTAGGTAAGTACAGCTAGCTATGAAGGAAGAGACCAGCACAAAATGATGCCATGTATGTATATTATAAATATCTATATCTGTAGATATAGGTATATATTTTTTGAGACAGGGGCTTGCTTTAAAGCCCTTGCTATTCCTGAACTCACTGTGAAGCCCAGGCTGGCCTTGGACACACAGAAATCCCCTTGCCTCAGCCTCCCAAGTGCTGGCTTACAGGCGTGTGCCACCATGCCTGGTTTATGTGGTGCTGGGAAATTGGACTCAGGGCAAGCACTTTAACCACTCTGCCGTTCCTCCAGGCCCCAGAATGAAGCCACAGAGGCAGGAAGTAGATCAGATAGGGCCTTGTGAGCCAGCTATTAGCTTAATTTCCCTCTCCTAAACACTTTTAAGAAATAAAGTCAATTACTGGCCTAAGCCTGATATATATTAAATTGGTTATTTCCCACACCAATCCAATTGGTGTTACACATAGGATAATTTAGGTCAAAAAAGTCGCATAACTGCTCAAAGTTGTGTGTGGTTACTGAGGAGCAAAGCCTGGTATCTGGTCCTGGTGCTGTCTGTCCTCCCAGAAGCAATGAGGGCCTGTAGAGACGCACACATGCAGGAGGGTGCCATTAGTTCTGCTTTTCAGAAGTTATCCAGAACGGAGAATTGGAATCTGGGAGGAGCAGGCTGATCAGTTGGGAGTCTATAGTAATATTCAGGGTAAGAGAAGGTGGTGCTGTGACATATAAGAGAGAGAGTGGACACTTAGAGGAGACGGGCAGTAGATTCTCAAGCTATCCATTGATGGGACCCAGGGATCAGAAGTGCCAAAGGTCGTAGTCCTCACAAGAGCAGATACAATGATGGTGCCATTTGATGGATAGTTTAGACTGAAAAGGGCCACGTGAAGGGAAGAATGTGAGTTCAGTAATTTATCTGTTAAGTTTGCAGATAGAAATGTAAAGTAGACATTTAAATGGATAGACATAGGACAAATTACTGAATATGCTAATTTGGAACTCATTCTCAGGTAAATAATGTAAATATTGACTAAAACCATATAGAGATGAAATTGCTTAAAGACAGTGTATAACGACAAGAAAAATTGGATAACTCAAGAATTAAATAAAAACTAGCAAAGTAAGAAATCCCATCACAAGGAAAGCTTAGACAAATGGATTGTGAATTCGAGGCTAGCTTGAGCTATATAGGAAGTTCAAGGCCAGCTTACTCTATACAACGAACAAACAAATAATGTAAAATCAACCCAAAATGTATATACACCTTTGAAGCATCCATAAGGCTACTTTATTGTGCTACAATTTATTTCCTAAATTGTGAAGTTTATGCTAAGAATATTGTCTTCATTACTTTTTCATCACTATGATGAAATGCCTGACATATACAAATTAGGGGAGGAGAAGTTTCATTTTACCTGACAGTTTCAGAGGGTCACAATCAATCCTTAGGTGGCTGGCAACAGCGGAAGCATATGTTAGAGACAGAGAAAGAGGTACTCCTCACAGCACTGCAAACAGGAAGCCAAGTCCCAGAAGGAAGGAAGGAAGGAAGTAGTATATATCCTTCCAGGTCCTGTCCCAGTGATCTCCCCCTACTAGGTCCAGCCTCAGGGGTCCACCCCTTCCGGGTTTAGGCCCCTAATCTACCGCATGCCTACAATCTACAATTCACCACACACTTGTATACATTAATCGCATCCAGTGATCTATGATCTGCCACATACTTGTCTTCCACCACACTCTTATAATCAACCACATGCCCATAATGCATCCCTCCACACCAGGCCCCCATCTCCTAATAACATGGCTCCATAGATGGGCCATACATTCGAATACATGAGACTTCTGGGGACACTCCAGATCCAAACCACAATAAATGTTAACGTTAAACATTAGATTCATGGCATATGTAAAATCATGTGAAGTGCCAGTGGTTCTTGCTGTGATCACCACTGAATGCTGAAGAACTGGGTATATCTATGATACCATCTGATGAGGGAATAATTGTGCACTCTAGGACCATGGGTGATTAAGACAGATCACCCTAACCACAAAGGAAAAAATTGTTTCTTGTTTATTTTCCTTTTATAGTAGAGACTACCTATTTTTGGAAAATACTTTGCCATTCAAAATGTGAAAATTTGTGTGCTAGGGAACAGTATGTTTCAATGATTCTCAGGTTTGGCAAACACCTGAGAATGGAGAGAGATTGAGTTTAACATATTAACTAGTATCGTTCTATTTGCTTGATCAGCAAAAGCTCAATAAATACTTTGATAAAATGGTGTATCTCTTCCTCATAAAAACAGTGAAGAAACTAGGTATCGAAGAATTGCTTCTTAATATATAAAAGGCCATATAACCCAAACCCACAGCAACATTGCTCTGAATGGAGAAAAACTGAAAGAATTTCCTCTAAAATCAGGAATGAGGCAAGGATGTCCATTCAAAATAGCTCTTGAAATTTTAGCTGGAGCAGATAGTTAATAGAAAGCAATGGAAGAGATACAAATAGAAAAAGAAGAAATCGAATTATCCTTGTTTGCAGATAACATCAGTCTACACTTAAATATCTTAAAGTTCCATCAAAAAATTTTAGAGCTGATAAATTCAGCTACAAAGTAGCAGGATATAAAATCAACATGAAAAAGTCAATAGATTTGCTATATAGTGATAATGGATTAGCTGAGAAAGAATTCAGGAAGACAATCCCATTAATGTAATAATACATTATCTTCAGAGGGAAAAAAAAAGCAAAAATACAAACCCAAAAGCAGAAAAGAGTTGGGCTCTGTGGCACAGTCCTGTAATTGCAGCACCCAGAAAGGCTGATGTAGCAAAATGACAAATTTGAGCCAAGTCTGGGCAAGACCTCCAGTACTAAATTATACTAAACTAAACTAAACAAAACAAAGCAAAACAACTAAACTAAACCAAACTAAACACCCAAACAGAATACAAAGTCTACTGATCAATCTAACTAAAGATGCAAATGGCAAATGCCCTCCACAAAGAAAATTTCAAAATATCGAAGGAAGAAACTGAAGACTTTACAAGATGTTTACAGCTTGGAGAATGAATATTGTTAAAATGGTCATACTACCAAAAATTATCTACAGAATAAATGGAATTCCCATGAAAATACCAATCATTTTCTTCACGCAACTAGAAAAAAAATCCCAAAATTTAACGGGAAGACAAAACCACCCACAAGTGCCAAGGCAATTTGAAGGGATGCGTGCAAGGATGGAGGCATCTCAACAAATAATTTTAGGTTTAACTAATAAAATATATGAATTTTGTATGTTTAAAAATTCCATTTCTCATTCATTAATCTGCTTATCATCATTTATTAATCTTTTTGGTAAAAACATTTGTCTTTTTAGTTTTATCAGTCGTTCAACTGATATAAATATAATATTCCAAAATAATAACTTGACTTTTTTCTTTCTTTCTTTCTTTCTTTCTTTCTTTCTTTCTTTCTTTCTTGTCAGTGCTAGATGTTAAACCCAAGTTTTGCTTACTTTTGGCAAGTCCTGTACCACTGACCCATATCCCTGCCTCTGAAATAAACCTTGAATATATTTAAATATCCACTCACTTGAAGAGATAAAATTACAAAGGTAAACACTTGGCAAAAATATAGTAAAAAATATAAAAATGTGGTATGAATAGTTTAAAAACTGTGTCTATTAAAGTTAAACATATACATTCCTTATGGGAATCTGTTCTGTTCAGTTAAAACAGAATGTATGCATATGTTCACCAAAAGATATGTGCTAGAAAATGTAGCACTCAACAAAGAGTAGCATTGTTGATAGCCAGAAACTGGGAACCACCCAGATGCCTGTCAATAACTGGAAGGAAAAATGAAATACTATACAAGAATGTGAGTGAGCAATATACAGCCATACATGTATGGATTATTATTTTTTAGAAAGGTAGCAAAATATTTCAATGGAGGAATAAGAGTTTTTCAAAAATAATGACAACAACTAGACATCAAAAATTGGTTATTGGAAAAAAACATTACCCAAGTCACAAAAAGTAATTTGAGATTGATCACTGACCTAAGTATAGAAACCAACACTACACAGTTTCTATAGGAAAAAGACAGAAGAATACACTTATGTCCTTGGCATAGGAAAAATTTTTGCTACATAGGATGTAAACCATTAACCATAAAATATATGATAAACTCAACTTAATCCAAATTATAATCTTCTGGTTTAAACAGATACTTAAGAATATAAAAAGAAAATCATTCTGACTAGGAGAAAATATTTTTCTGAACATCTAACACAGGGCTTATATTCAGAATATACAAAACAATTTATACAAATCAATAATTAAAATGCGAACAATTTGATTTAAAATGGGTAAGCTACTACAACAGACCTTTTACAAAAGAAAGCAAGGATATGGAAAGCCACCCATCACCTTTACGTATAGCGAAAATACAAATTAAACCTAAAGTGATATAGCACTTACAGCTTATATAGTGGCCATAGTTAAAGGGAATAGAGCTTAGAAGTTTGTAATAAGGAATAAACATACGTATTATTTCCTCTAGATTTGGCAGGAAACCTTTTATCACGTTAGACACTGGGCTTGCTCTAAAATACAGTTGACTCCATGGGAAGTGTGAACATTTTGTGCAGTACCTGACTGCCATATTTTTGCATATATACTCTGGAAAATCTGGAAGAATCTTGAGTGAAGAAGCTGGTTGGGAAAGTCATAGCTACTAATGGGTAGTAACTGGTAACTCCTGAAAATGCATAGGGTTTGGGTTTATTGGCTCTAATGTCTAATAATTTATAATAGCAGTTAACATGGTCTTTCTTTGTAGAAATACCTTAGAGTTAAGACCCATAAGCTCTGAAGAAAGATTTCACCAACTCCCAAGAATATGAAGGCTGATGACCAAGTCTTTAACACCTGGGCCTTTGGCGAACACTCCAGATCCAAACTGCAGCAGGTCAAACAAATAGCCATAAGAAATAAACCAAGTTTCCTCTTGAGAGCTACTACCCAAGATAATGGATCTGAATTGCAAGCAAACAGCTTATTGATAAAACCCCACCAATGAGATACAGCTGAGGGAAATGTAGCTATCAGGCAGCCCATAAGACTGCCAAAGGACTGGGATGGAACATGCCACGTGGTTTATTAGTTGTTGGATATCAGATGGAATTCTTCCTCCCTGAGCATCACTTTCCACTTATATTGACAATTGTGGATCAACATAATTCAAAGGGACATTTTTGAGCATCAAATTAACCAAAGATGAGTAATACATGTGAAGGTGTTGTTTGCACTGTCAACACCAATTCTGTAGATACAATGAGAAAAATTTCCAAATTTGTTTTATGAATGGTTTTTGTATTTTTTAGGACTTTAGCAAAAAAAAAAAAAAATCCCCTGTTCCTCTTACTGTAGCCTACCCTATTTTTTGTGAAATCATCATGTAGAACTAATGCTATTCTTAAAAATTGTTTTACCGTTAGATGAAGAATATTTAAAGCGACAGGGAATCTTATGGAGCCACCAAGAGTATTAAAGGGGAACTTTCAAAAGCTCTTCTCATGCAAGTTAAGTGAAAATGCATTTCTAGCTTGCCACATAGATCAAAATTGCCTGCTCAAGGAACTCAGTCCAGTCTGCAAGTGGGTGGGCTCACTGTGTCAGTGAACACAAAGCAGTAGGAGGAGCCGGCTGCTGTCCTGGGAATAGCAGTGACAGTCTGATGGTAAACTATTAGTAGGTCAAGTCCTGCTGTAAGTATGGATAGGAAATTCAGAAGGAAGATTCAGGCAAATTTGGTCAGCAAGGAGGAAAGTACACTGATTCTTTGAATACACACTTAAGCCTAATACAAATTGTAAGAATGGAGCAGGTTGGAATGGCTTAGAAGGTAATTTGTGAAGAAAGCGAGCCTTGTGGTTGTGTCTTGAAAATGGTGAGAATTAAAAAGACCAAGGATAATTTTTCAAGATTTATAAACAAGGGAAATGATACACTGAATATAGATTAATGGGTGAGCATAGTTTTAAGACACCTAGGCTGAAGTTATGGGTGTCATGTGAGGGGAATGGAAGACAAGGGAGCTGTTGAAGATTGCTCCTGGGGAAGTGAGCTCTGAGACAGGGTTGCATGTGCAGGTGACTTCGAGGGGAGTAATCTTGGCATCAACATCTACAGGGAAATTAAGTCAGGAAGAGTGGAAGAAAAAAGCTGAGCTGTGGTTTCGCTTCTACTGATGTCTGCAGGGAGCTCTGGAGCTCGGGTGAGCCCCACATCAATTTCTCGTAGTTTGGCTTGCCCCAGGAAGAGGGCAAGGCTTTGGGCAAGGTGTGTCTCTTCAACTAAAGGCATCTTCCTAGAGAGAGAGGCCTTATGTGAATGGCCAGCTTTCAAGCATCTCAACAGGGGGATGGAAATTCTTAAAGTTTCACAATACTTACTCATTGAAATAGGATAACTTCAGATAATGAAGAGCTTAGAATAGATTGGGGGCAGGATAAAAGAAGTAAAGCATTTGTCTCCGACATAAAATGTGGTGGAGAACCCCCAAAAACTCAGTAAGAAATTTAAATGAAATTTTAAAGCAATAGTTAAAAAATTAGTGAAGAACATCTATAATGAACAGAATATTAAAAAGTTAATTTTTATTTGTTTACTTATTTTAGAAGGACTGGTATTAGCACTGTTTCCTTTTGCCTCAGACTCCAGAGTGGCTTGGTAGGACAGTGCTGGAGGTTATGGTATTTATCCATAGAAGATTGGAGATCATTACAAGTTTTCCTCTTTCTGCTGACCTATAATAAAATAGTATTTAATTGTAACATCAAATGTGTTTTCAATGCCAAAATGTTCTTAACTAAAAATCTGGCAGATAACACAAGAGGAAAGAACAAGCTAACATCAGTTATATACTGGCACAGGCAGAATTCAGGCAGTTTGACTCAGTGACTTGATCAATATTTTTAGTGATCAGTTTCTCTCCAGGGCTTGGGCTACCTTCATTTCCATGCTGACTTTGCTCTGCTGGCTGTCCTTATGGTAAACATGTGGCATAACATTCTCAATCAACCAAGTCCACAGAAAAAATTTCATTTCTTTCTACAAAACCCCAGCTAAATAGTTACCTGATTTGAATAGAAATTCAACCATGGGTCCGTCATTGTGACCCAGGTGGATGGGATATTTTGATTGGCTTAGACATAAAGTACACCCCTGTCACTGACGGAAAATGCATTCAACCCAAACGATGCGGTTTGATGGGTAGTTTCTACCAAAGTTAGAATAGTTGCTGGGAATACCACAGCATGTGAACATTTCTGTCTGGTCTGTGTCCATACAAACATATGTATAATTACAATGCTGCAATTGTTTTTTGAGTTGTGCTACATAGCACTTTTATTTTTAAAAACATTAAGTGGTATCTGAATACTACAAAAAGCAAGTACCACAGGGTATAAAGTATAAATCTCCTGTTCTCCAAAAGAAAATAATTTCCTCCTCAAAGATGCTCACTGTTATTTTCAAATCTTTCTATGTAACTAGCTCAGTTAAAAATATATTTTTGCTATTTATCTTTTTCAAAAAAGATGGTCTATGTATTATATCTTTCAACTGAAATTATATTATTTGTATAGCTATTTTACATTTTATTGAACAATTTGCATGTTTTCACTTGGAAATATTCTTGGATATCTGTAAATGTTAGTTCTCACATCATTTTATTAAGGCTTATTTCATGGTGTTCACTGACATGGTTATTTTCTTAAACATAGTTGATTTAAGCATACCTATGGGGTGAATATTTTGTTTCCTACTTTTTAATACTACAAACCAAGCTGCAATGAGCACACACACACACACACACACACACACACACACACACACACACACGCGCTTCTATATAAAGGAAAACAATATGAACTAAAGACACATCTAAAGATTAAGAATTTATTTAATTTTGGTAGACTTACTTTTCTTCAGCTCCCCGTATATTCTAGTTATGAGCTTCCTATCTGAGATGTTGGTGGTGAGTATTTTCCCCCAGTATGTTGGTTCTCCTTTTACAATGTTGATAGTTTCCTTTGCTGTGCAGAAACTTTTTAATTTGACAAGATCCCATTTGCTAATTGAAAAGTGGGCAAATGAAATGAAGAGGTAGTTCCCTCATGAAGAAGTTCAAATGGCCAATAGATATACGAAAAGATGTTCAACAACTCTAGCCATAAGAGAAATACAAATCAAAACAATGCTAAGATACCACCATCTCACTCCAGAGAGGATGGCCTATATCAACAAGTCAAATGCTAATCAGTGCTGGTGAGGCTGTGGGGAGAAAGAAACCCTCCTGCACTGCTGGTGGGAATGTAAATTTGTACAACCACTCTGGAAAGCAGTATGGAGAGCTCTCAAAAGACCGGACATAAATATCCCTTTCGATCCAGTGGCACCCCTCCTGGGAATATATCCAAAAGAGGCCAAAACAACACACAGCAGAGATATATGTATACCCATGTTCATAGCTGCACAACTAACAATAACTAAAATATGGAAGTCACCAAAATACCCGTCAACAGACCAGTGGATACACGAACACTCTCAATCTTAAGCTGCATTCGGAATTAGTCACTGTCCCATTTGATTTTCGGTTCATCCCTGAAAGATTCTCTTTCCTCTAGAATTTTTGTCCCTGTAGTTTCCATTGCTTTCTAAAGAATTAAAAATAACACATAACAGAGATACATATATACCCATGTTCATAGCAGCATAATTAACAATAGCCAAAATGTGGAAGACACCAAAATACCCATCAACAGACCAGTAGATACACAAATTGTGGTATTTATACACAATGGAATACTATGCATCTATAAAGTCCAACATCGTGGAGGTTTTCAGAGGCAAATGGAAGAAACTTGAGAACATCATGCTTAGTGAAGTGAGTCAGAAGCAGAAGGTGAAATATCGAATGGTCTCTCTGATATGAGAAATCCATATCACAATTTTCTCACAGAACTTAAATTGGAAAATAATGGGACCTGGGTTTGGGTGGTGTAGCTAGGGGGAGTGCCAAAAGGAGAGAGGGAAAGGTCTTGTAATCTTGCCAAGATACGTATATGCATAAAAAGCTCAAGATCACTCACTGTAAACTTCAAATTTTGCACTTATACACATCAATAAAATGGGGGGAAATAAAAAATGGGGAAAATATAAGATGAGTAAAAATTTAATTCACACAGTATGCACATATGTTATGAAACACAATTTTAAATAATTTTGAGATTATATCTACATAGCAGAGTAAAGACACAATCCTTGTAAAAATGAAATATTATATTCTCTATATGTGATGTGGCCCTGAGTGAAGCCATTTTTTAATTTTTGAAAATTTATTTCATATACATTTATGTTTTTCACTTTAAAGTTGTTATTTTTGTTAGAATGTTTTATAATAAACATTAGTCACATTTCACCTGAGGAATTGGTACACAGAAGCATGTTATCACCACCCTTTTCTTCCCCCCTTGTCACCCACTCATTCCTGCTTCCGAAAATCTTTCTAATTGTTCTTTCTATAAATTTTAAACTTTTAAAATACTGTATATTACTCAGTTATAATAATTCAGACCACTTCTGAAACGAGTTGAGCTTGATTTTAGCACAGTGATTTCATCTCTGTGCCATCACCCTTCCTCCTCAGGACTGGATTTCCCCCAAATTTAGAAACCTTAGTTCCAATAGAGAAACGCAACCTATGAGTATAAACTTGGGTTGTGCAGCTGGCCGCTGTCCCTGAGCATGTTTCTGTGGTTGGGTTTTGTCCCACTGAAATTCACTTTTAGCATATGAGGAACTACTGGTCGTTTTTTTATTTTGTGAGCTCCCTGTGCTAATTCTTTTACTGAAGGCCTGATATATGTCTTCAAGTCTTAAACGTATTTGGGTAATGTGATACTTTGGATCTGGAATGTCTCCTACAGCCTCATGCTTGTGGACGTGGTGGGATACTAACGGAATCGTGTGCTGTTGGAAGGTGCAACCTAGCAGGAAGGGGCAGGTGCTTGGGTCTTGACCTGGAGGGATTACGTCAACTTATTGAACTGAGGAAATGCCCAAGGCAGAGCTTTCAGGTGTGTGTGGCAGACTTGTGAGCAAAAAAAATGAGAGAACACCCACGCTGAGTGTGGGCATCCCCATTGGCAGCTTGAACTACATGAAAGGAACGAAAAAGAAACATCATTACTGCTTTTCTTGGGAAAGCTCTGGCCCTGGCCTTCGTCTCCAAACACTGACCCCCTCACTTGGCTTTCTGTTGGCTTTCTGTCTGCCTTGCCATGAAGGGCTCTGCTGGCTGCCATGAATGTACTGTGTGAGATCTTTTGAAACTGTGAGATAAAATAAATCTTTCCTTCCTTAAGTTGTGGATGTTGGATATTTTGTCTCAGCAATGAATTGAGTAGCTAAGAAAAGTAATAGATTTTTTTGAGCCTTTCATATTTGAAAAAATTTTTTTCTTTCTACATGCATGGCCACATGGGTTGGTGTCAGAATCCTGAGTAATATCCCTGTTGTGTCTACCGCAGACCTCCGGAGCTGCTACCTCCTGGCCTCCGTTCCTGCTGACCGGGAGGCTGGCGCTGCCCTGACATCTCGCCCTGCAGGGTAATTTGTACCTATATACCTCAATAGTTATTTTTAGTTTATTTTTCATAAAGCCTGTTATACACTCACTTTGATTCTAAAGGATATACTTTTTCCTTAAGATTATTCTTTTTATTAGCATGTCTTTGTGATACATAGTAATTGCATTAAACTTGAGGGATTGGTGCACATGTGTATCCTATCATAGTCACTTCTACTTCTCTTCTCCCTTCCCATCCTCCATTCTCTCCTTTTCTCCATATCTGTCTCCCTTCTCCACCAAATCTATGTCTGTGTTTCTTCTCATCGCTCTTTTACTTTGCTATTTCATTTATTCATACTTTTGGTTTTTCATATTAGAGAAATCATGCAAATTTTAGTTTTCTGTTCGTGAAACAGCTTGCTAGCATCATGGGCCCAAAGTACATCTATTTTCCTACAGATGATGCATATTTATCTTTCTTTATGGCAGAATAGTATTTCATTGTGTGTACATATCACATTTTCTTTATCCATGCGTCTCTTGGTGGACATGCTGGTCCTTCCGAGATGGAGCTATTACACCGTGTGCTGTTTTGAACATGGTCACGCAAGTGTTGCTGTAGTTGGATAGCTTCAACGCTTTTGGAAGGTACCCAGAAGAAGTATAGCTACATCAAATTGATTACTCTTTTCAATTTTGTGAGGCATCTTCATACTGATGTCCAAGTGGTTATAGCAATTTACAATCCCAATATTTACACAGAATGTTTTATTTTCTTCCACAGCCTCACCAGCGTTTGTTGCATATAATTTTTTTTTTTTTTTTTTTGAGACAGGGTCTTGCTCTGTAGTCCAGGCTGGTCCTGAACTTATGGCAATCTTCCTGTCTCAGCTTCCCAAGTGCTGAGATTATAGGCTTGAACCATCACACGTTGTTTATGTGATGCTGGGGATTTGAACTCAGTTTCTTGAGGTCTTAGTAGTATGCATTCTTACTGAGGTAAGATAGTATTGTTTTGATTTGAAAATGAATCATTTTTACTTGCAGGTTCAGTTCTTCTGCCATTTCCGGGAAACTTTTGGCTTCGTTTTTGGTGTTTTCATTGCCAGAGACCCTGGCCTTGTTGTATTTGTCTTTATATCTTTCATTTTTTCTCTGATTACTTTAATCTATACTTTTCCCTGGTATTCCTTGTGCCTTTCTTAGTGCTATGACTTTACTTCTCACATCCATTTTAAAAATTACTATACAAGTTATGAACAGCAGTGGTTCAGTACTTAGGTGTTCATTTCATTGCCTTATATTTGGGGTGGTGTTTTTAAATTCCTTTCATTATCCAATGATCTTGTCTTTATGCTTGTGTTAATTAAATTCAAGATTTCCACAGTATCAAAAATTACAAGAATTCTGCTTGTGTTGTTTGGTTTATATTTTCCATACTGCATGGGCTTCTCTCTCTCATGCTATATATCTGACTTTATTTTTAGTAGTATATATTTTAGTCAAGGTCCTAGCAGAAAACAGATAGTACCGTCTAAATGTCATGATAAAGATAGAGCTAATAAAAAAACTGTTTACAAAAATATAAGAAGGATTTAGAGATTCCTAAGCCAAGGAAAGTTAGGACAGAACTTACTGCTCAGCAACATCAGGGAGCCATTACCGAGTGAGACCAGAAGAGGAAAACAAAGGACGTGGGTTCAGAACTCAAAGCAGGTGGCTACAGAGGAGGCCACTGGATAGGAATGGAGGCATTTTATAGAGAAACAGACTTATCCATTGGGGCCTGACTGTTGGGTCCCTTCCAATCTTTTGCAGGTATCTTCCAGCAGGGAAAGGCAGATGTGTAAAGATCCACTTTCCAGGTCTCAGAGAATTCAGCAAAGAATGGAGAAGGGGTGGGGGAGAAGGACAATGGGCGACATCTAGTGCAAGAAACACCGCTGGTGTTCCTCAGTTTACATTGGGGTGTCCGTCCTGAGCTGCTTCCTACTTTGATGGAGTGTAGGTTAATTCTCCCTAGCACCTCCATGACCCGTCTACGTTTGGTCTTTCTTTCCTCCACCTTATACTTTGAAATTGAGGTGCTACTCTAATTTCACTTCTTTGATTTCAGAATATGTAGAAATAAAATATAGAAATAGGAGGAAAAACAGAATTCAGGATATCTGACTTAGATATTTCTCTTTCTTCCCCGTTTTCATTAAAATTTCTATTTTAACACTCTCTTTACCAAGAAAAGGACTGCTTTCAATCACAGGCTTTGACTAATTTCCCCAGAATTTTTTCTATGTCTATGATGACCTTACTTTCGCTTCCTTCAATGAGGAGGGAATATAATGAAACATGAGACGACGACGATGATGGTAACCCCAGGGATTGAACTGAGGCCTTTCACACTGATCCGGATCTCCAGCCCATTTTTTATTCTTATTTGAGACAAGTCTCACTAAGTTGCTAAATTGCCCAGGCTGGGTTCAAATTTGTGATCCTCCTGCGTCTGTACCCTGAGTGCTGGTATTACAGCCCTATACCACCAGGCCCAGCGAATGAAATACTGTTTATTTCCAGTTCTTAACTTTTCTTCCCTCCCCCCATTTTATTGATATGTATAAGCACAAAATTTAAGGTTTACAATGAAGTTGAGCATTTTGTGCACACACCTTTCTTGTCAAGGTGACAAGAACTTTCCCACTCTCCTTTTGTCCCTCCCCCTAGTTCTTATTTTTCATGCATGGAGCTCTTTTTATGTCAACTTAGCATATATGCAATTTTCCTGCTATGTTTTCACTTGCCTCTTCTTATAATTTTCTTTATTTAACAGTAGATTCTTAGGTTCTTTAGGGCTGCATTTCTACATATATATTTCTTATAATTAGTAATTTTACACACCAATATTACTCCTAATCTGCAGGAGAATTTTTTACTGTTATTCTACAAAACTTTTACAGAGTCAAACCACTTTTTTTATTCAAGCAAGGCAGGAAACATCTAGGTTATCTCTTTATCAAAAGTCCAAGCATGTAGATTCCCCCAGCTTTATTCGATGGTGACTTGGGCACTGGTCAAATCCTGTTGTCAAATCTAAGTTTAGAGGCGACATTGCTGTGAACAGCAGCCAACTAGATTTCTAGTACTGAGCAGGCACTTGTCTAATGCATCTTGGCTGCTCGGATGCAGGAGCTTCTTTTGCTCCCAATTCTGGGCTGCCTGATAGTCGGAACAGATGCCATGCATGAGATCCTTTAATTACAGGCACGACCACAGCCAGGGTTGTTCTGCCAGGAAGTCCTCATGTCCAACTAGAGCACCTCTCTGGAGGGCCTGCTCAGATTACGCTGTGCCGTTATCTGGAGGATGTGACACCCAAGCTTCTGTCCACTTCACGTTTTGTTTTGATGATTAGTTGCCTCTGGGTAGACACAGAAGGAGAGGAAGGGGCGCTGATTGTGTGTTCACTTCAGGGATGTGACTGGACACTGGCAGAGCACATTTAAAGACTGTTTTCTGATACTGATTCTCTACAGTAGGAGGCTGTGGCAAGCAAGGAACACCTTTTTATACTTTCTTTCAGATAGTTGGTATTTTACAATTGCTTGGGCAGTCCTGCCTCATCAGCTGTCCTTATTTTTAAATAAATTGGATCATGCATGTTTGAAGTTCACAACATGATGTTGTAGGATACACACAGGTAGTAAACCAGTTCTTAAAGTGAAATGCAACATATCTATTATTTCACACAGTTAAAGGTTTGTGATAATAGGAGTCACAATTTGCTTATTTAATGAAAAAAATAAAAACAGCTCAAATGTACAATTGAGCACAGTCTTCATATTGTGCAATAGAGCTCTACACTTGCTTGTTCTACCTGCTTGTACTGTTTATCTAACGGTTTTTAGAGTTAACAGAAATGTTCCTCAGCTTCTACCATAGTTTTTGGTGATGTTCTGAGTTTCCACCTTTTCTGGGTGAATCATTTTCTTCATTTTTCTTCTATGAGATGAAGCACATAACTAGCTTTTATGTGGCTGGAATGATGCCACTTCTAACTGGGAGCTGCACTTCCCTTGTGCTTGAAAACAAATATTACTTAACAAATGTGCACATTAAGTGTGCAATCATCCTTCCTTGGTCTGAAGAAATGTAAGATACTTTCTGACCATTGGACAGTTTTTTTTTTTTCTTTGGTGATGTTGTTGCCTTAGTTAAAGAGGAAATTCCACAGCTGGTGTTTGAAAGAATCTCACAGGTGATGTACAATCGTGTTTATAGTCACTTCATATGTGTGTCTACAGGCCCTACATACATGAACATACTACATACATGAACATTTTGACTAAATTAAGTTTAGTAATAATAAATTATTGCTGACTAAATACATCAGAAAAGAAAGGTACGTGTACTGACTAGAAAATTTCCAGCTTGGTTATTTGGTAATAATGAGATTGAACTGTAGCTCCTCTTTTTTGTGACTGATGGATGAAGATTGTTTTAATTAATTGTGTGCTTTTTGTGACCTTTGAGGGACCCGACCCCACAGCTAACCTATGTGAACTATATCAAGACTGGAGATGCCAGAATGACCCCATAGGCAGCACACGAAAAGGGGTTTATTCTTTGTATTGGATCATCTCATCAATAAGTGTGTATCTAAGTTGTGTCAAGGGTTCTGCCCTGGCAGCTAATTTGTCTCTTACATTTCTGATCCTGGAAATGCAAATTTTTGCTCTCTTTCCCACACACGTCCATGTTTCTTCCCATCCTTTCTTTTTGTCTTAAATACAGGCACATGACTAATCCAATTATGGATTCAACTTTTACCTTCTCCATAAGCTCTATTTTACAGTACTGTTAAAAATGGCAACTCAAGCCCTCATTTTTATGACCTCTACCTCCCTTAATAAGGTCTAAATTAATTTTAAGGGAATTGTCACCTTCTAATATTGCTATAGTTTATGTAGTATTTTAATCATATGATTCTCTATCCATGCTAATACATAAACTTGGTAAAGGCAAGCACTTCTCTGTTTTCTTCATGGTTTTCTTAGGCATCTACAATACTGACTGTCATAGGTTAGGTGTTCAATGATTTTTTTTTTAAAGTATGAATCCAGTAGTGAAGCAATGCCACTTTCCTTTGCCTTACTAAGATGCTTTAGAACTGTGTCTCCCCTGAAATTTTGTCAGTTATTTTTCTCCATCTGTGATTATGGCTAGCATGTTTTCCTCTTCTTCAGGCCGTAAAAACATGATGAATCTTTTTTCTTTCAAAAAAATGTAGACAGAAACTGCTTCCATCTTTAATGTTCTTGGTCACCTTCCTGATATCACAAGTCTTCTGGAAAGAATGCAACAATTGTTTGATTGCTTGTCCCCTTTGAAACTCATGTTGAAATTCAATCGCCATTGTCATGCTATTAGGGAGTGGGATCTTCAAAAGGCCTTCAGGTCCCTTCTTCCTTCAGAAGTGGACTAACCTTGCTGTTGTGGGGATGGATTAGTGATGAATGGATGGATATAGCTCCTTCCCCTCTCGCGCACGTTCACATTCGCCCTGTGACGCCTTCGATCCAATATGATGCGGCAAGAAGGCCCTCACCAGAAGCACCTTCTCCTCAGTTTTCCACCTTCCACAACTGTAAGCCAAATAAACTTCTGTTGTCTTAATTTACCCAGTCCATTGTATTCTGTTAGAGCCCCAGCATGTGAATTTGAGACAGATGTGTCTGTTTTAACCTATCGACCCAATTTAATGCTTTACTCTTGGGTTTCTTTTTCAGCTAGAGAACTGAAATCGATAATGAAAACTGAAAATGATGTTTTCGTAATCCTTACTTTCCTTTCATCTCTTTGTTGGCTTTCCCAGTGGTAGCTAACCCGTCATCTTGAAAGTTTTGCCCTTGTTGGTTTTTTATGTTGACTGGTTTTTTCTTTTTGCCTTACCAGGTGTATGAGTTCCCGCCTTCTTGGTATCGCTGCTTGCTTCTCCATCCTCCTCCTTCACCAGTGCTTAGGCTCCGGCTCTTCTTTCTCCTCACTTTATACAGTCTCTAGCTAGTTTTACATAACGCCAGAGTTGTTATTATTTACCATTAATTTCATCTGTTTTTCACATTTTCATTTTCTTTCTCACTTCATACCTGTTTTGCTACTTTAATATGAGTGTTTTCAACTTGATACTCAAAGGCACTTCAGTGAAACATACCTAAAATAGATCATTAATTTTTTTTGTGTGTGTGTGTGTGGTGCCAGGTGTTGAACCTCACGCTAGTGCCTCACCTATGCTAATAAATCACTCTAGCAGCAAGGTATGCCTCCAGTCTTATGTTATTCAGACTCTAACCCTACACACTCCAACCCCAACTCCTGCTCTGTTACCTCACTACATTCCAGTCACATATTTTATCAACCTAGACACATGGGTGCCATTCAGGACTCTAACACCTACATTACTCATTAATTATTTCTACTTCTAACAGAATTTATCTACCCAGTTACTTGCGTTATCATCCCTCTAATCTCCATATAGATCGGTTTCTATCCTCTCTCATCTCGATTATTGCAATATTTCATTAACTTAGCATCTTATTAGCTAGTCTCAGTTTAACAGAATTTGTATACAACTCAACCTTTGCAAACAACTTCAATCTCAACACTTACAAAGTCCCAAATTCCGTCAGAAAGAGATATTTGTCCCTTTCCTTAACAGAATTAACAGAAAAATATAATTAATAGAAAATATATATGAAACTGTGTAAGGAGATTTATTAGGTAAGCTTACCAAGTCAGAGGTGGAGATCACAATAGCTGCTTGCAAGATCAGAAGGGAGTATCCAAAATGGGGCAGCACGTGGGACAGCTGGGGGACCTATAGCTGTTCAAACAGTAGCGTGGAGGTCACAGAACAAGGGATGCCATAACCATTCACAGATGTAGGCTGCAGAACAAGGAAATCAAGGACAGAGTACCACTCCAAGATCAAATGTCCAGAAGCTCGGCGGAGAACAGCTAATGCCAATCTGTGCCAGATGTCAGTGTCCAGACAGCAAAGGCTGAAGCTCTTCCAGGAGTAGTGAAATCTTCCTTCTTCCTTTTCTTTTTTTTCTCTGTCTAAAACAAAAAGGTAGTAGCTCATATTTAATTGTCAATACCCAAGTTCAAGGTGGACCTATAGATCAGTCATCCCTAGACACACCCAAAACTAGATTCTATTGATCTCCTAGGTATTTCTAATTTATTCAAGTTGGTGTAGCATGATTAACAGTCACAGTGTGCCCTTTGTCCACTCGACAGCTAGATACATCTCCTTTAACCATATATAACCTCCAAATACAACAGCCAAATTCACATTTGTGCTTAACATAATATGACAATTCTGTATACAAAAAAGTGGACTGTTTCCAGACTAGAAGTCAGAATTTTCTCTTTGAGAGATGTTTACTTTTCTCCTGATGTTCCATAACTTAAATATTATAATGTAGATTTAATAATACTTATCAATATTAGCCAATCAGTGTTAATGTTACAAATACAGAAAACAAAGATGCCCAGTTAACATATGTGTGTATGTGTATAAACATATTAACAAAATAGGAAAGACATACTCATGACAATTGTAACCCTCTTTTATGTAACTGGTCACTTGAGAATAGCTCATAGTTGTAACTGCCTTCATCTACTACACATTGTATGTTCCCTCGGCCCTCACGGTGCCTTTGTTACTATATTCACAACATCAGTATTTCTTGCAGACAAATACTTTATATGATATTGTTCCTTTGTTTCACTTACTTGACTCTATTATTTATACTCTGAATTTCTTATAGTAGATAGACAATATTATATTTAATCTCCTGAGTCTGATTGTTTCACCAAGTATAGTGATCTCAAATTGTATCTGTTTACCTACAAAAGACTCAAATCTATCTGTCTTTATGGCAGAGTAGTACTCCATTGTGGATATGTACTACATTTTTAAAATCCATTGCTCTATCGATGGGTGTTTTGGCATTTTTCATGGCTTAGCAATTATTAGTTGTGCTGCTGTAAATGTGAGTATGAATGTATTTCTGTTGTTATATGCCACTTTTAATTCTTTTGGAAAGATAGCCAAAAAGGTATCATCGGGTTAAATGGAATATCAATTTTCAATCTTTTGAGATATGTCCATACTGCTTTCCATAGTGATTGTGCCAGTTTACAATCACAGTAGTAGCAATGCAAGAGGGTTCAAATTTCCCCCTGCATTTTTATCTGTATCTATCGCTCCTTTGTCAAAGATTAGATTGCAGAGGTTGTTTGAGGTTGTTTCTGGATCATCTATTCTATTCTATTGCTTAATCTTTCATTTTTGCGTTAATATTATATACGATTTGTCACTGTTGCCTTGTAATGTAACTTGATGCCTGGAGTTAAAATGCCGCTGGCCTTTGACTTGCTTCTCCGCGTTGCTTTCATTCTTCTGGATCTCTCTTGGTTACATGTGAATTTTAAGATTTTTTTCAAGTTCTGTGGAAAATATTATTTGTATTTGAATTGAAATTGCATTCAATCTGTATATTAGTTTTGACAGTATAACTATTTTATCAATGTTACTTCTGCCTATCCAGGAACTGGGTATATCTTTCCATTTTCGAAAGTCCTCTTCAATTTCTTTCTTCACATACTATTGTTTTCCCTGTAGAAGTCGTTCACTTCCTTGGTTAGTTTTATTCCTAGGTATTTGCTTTTTTGAGGAGTTACTGAGAATAAGACATTCTTCTCAGTTCTTTCTCAGTGAGTTCATTGTTGTTATAGAGGAAACCTACTGATTTGTTTGTATTAATTTTGTATCCTGCATCTTGGCTGAATTTGTTAATTCTAAGAGTTCCTTGGTGGAGTTTTTGGAGTCTTTTGTGTAGAAAATTATGTCATTTGCAAATAAAGATAGTTTAACTTTTTCCTGTCCAATAGCTTTTTCAATCCCTTTTATTCACCTTTATTCCATTTTCTTGCCTGATGATTGTGGTTAAGGTTTTAAGTACTGCACTGAATAGCAGTGTTAAGTGTGGGCAGTCTTGCCGTGTGTTTCTGACTTAATGGGAAATGCTTTGAACTTTTCATATTCAGTATATTGTTGGCACTAGGTTTTAGTAAATGGTTTATATTAGTTGGAGGTAAAATCCTCTTATTTCTATTTTTTGGAGATTTTATCATGAATGCGTGTTGAATTTTGTCACTGGCTATTTTTGCATCTGTTGAAATGTTTGTGTGACTTTTGTTCTTGCTCCTGTTTATGTGGTAAATTACACTAATTGCTTTATGTAGGTTGAATCATATTTGCACCCCCGGAATGAAGCCAACTTAATCATGGTGTGTGATCTTTTTAATGATTTGATGAATTCTGTTTGCCAATATCCTATTAAAGATTTGTACATCTTTGTTCATCGAGGAGGTTGGCCTATAGTTTTCTTTCTTAGTTAAGTCTTTGTCAGTTTTAGAGTTAAGGTAATGCTAGCTTATAGTAGTGAGTCTGGCATAGTTCCTTTTCTTTCAATTTCGTGGAACAGTGGTGGTGACAGCTCTGAAGTGTTAGTAGAATTCTGTTGTGACTCTAACTGGTCCTGGACTTTTTGTAGGTAGAGTCTTTATTATTACTGCCTCAATTTCCATGTTTATTATCAGTCTATTCAGAGTTTTTGTGTATTCTTGGTTCAATTTTGGCATCTTGTATGTTTCTAGACATTTATCCATTTCTCCCAAATTCTTCAATTTGAGTATAAGTTTTCAAAATAATTCCTTTAAATTTTCTGAGTATCAGCAGTGTCCATTGTAATTTCACCTTTTTATATCTAATTGCACTTATATGATCTTTTTCTTTCTTTTGGTGAGTTTGGCTAAAGGTTTATCAGTTTATCAATCTTATTTATTCTTTCTAAGAGCTAACTCTTTGATATGTTAATATTTTATTTTTTAGTTTCAATTTCATAAATTTCTGCTCTGATCTTTATAATTTTTTATTCTACTTCTTTTTGGTTTAGTTTTTGTTTGTTTGCTTTGTTTTTCTTGGACCTTTAGGTGCATCATTGAATTACTTTTTTGGGAATGCCTTTTTTTTAAATTTCTGCATTCATACCTATAAATTTCCCTCAGTCCTGCTTTCATTGTGTCTCACAGGTACCGGTATAATGGGCTTTCATAATCATTTCACTCTGAGAAGTATTTGATGTCTTCTTAGGTTTTCTTTGTGACCCATTGTTTGTTCAATCATATGTTATTTAGTCTCCATGGATCTGAGTAGTTTCTCTAGTTTCTTTTGCTATTGATTTCTAGCTTTATTCCACTCTGATCTGAAAGTATGCAAGGAATTATTTCTACTCTTTTTACTCACTTAAACATTCCTTATGACCTAGAAAATGGTCTTTTTTCGAAATGATCTGTGTTTTGTTGATGTTGGTGGAACACTGTGTAAACATCAGTTAAGTTCACGTGTTCCAGAGTGTGGTTTAACTCTTATACTTCCACCTTATTTTTTGTCTATAACCTGCATATTTGCAATAGTAGGGAATTGAGATATCTTACTGTAGTTTATTGGGGGCTATTTATCCTTTCATGTACAGTAGTTTTTATTTTACAAAACTGGATGCCCTGATGTTGCGAGTGTGATAGGAAACAGAAGAGTATGTATAGAACAGAGAAAAGCAGGACCCCAAATCAGAAGAAAACTGATAAATTTCAGTGATAGAAACAACAGTAAAAAGAAAGAAGGAGAGTGATGAGTGAAATAGAGTATGTCTTGAGAATCTGTAGAAAGGCTTTTCTAAAAGGGCATAAAACTGTGTGAGAGAAAAAGAAATGCAGGATCTAAAAATCTAGCACAAACAGAAAGAAGGGAAAGGAAACAGAGGACTAAAAAAGAGAAAAAAGAAAAATAGCCCATAAATCAATAGCAGAATAAAATGTAAGTTCAGTATACCCACAGAAAACCATTGAAGTGACCCTAAAGTCCAAAAAAAAAAAAAATACCCCTCTATGTTACTTGTAGGAAAAGACTTGGCATTCAGGACCTTGCATCTTGCCGACGGAGGGGGAAGGTGGAACCAGTTTCCTCTCTTCTTCCTGTGTCCCACTTTATAAGATGTCCAACTCTGAAGCATTTCCTGCTGCTCCTAGGAGGTTGGACTGAGTGAGGACAGGATAGCCCTGTGTCCAGATGTTCTTACACACCACACCGCGGTGTGCTGGCTCTTCTCCCACCTGTGCTGTTGGGGTGGGGAGGGCGTGCAACGTCTGCTGTCTGAAACCTGATCTTGTTGGACTGAGATCTTTCATAAGGAGCACAGTGTTCCACCTTTCCCATATTCCCAGCGCTCTTCCTTGCCCAGTGACCAGCCAGGAGAATCCTTGCCTTCTCTGGAATGTGAGGTCAACAGTCTGTCTCCTGGCAGAGCTCACAACATGCTTCGTCAATGAGTATGATATTGTTGAAATTGGGGGGGGGGTAGGGATGGATTTTTGTATATTATAATCAACCTATACTTTGATCTGAATTATCAAAGCATCATTCCCTAAAATATTATATTTACGCAGCTTGCCAAATCAATGTTAAGTTAACCATTTCATGGCATAGAAAATAAAAGCTGGCTGATACCAGGGCACTTATTTATTCACAGCAAAGCTATCTGAATGTCTCCTTAAATAGGAGCAGTAATTTTTGAATTTTATGTACTCAAGTGATGGCATGAAAAATCATATTTGTCAGAGTAAAATCATTCAAGCCTCCTGCTTGCTCAGCATAGCTTGAATGTAAAGCATCAAGTACGTGGGTTTGGGGAATAACAGGAGAGGCTTTTCTAGAATGTGATGAGTGAGGAATTAAGTGATGATTAAGAACTTACAGGAAAACTAGAAGTGAGAGGCTCCTTATTGGGTAGACACGTTTGGATAATATTGTTTCAAGATATTGGGCCTTTGATAATTGACAGCATTGTTTTAATGCACAAGGAAGTAAGCTGTGTGTCCAAAACACTAATGAGATCTTAGATCTGCACGTTAAGACAAGTAGAACTATTGTTAACATTAGGAGTTATGTTTGTCACGATTCCTAGTAAGGAACAGAATGGGGAGTATATTTTCTATGGTCAACTCATTAATTAAATAAGTTATTTACACATGCATGCGTGAAACAACATGGTATATCAAGTACGTAAGATCTGGACCAACAAAAACATTAGAATTCTGAGATTTGATAGGAAATGACAAAAATATTACCAAAAAGTTCTACCTGTTATCGTAAGTGCTCCTCAGAAAGATGAAATGGCTATACTGCACTGTCAGGGAAGGCACTAATGTGTCTGTAGGGATTATCAAACAGACAGAAGCTCAGAGAACCACAAAAAATACGTGAAGTGAAAAGTTGTTTTACTGGTTAAATAAATTGTTCTCCTAAGTGAAATTGAAGTTCGACCTAAAATAATGAAAATCAATGAATAGAATATATCAGTGTACCAATGGTATTCATTTAAAAGTTTGTGTGGTGATGTACACCTGGAATCCTGGCACTCTGAGGGGCTGAGGTAGGAAGACTGTAAATTAGAGTCCAATCTGGGCAGCTCAGCAACTTTGTGAGACTCTGTTTCTAAATACAAAATAAAATGAGATGGAGATGTACCTCAGTCAATGTGAAGGCCTGGTTTCACTTCTCAAGATGATCAAAAAATTATATCTATATCTATATCTATATCTATATATTCAACAGGTATGAAGGTGCCTATGCATTGTTTTTTCACTTCATATGGGATTTTAAAAAATAAATGTTTATATCAGCCCATACATACCTAGATTACTTTTGTGGTTATATAGCTCATTGTATGCATGCCCATTGAGTTATTTACCTCTTAGTGAGGAACTTGAGGCTCCTGGGATGGATCCCAATTGATCTACTTCAATCATGGTGGTTTCCCTCCTGTACAATTTCCAGCTCCGCCCGAGAACTGGCTGAGAAAGAGGCATATGCCTCTGCCAAGGAGACATGAAATTAAAGTTAGTGGGTAGGCTCCTGAGAAATATCTTCGTCTCTGATTAAGAGAGATATTAATAGGTAGTGAAGTAGCTATCCCTAGATATTGGGAACACTAACTTTGGTGGTTATTTTGGGGTCAAGATAGAAGCTAGCTTCAGGACCATGTTTAGGTACCAAGGATGACAGTAGAAAAGAGGTAAATTCTTGAATCTTTGATTATATTGATAACACTTAATTGCCTGGTCCTATGCTCTCATCAGACTTGTTATACGAAATAGGAAGTGATCTTTATTTTTAAAGACAATTGAGTTGGAATATTTTGTTACTTGCTGCTCAAACACCTTAATTTTTACAGTTAGCATATATGCTACTTTTTAAAACTTTTTATTTTAAAACAATATATGCATATATTTCAATGTAAGTTTATAAACTCCAGGGAGTTGTAAAAATAGTATATATGACACTGTACGGCCTTCATCTAGCAAGAGCTAGCTTCTTGAAACTATATTTCAATATTGAAATCACACTACTGGATCTTATTGTTTTCACCATTTTAAGTGTGTGTGTATAATTTAATGCAATTTTAGCTCGTGTACAGAGTTGTATAACTCCAACCATAATTAACATCCAAAATGGTTTTATCACTACAAATGAACTCCTGTTTGCTATCCTTTTATATCCCCCACCCACTCTGACAGCCATCAGCATGTGTTCAGCCTCTATAATTCTGTCACTCTGAAAATGTTATATAAATGGAATTGTGTATATGCAAGTTTTTGAGACTAATTTTTTCCATAAGCATAAGGCTCTTGAGAAACATTTATATTGTTGCACATACCGCTTGCCGCTTTTTATTGCTGAACAGTGTTCCATCATATGACTGTATCAGATATGACTCTTCACTTGAAGATATTTGAGATATTTCTGCTTTCTTGCTCTTTATTTGTGAAGCCGCTATATGCTTTCTCACACAGAGTACGTTCTGAGCATGATTACTGGGTTGTACAGTAAGAATGTGTTTAATTTTATAAAAAACAGCTGATTTTTCCCGAGTGGCTTTATTATTCTTACAATCCAACCAGTAATGCATAAAAATTCTACTTTCACTGCATCAAGGTTACCATTTACAATCATACTACATTTAAAAAGCCATGCTAATAAGTGTATAATGGTAACTCATTTAAATATTTAAAAGAAGAAACAGTGGCTGAATTGGTTATAGTTTAGAAACAAGATACAACAGACATATGATTTGCACATCTCTATTTTGTTTAGATTTTTCTATGTATACACATATTAATCTTATTTATTATCTGAACAGGAATTATAAGTTTTTCTTTTTATCTTTTTATTTCTGTTTTAAAATCCATAATAAGCTTTTATCAATTCTGGAAATTCTGACATTATTTAAAAAGGGAAATAACTGTTTATGCAGTTTTTTCTGTGTTGACACCAGAATTAATGTCAAGAAAAAAAGCTGCAGACATCTAATAATGTTGCCTCTGCTGGTTTTACATTTCACTGTCATGACATTCATTTATCCAAACTGAATATAATTATTCCCTTGTGTCTACAAATTCGCCAGATTATATCCTCTTCTAGACATGACTCCATTTGTTGTCTTCTAAAGCCATGCAAAACGGAATATATTTTCCTGTTAAATGCCATGCTTAATAGCATTTTGGAATTTAATTGCTTGTCTTTTATACTACTGGAAGGGAATGCAGAAACACAACATCAAGCCTTGTCTTCCCGGAAGTCTGTTTTATTCCCCTACAAAACTATTTTTACTCTCAATGTGGTCATTTAAGAGGAATGCATGTACTTCATTAGACTTTTTTTTTTGGGGGGGGGGTCTGGTCACACAAGAGAAGATGTATAAATAGTGGTTTTCTGCTGCCTGAATAATGAATGTCAGAAAGGCCAGCAACACTTTGCATTCATCACAAGTCAACAGCATACATGAGCAGTACAAAAGGAGAGGAATAGCGTGAACACACTGTAGTAAAAGGAGTTGGATGCTTAATACTCATTGCAACAGCAGGAGAGACACTGTAGTGCTGGAGGAGAAGGAGCTTATAAAGAACCTGCTGAAGACTTAAGCTTTGGGTGAGGAAAGCCTCTACGCTGCCTGCTACAATGCAGGGGGCATTTCTACAATTGATATCTCAATGAATTTATGAAGAAGGGAGATTAGGATGAGCTGGTGAGGGAGAAACAATCACTTCACTCATGATGGCCAAAGGAGAATTAGGTGTTTGATGTTTTGCAGGTAGACCAGCTACCTTGTTTTATCTCCTTCCAGAAAAAGGAATTTTATAGTGACTGAGCTTCGCCTTATTTTGTTCACAGTTCCAGAGTCAGCTTGTTTGTAGCTGGTATTGTGTGAGGTTGTGGATGTTTCCTAGGAGTTCCGTGGGCTAGCTGTGCTGCCAGGTTGGTTTCTGAAGAGTGTTAGTACAAGTGACTCTTTTTTTCTTTCTTCTGTGAGTAAAAAAAAGTGGCAGGTACCATATCAGAGTTTGCTGTGATGGACTGGACCACACACAGCCTGGCATTTACTCATGAAGCTTTTAGATGTATTTCACTTATGTGTCATAGCATTTTGACCTGCTTTTAAAGTGTGTTGTCAGTATTCCAAGGTTAAATGAGACAATAATTGTGTGACTTTCCCATCATCCTCGAATCCAGTCTCCAGAGCCCCTCTGATTCAGGCTTCTTGCCTCCAGGCTAGGCTGCTCATAACGATTGTAAACAAAATGATGTCTTTTTACTTTTAATGATCTGACTGAAAGTAAGAAAATTCAGGTGCTTCCCGAAGAAGTCCATAGTTCTGACTCTTTGGAAACGTTTTTCCACTCAGGTCCTTCACAGGGACTCTCTTTCCTGTATAACTGAGCTAATTTCCTGAAGTGAACATTAGGAGCAAGGACTGAAAGCCAGTGGGCTTTGTGCTGTGTGTGCAGAATGGGTGGCTGAGCTGTTTCACTTTTAGGCATATTATGATTAAAGGAAGAGAAATTTTATATAAAATTTACCTTTATCCCTCTCTTTAATTGGAATATTTGGCTAAATTGGTCAACAGCCTGTTTAGAGCTGAGTGACTGTCCCATTCAAAGATAGCTACATTTCCCTCCAGCTTTCTGTCTTACTACTCTAGGCCAGGTCTTATAATTTTGAGCCTTCAGCACTGGCATAGACTTCTCTCCTGTATGTACATATTTTTCCAGCCAGGCTTAGGAGTCTCATGGGACTTATGGAGTGCCTCCAATATTACTCAGTGAAGATGATAGATCTTCCCAGAGTATTAATTATACTTAAAAGATTAGAAAACACATTGTTTGACATCACAATCAATGTAGCTATATTATGGGGTGCAATGAAAATAGAATTAAAGATAAATCTAGAGAGAAAAAAAATTCTTATTTCAGGTTGTGCCATAGAGCAGCCCATGGGGTGGTGATTGAAGATAAATGCCTGCTTCTCATCTTTGTCATTGAAATTATACTGATGGAAGATTGTAGAGCAGAGTACTGATATGACAGTCTTGAATTTATCTTTTTCTATTGTTATGGAATTTCATGGTATATTAGAGTACTTGAAATAGAAGAAAGTTTAAATGTTAACTATTTTGTTCTTTTTATTTCTGTTGGGAGTATGAAGGCTTACCAGTGAACGAAACCAGTCTGAGCAGATTTAGAATTCTGATATCAAAATCCTCAATCTTGTCATGCCAAATGTGTAAGTTGCTTAACATAGTGGAAAAAAATGTTATGCGTGTTATGAGAGTTCTTGCCAAAGTAGAAGATAAATTGCCTCAAGTAAGACTCAAATAAAAGTTTCTGGTTACACCAGTGATAATATATTTGATTTTTTGTGTTGATATCTCTGCATAGTTCTACCCATTGAAAATATCAAATCTGAAGTATTACATTCATGAGACAGAGAGAGAGAGAGAGCAAATCTTACAACTTGTAATCGATTTTCCAAATGTGAACTTGTGATATTTTTCCCATACTTTATGATGTAATGAAAGTGCTATATGTATACAACAAACATTATAAATTTGGCTTAATATGAGTCATATATTTGTTTTTATCTTTCATTAATGATATATTGAAACCCAATGCTTATTCTATTGTTTATTGATTAGAGGGAAATACTCTGAAATTTCATATCCAGTTGCATGATAAGAAGTAAAATTTTGAATAAAGTGATTGTACAACAGAAATAATTTGATAGATTATCTGAGTTTAAAGGAGTTGAGGTTAGACTTGCAGAACAGTTAATTATCTCAGAACAAGCATGAATCATACGAGAGGAGTGTGTTTTTTTGACAAATTTCTAATAATGAATGACTTCTTTTTCAAATTCTTTTAGTTATTTATATCACCTATTATGATGAATCATAATTACTTTAACTTGTTTTGAAAGAAAATGATTAATAACTAATGTCCAAAACACATGATGCATAAATAATATTTCATATCATGTGCAACCTTGAAACTTATGCTATTCATAAATGCCTCTGATTAGACATAATTGCAGAATATTCAGTGGCCCCATGAATCAGATAGATCAAGTATTTGCTTTGTTGTAAGGGCAATAATATCATTTGCAGGTAGACAAGAGCTTCAGTTACTTATGTAATTCAACCAAATAGTTCAAAGGGGTTGTATGTTAGTAATTTCATTTAATTTAACTTCAACTCTTTCAACTGTTACACTTGTGTCATATTTATCACACTTCAAAAAAATCTCATACTTTCTGGGTCCACTGTGCATGCCTGTAGTCCCGGCACTCTGAGAGGTAGATACTGGAAGACTGCAAGAGTAAGCCCAGCCTGGGAAAGTTAGTGAGATTCTGTCTCCAAGGCAAAAGTTAAGACATAGGACCAGGAATGTAGCTTAGTACAAAAGACCTGAGCTCAGTACCCCTCCTCTCCCAAATCTCAGACTAGGAACATGACTCAGTGGTTATAGCCTTTGCTAGCAATTGCATGGCCTTGAGTTTGATTCTCCAGCACACACGATCCAGACGCAGTGATGCACAGCTGTAATCCAGCACTCAGAAGCCTGAGTCAGGAGGATTACGATGTGTTTAGGCCGGCCTAGGCTACATAGTGATTGAACTCAGGACAGGCCTGGCCCACAGAACAAGACTCTATCAAAAGAAAACCAAAAAGAATTGCATGTTTAAGGACATTCCCCAAAACAAACTTAAAAACTCCTCTCTGAAATCTGATATCCTGACCTTAGGGGACATTTTTACTATCTACTCAATTTGGTGCATAGGAAACCTGTGCCCCATTTTGGTCAGAGTAATATTTATAAACTCTAATGTGATGACATTTCCTTGTGATCTGCAAGCCCTGCTTAAAACCATTCACTGAATTCCCACAAGGTTTTTATAGTGTACCAGAATCTTTTAATTGGCTTATATGTCTAAGAGTAAGGCTGGTAACTCTCCAGTTCATATCCGCAGGCTCCTTCCAATTGAGAGGCTCCTTAGGGTACTAGAGGTTGTCACTTAATTTTCTTTTCCCCCCCACATTTTATATATATATATATATGCACAAAATTCAAGGTTTACAATGAAGTTGAGCATTTTGTGCACATAGTATCTTGTCAAGGTGACAAGGGCTTTCCCACTCTCCTTTTGTCCCTCCCCCTACCCACCCCACCCTCCCTCTTTCCCCACCCTACTCCCCTGTTTCACTTTGTCTTTCGTCTTAAGTTCCATAGGAGTTGTGATTTGGGTCTCTCATATCAGAGAGACAATTCGATGTTTCACCTTCTGCTTCTGACTCACTTCACTAAGCATGATGTTCTCTAGTTTCTTTCTTTTGCCTGCAAAACCCTCCACGCTATTGGACTTTATTGACGTGTAGTATTCAATTGTGTATAAATGCCACATTTTGTGTATCCACTGGTCTGTTGATGGGTATTTTGGTGCCTTCCATATTTTTGCTATTGTTAGTTGTGCTGCTATGAACATGGGTATACATATATCTCTGCTGTGTGTTGTTTTAGCCTGTTTTGGATATATTCCCAGAAGGGGTGTCACTGGATAGAAGGGGATATTTATTTCTAGTCTTTTTAGAGCTGGCCATACTGCTTTCCAAAGGGGTTGTACAAATTTACATTCCCACCAGCAGTGCAGGAGGGTTCCTTTCTCCCAGCAGCCAAGCCAGCACTGATTACTATTTGACTTGTTGATGTAGGCCATTCTCTCTGGGGTGAGATGGTATCTTAACATTGCTTTGGTTTGCATTTCTTTTATTGCTAGAGATGTTGAACATCTTTGCATGTATCTGTTGGTCTTTTGCATTTCTTCGTGAGTGAACTGTCTCTTCATTTCATTTGCCCACTTTTCAATAGGATCCTTTATTTTGGTAGGCTGACTTTTCTTCAGCTCCCTGTGTATTCTAGTTATAAGCTACTTACTGGGATGTTGGTGGTAAATATTTTTTTCCCAGTCTGTTGGATCTCTTTTTACAATGCTGATAGTTTCCTTTGCTGTGTAAAAACTTTTTAGTTTGACAAGATCCCATTTGTTAATAATCGGGATAATTTCTTTTGCTCTTGTTGACTTGTCAAGCAAGTCTTTGCCTACCCCTATGTCTTTTAGAAGTTTGCCTACTTTGTCTTCTAGAAGGTTTAGTGTTTCATTTTTAATGTTTAAGTCTTTGATCCACTTTGATTTGATTTTGGTGCATGGTGAAAGGTGTGTAATTTTCAGTTTGAAGTGACCAGTGAGTGATAAATGGTATTGCTGCATAGGCTTGGAGAACACATATTATTTGACTGAGAAGGACACACTTTTGCCTATCTCTTTGTTCTGTTTTCATTTCTGATGTCGGGAATGGGTATATGATTTTAGAGCTGTAGTAGCATTTTTATGACTATAAGTTCACAAGTCACAATAGAAGCCACATAGTTCGGTGTCAGGGAAGAAAAGTGGGAAAAGTCTGGGTCGGTGTGCCATTACACACACAGTGACCCCTTGGGAGGGAAAATGATACTCTGTGTGTTAGTAAGCCTCCATTATTTATTTTTCTTTGAAACTGAATTTATTATATTATTAGATGTACTCATAATCATTGGAATGATCCTGCAGAATTCGAGCTCCTTCTGTCTAGCCTGGTTTTCTGTGCCCTGTCGCCATAGCAGTTTCATTTTTCCGGACTGGGCGGCACTGTGTTTCCTGCTACTGTCGGCAGCGGTCATCTGGGCACGAGCGCAGCCTGTTTGGAATACTCACTGCATGCGCCATCACATGAGTTGTTAATAATATCTCAAAGTCCTGATCCCTTTAATATTTCTCCTGGAACTCTGCACTTTTTCTAATACTTGACTCATGTCTCTCTCTCTTTCTCTCTCTCTCTCTTTCTTTTTTTCTTTCTTATTTATTTATTGAGGCAAGCTGGTGCTGAACTCGTTGTGTAGGCCAGACTGGCCTCCATCTTCCAGTCAGCCTCTGGCCTCAGTCTCCTAACTAATGGGATTACAGTTGGGTGCCCCAGGCCTGGCTCTTAAGGTCCTGGGGTATCAAACTCTGAGCCTTGTGCTTGCTGGGCAAGTGCTCTAATGGCTGAGCTACATAACCAGTCCTTGCCTCAAGTCTTTTTGTGAATTTAGAAGTATCTTAATATGCAATAAAATTTATTTTTATGTGTGTAGTTGGGTGATTTTTTGTTAAATATGTGACCATCATTATAATAAAATACAGTTCTTCACATCATCACAAATTGACCTGTGCTCTTTTACCATAAATTATCCTCAGCCATTAGCCCTCGATAACTATTGTCTTTTTCTAATTTCTTTATAGTTTCTTTGCAAATGGGATTTTTGGTTTATTTTGTTTCTTTTTTTCTCTTGGCTAATATATTTTTCACAACTGGAAATTATGTATTTTTATGACAAACAACCACTTGTTTCAGTCTCAGTATACATTAAGAAGTGATTCAGTGATGCTGATTAACCTGTCGGTAAATGCGTTTGCTTTTTGTGGTGAGTTCACTTAGGACCTAATCTCTCAGCAGTTTTCCAGTGTACATCATTACTCCCTCTAGTCACCATGCTGTCCAGTAGATCTTCAAAAATTACTCATCATCTCTAACTGAAACGTGGTCTTCTTTAACCCATGTCTCTTTTTTACCCCTCTGCCCTTAGCAACAATTCACTGTCTGTGTCTCTGTTTATGAGTTCTCCACGTGCAAGTGAGATCTGTGCCTGGCTAAGTTTAAATAACGTGATGTCGTCTGAGCTCATCCATGTCGACATAAGAAATAGACATTCCTTCTTTTTGAAGGCCGAGGGATATTCTGTTGTGAGTATTTGCGACGTTTGCTTTGTCATCCATCATCAATGGACAGACTCTTTGCATGTGTTCTTGCAAAGGAGCACAGGAGGGCACCTCATCCTTTCAGCACGCTGATTGTATTGCCTCTGTATGTATTCACAGAAGTAGCATCTAGGTCCATATGGCATTTTTTTCCTAATATTGTGAAGAACCTCATGACGACAATCCCAGTGTACAGACCTGCCGTCAGTGCGTAAGGGTTCCCTTTGCTGCACATCCCCGCCAACACTTCTGTTGTGCCTGTCTGATAGTAAACATTCTAACAGGTGCAGGGGAATGATTCGTGTAGTTTTAATTTGTATTTCTCTGATGATTGGCAGTATGAAACATTTTGATTCACTTGTTAGCCATTTGCACGTCTTCTTTTGGAAAAATGTCTATTTCAGTCCTTTGTTCATCAGTTTTTTCCTTGAATTTTCTGAGCTGTTTATTATATATTTTAGATATTAACCTCTACGATAAATATGACTTGCAAATATTTTTTCTCCATTATAAGTTATAACTTCATTCTATAAAGTATTCCCTTTTCTGTGCAGAAGCTTTTTAGTTTGATGTGGTGTTATTTGTGTATTTTTGTTGTTGTTTCCCATACTTTGGAGATAATATGCATACCAAGCTCTTTCCAGACAAGATCAAAAAGATTTTCCCCCATTTTCTTCTATAGATTTACAATTTAAGGCTTTATGTATGGTTTTTAATTCATTTTTGTAAGATCTGTACAGATATCATTTTATCCTGTGGATGTGGATATACTGCTATTTCAACTTAAGTTATAAAGACAGTATCCTTTCCTCACGGGGTGTTCTTGACACATTTGTCGAAAATCAATTGACTGCAAATGTGTGGATTTATTTCTCAGATTTTATCTTTGCCATTGGTCAATGAATTTGTTTTTTGACATTTTTTATAGCACTGTTTTGATTCCGATAGCTTTGTAAAATATTTTGAAATCAGGAGGCATGATGCCTCCGGCTCTGCTCTTTTTGTTCAAAATAATTTCGGCTGTTCGGGATCTTTGGTTGTTCCAAAAGAGGAACCATTCATTCTCAAATGATTTTATTTCTGTTTTTATGATTTTTGATCTTTCTAGAATATCATGTAAACAAACTGTATGTTATATTGCTTTCATTGTCCTGCTTCTTTGGCTTAGTGTAACGATCTTCTGACTTACCTGTGTCTCTTATATATCCTTATATCTTCTTTTTAATCCTTTTATTCTGAGATCTATGCCATTGGATAAGTGCACCACAATTTGTTTACCCATTTAACTCATTTGCACGTTGATAGACACTTGAGTTCTTTCCAGGTTCTGGCTGTTAGAATGAAGCTGTTATCAACAGTGGCACACAAGTTTTTGTATGGATGTATGTTTTCATTTTTCTTGGCTAAATACCTAGAAGAAGAATTCCAAGTTATATGAGAAGTGTAACTTTAACTTCAGAAGAAGTTACTGAGCTGTTTCTAAATGGGCTGCACTATTATACTCCTTTGTGTTTCCGTCACACTTAGAGGAGTTCCAGCTGCTCTGAACCAACCCTCACCAGTTATTTGTGTCATAGTGTTTTAAAGTTTAGCCATGTTAACTGTGTAGTGGTAACTTACTGGGGTTTTAATTTGTATTTTGCTGGGGGAGTTATAATGCTGATCTCTTTTCGTGTCCTTATTGACATTTTCAGACCTTCTTTGGGGAAGTGTGTGCTTGAATTTGCTGTCCATTTTTAGGGGATTGTTTGTCTTACTATTGGGTTATAAGAATTTCTAGGTTTTCACATATTCTGGATATAAATCTTTTAAAATCAGTTTGTCAAATTCTTTTACATAGTTCCTGTACTACGTTACATCTCTGAGAGCAGAACATTTGCATATTAATTACTGCATATCTTTACCAACTTTTGGTCTAGTTAGTTTTTTCAATGTTAGATATTCTAATAACAGATGTATTTTTAGAACAGTTTTTAACCTACAGAAAAGTTGGGAGGATAGTATAGGTATAGGTCCTATATCTAGCTTTCCCTATTATTAATGTCTAACATCTTGCATGGACATAGTCCATTTGTGGCAATTAATGAATCAATGTTGACACATTATCATTAGCTAGCTGCATGCTTTATTAAAATTTCCTTATTTTTCTTAAATTTCATGTTGCAGTCCTAGGATCTTATTTGGAGCCCTGGGTTGTATTTATTTGTCATGACTTCTTAGTTTCCTCTTGACTGGGATTTTTTCATTGTGTTTAAATTGCATTTTCCTATGTATAAGTAGTGTTGAATATCTTTTCCTATGTTACATGTATGTCTTCTTTGATGAAGTATCTGGTAAAGTCTTTTGTTCACGTATTATATTTTTACTGTTGAGTTCTAAATGTGTGTGTGTGTGTGATTGTATATAAGTCTTTTATCAGATGTATTCTACATAAAAGTTTACTCCCAGTTGATATCTTTTCATTTTGTTTTCTTAATTGCTTCTTTTGAAGAGCAAAATTTTGTAATTTTAATGATATCCAACTTATTAATATCTCTCCATCTGGTTCATGCATTTTCCAGGAATTCCTTGCTTAATTCTAAATAAAAATAGTTTTCTTCCATATTGTTTTTCCATTTTCATTTGTTATACTGTGTTATTTTTTATTTTTTGAGACAGAGTTGTGTTCTGTAGTCCAGACTGATCTTGAATTCACTGAGTAGCCCAGCTGGCCTTAAACTCATAGCAATCCTCCTGCCTCAGCCTCCCAAGTGCTGGCATTACAGGCTGCTATTTTACTTTTTGTATTTAACCCTTTTGGTTATTAGCTATGACTTCCCTAATCAATTTGAGCTTTCATTTTCATTTTGTGCCAATGTATTTCAAACCAACTCAAATGCAACTTGTGTATTCTAAATTTGTCATGCCCCAATGCATTTACTTCTATATTCCTCTGTATATGGGTTTCTGTCGCTCATATTTTTTTCCATGCCATCATTACCTTTCAGTTCTTTTGAGTTGTGAACACATTGTGTGTCAGTAAAAGGTTCCTTGATTGTAAGCAATAGAAAGCAACTCTGCTTATTTAAGAAAAACAGTCTTTTGTTGTTGTTGGAAGAATTTGAGGGAGCTAAAAGAGCCAGTCTTCAAATAGAAGGGAATAATTACCACCAAAAGAATTTGGAAATAGAAACTGCCAACTGTTTAGTCCAGTCATTTTACTGTAGTAAATTACTTGAAAACTTCTTGCTTTCTGTGTTAGGGGAAAGGGTGGCCTTGGGGGAGGTGGTCATCTGCTACACAAGTCAAGTTTGAGAGTAGGGGAGTGCTGGGAAATGAAAGCTTATCACGGGCTTGGGCTGGTCAGGTATCCCCTCCCTTGTTAGGAGGGGTCTCACATCAGCAGCCTCAACAGACTATATTCAGTGAGGACAAAGTCATTCCCTAAAAGAAGTTGTGGTGCTCATAAAGGCAGGGTAGATGCTAAGCAGCTCCGCACTGCGAACGTTATCTGTATGTGCGGCGTTGCCTGGATCTCGGTCTTTGGCACTCTTGCATGGTGCGTGTGCCTGTGTGCCTGTGTGTGTGTGAATATGTGTGTTGTGTGTTTCCTTTTTCCTGTTCCATATGCAGAAACCAAATAATTTGGAAGTAGGTATTCCTCTCTAAGTGAAGCAATGATTCTGGCTCAATTTTTTTACTGAAAAATTTAACAATTCGGAGAAATAAAAATTATAATATAAGAAAGAGCAATAACTGGGATCCAGAAAAAACCATGTTCTACTTTCATTCCTGAGTGTTAATTTTTTTTTTGAGACAGGGTCTTGCTCTGTGGTCCAGGGTGGTCCTGAATTCACTTCAGAGCCCAGGTTGGCCTTGGACTCACGGCAATTCTCCTGTCTCAGCCTCCCGAGTGCTGGGATTACAGGTGTGCGCCACCATTCCCAGCTTATGTGGTGCTGGGGAATCGAACTCGGGTACTTAGCGCTTGCTCAAGCGCTTTAACTGCTGAGCCATTCTTCCGGCCCTCTGAGTGTTAAGTAGCTATGGCTCCTGAAAAACCTTTAATCTTGTCAAATCTAAGTGTCCTGGTCTACAAAATAAAATTATTTAAATAACCTATGCCAAGTCTCTTTTTATTTGGAAGTTCTGAATTTCTAAAGATGCCACCAGTACAAATATTATCTATTGTTTTGTTAAAAATAGTAGCTATAATAAAAAGAATATATATCAGGAAAATATGGTGAATTTGAATTTCAGATAAATAATAAATGCATTTTAGAATTGCTAAAACTTGGTTCTCATGAAAATTTGAATTTAACTGGTTGTTATGATTTTTGACTTGCTAAATCGGGCTATCCTAACATGAAAATACACACACACAATGCACAGGGAAAACACTTAATGAGTAAAAAATAATTGCATGCAGGTTCTTGGATTAACATTTTTAGTACATTTTCTTCTTAATTGAAACTATAGCAGCTTCAGTATAATTTTTCAATTAAGCTCAAAGGGGATTTTAGATGAAACAGAATCTCATTCCTTAAATATAACATGCTATTATTACAGTCTCTTTTAAGAAATAACAATAATTAATTCAAAAATATTGTTTGTTGAGCTCCATGAATGGATTTTCTAATTGTGTCATCTTATGCAAGCTCATGCTAGGTCTTCACCTGGAGCATGTGAATATTTTCGTAAGCAGCTTAATGGGTTGCTGGCTGAATGAGTATTTTGCCTCGTGGAGAGTGGAGGTTTACTCTATAAATATAGCCCTTTTGCTTTCTTGATCTCCTTTGTTTTGTACTCACGTAGCTATTAATCACACAGAAGCTGCTTATCCTTCATCATCTTGGCTTTGATGGATACTTTATGTAACAAGTCCCGACCTTCAGCACTGAGTAATCACCTGGGGCCTCCTGCTTATGAAAGTTCAATAACTATACAACAGTGATACTGTTGATATATGAGCTATTTTTTCTTTTGTGCTTTCCACACTGCATGTAGCAAAGTGACAGAATATCTTTATGCTGTCTCTGTAATTTGCAATTTCTTCTTTTAACTTTGACATATAACATATGGGAGTTAAATCTGAACAAGAATTTCTCATTTGTAAGTCATACTCTAGGTATTTGAGGGCATGCATGCTTTTAAAGATGAAATTTAATTTACTGACAAGAGTAAATTCTCTATTGTTATGGTTCAGAAATGGTAAGTGCACATAGTAATCTCTCTTAACAAGCTATGGCTTTGTTGTCAGCAAATTTACTAGTGCAAAGCTACAGCAATGGAATAAAAAATGGATCGATTGGCCACTTAGAAAAAAGAAGTGAATACAAATAATGATCACTTGATTGTATTGGATCTCAACTCAAGAAGTAAATGAACTCTGGGGTCATGATGGGGAGGTGATATGAACTTAAAAAATTGAATTTCCTGATGGTTAGGCAAAAAGAAATTGAAAATTCTACATTTTTTTTTTGCCAAATGTATTTTTGAAAACCATGACAAGGGCAAACACTGAGGATTGCATATTTACACACGCTTTACACCTTGAATGTGGGGCTTCTGTGGAGGTCAGCACAATCTGAGCCTGAAATCCCATGAAAGGACATTTTGAAAGGCACAATCCCACAATTGAAAGATTCTGTGATGATTAAAAGCACATACATATGCACACCCAGACATACCCACATAGCCACACCATTATCATCATCTGCAGCTCATATGATCTTGTAAGTGATGACGGTTGTTTGTAGCCTATTTCGCAGATACAAATTTCTGCCCTCGACCACCATTTGGAGAGAGTCCTATGCCACAGTCACCTGAGGCCCGGTAACGTTTATTTTCAATAATACTTAAGGATTCTGACACCGACAGCCCATGAATCACATGTTGACAAATGCTGATCCAGAAAAGCCAAATTGCTAACTGTCTGCCCAGATTTTGTATTCTGCTTGAAGGATAGCGGAACAGAGACCTGAGAAAACCTGTTTTGGGACTCTGGCTGCCAAGCACAGGATCCTGAAGTGATCCGCCGAGAGTTCTGAGCAGGACCCATACAGGACAAAGAATTACTTAAACTGGGATGAAAGCCTGGTACAGTCCACAAACTTAAGTGAAGAGCTCCAATAGCTGGAGATTCCGACTAAACATGACAGTGTCTGAGGCCAGTGACCGTATGTCATAAGACTGAACAAAGAAGTCAACAATTGACAGGGATGGCAGCCAACTAAGGCAGGAGTAAGCTACAGTGACCCATGTAATAACCGATTCAAATCGGAGATATCGGCGTGAACTCGTGTTTAGCTTAGTATAAACATAGGAAAGGAGGTAGAGGTTGTTTTAGATCTGTTTATATGTACAAGACTGTATAACCACGTATATTTCTTTTGTCTGTCAATTTAGTCTAGAAGTAGCAGCACTCCGATGATTGAGCAAATCCAACACCCCATGTTTGGTTTCTAATACTCTGTTCCTATAAAGAATAACGGGCTCCATAGACGAAGGCTTGAGTCTAGGGCTGGAGCAGAGAGTGCTCATGAAAAATCTAGAGCATCTGCCGTGCTGGGAAATAAGTCCTCAAGTTCTCAACAGCAAAATGATATTGGAGGGGTATTCAAGGGACTTAAGATACAACTGAAGGAACTCCCAGTGGCCCAACCTGGAATAATATGAGGAAAAAATAGCTTAATGTTGGAGTTTGATCTAAGTTATAAATAAATATCTGTAAGTTCCTATGAACATAGATAACTCTATATAGATGTCCCCCTTTTAGGAAGCTAAGGGAAACTTTCCACCTCACTGTACATAAAACAGTGCAATAAAGAAAAGGGAGGGGGGAAGCAGAGAAACTTGAAAAACCTTGGTGCAGTGATGAAAGTGAACTGCATCAGCGACAAGTCGTATGGGTAGCATGCGTCCTTTATATGATGTGACGAGAATAGAAATTTACCTCACCTCTCTTCTTCCTTAGAACCCATAACTCAACGTTAATCACGAAATCAAGCAACTCAAATTAAGAGGCATTCTGCATAATTCCTAGCCAGTAGTACTCACAGTTGTCAAGACGATGAAAAGAGTCTGAGAAAAATCTGAGAATTTGTCAGTTTAGAGAAGGCTGAAGAGACTTGACAGATAAGTGGGATTTCGTAATTCTGCTTTCTGGAAAGGATCTTGAAATAGAAAAAAAAAAGATATTAGGTAAAAAATAAGGAAATGTCAATACTTTATGGGCTTTATAGTTTAAAATAGTATGTCAATTCTCATTCGCTAGTTGGAACACAAGTACCATACTAATAAGATGTTCACACAGGAAGAAATTAGATCTAGGGTCTAAGGTAACTCTGTAAAACACTGGTGACACTCTGTAAGGCTAACTATTTCAAAAATGTTTATGTGAAACGCATTTATAGAGGGTGCAGCATTTTTAAAATCTAGGTAATAAATTATAAGGGTAATATGGTTCTTTGATTTGTCAAAAATACTTAGATCTGAACTTTAATGGTCATCACTCAGCAACTTAATAAATTCTATCTTCTCCAGAGACTTTTTATAGTTTCTCTAAAAGTGTCAAGTCGTAATTTCAAGAGCAGAATTCGTATGCTTTGTGTTCAATTAGAATTAGAAACATAATCAACATGGTAGTACTGACATAAAAATTTGTCTCTTTCTCACAATAACAAACCTCTTTCTTGATTTATGAGAAAATAAAAGAGATCTTTTACTTCATAAAATCCAAATATTTGAAATAAAAAGAGAAAATACTACTTTTTAATCAGTTCAATAAAAGTTAGGGTATTAGAAGTAATTAAACAAAATTAAATATTTGAATTCAAGTATTCTTGATAGTATAATTTTATTAAAAATAAGAATTAAGAAGAATGTCCAAAAGTAGAGAGAGGTTTTATACCATATTTTCATACAGAAAATATGCTTAATAAGACAATGAATGGTCACCCACCCCATATTTCTTATATTTTTGTCCTCTCCCTTATGATGTCTTTTTTTTTTTCTCACCTCAGGGGTTCCATCCTAATGTAATGAAAAGGCAAGTCTCTAAGATTGTAGTTTGCAGTGACTGTTTGCAAATTACAAAGAGAAAAGTGATATTTTACAAATTGAGCTGATTTACTTTGTATTCACACTTTTGTTAAGATTAGTGCTGTGGAACCAGAAAGATGTCGTAGATGTCCTCATCTCACCCAGTACTTCATTCCTGCCAAAGTGTCTTGTACACGTACATCCACGTGCACATATATACCATATTGCACATGCATACACCACACACTATATACACACATTAATAGGCTGGCTGCTGTCGCTTGTTGTGTTGAGGGCATGAGAAGGAATGCGCAGTGCCACTTAATTTAGGGCCAGAGAAGAGAAATAGGGGGAGAAATCTTCTGTTGCATAGGACAAATTCATGACATGTCAACTACTTGCTAAAATTTTGAAAGGTTGGACAGTAGGACAGCTAAGGATAACAGAGTGATTGCCACTCAGGGGCATTGCCATGGAGGAAATACAAGGTGGAAAGTAATCACATAACCCCTGGGACTCTGAAGGCCTCGGTGCCGGCCTCCCCACCTCTGCCCTTTATATTAGTATACATATGTGGTACACAATGGTAACACTGAGCTTGAGTTTTTTTGTACACCTATCTATTCCCTTCTCAATTTCCCCCCTGTTCCCAGCCTCATCCCCCCTCAACTCTCACTATCACACCTATTTGGTTCTATGAAATGCCTGTGTTCTGGGTTTCTCATATTAGAGAAACCATGAGATATTTAACCATCTGAGTTTCACTTGCTTCACTGACCATTTACCTACCAAAAGCTTCAAAACTATCTGTCTTTATGGGAGAGTAGTACAGGCTTTTATGAAAAACATCTACAAAGAAATAGGAAACACTTAGAATCAAATGCTGGGAAGGCAAATATTCCACGTCCTGATTTCACCTTAAGAAACTTTCCTTAGAGAAGTTCCCGAGTAGCTTTGTAGATAGAGTAACTTTGCAGACGGAATAACTGTTCTTAATACTCCATATATCCTTCATCTCATGCACAGTGTAGAGAAAGGTCATTGTGTAAAGAGTGAGTGACTTGCTTCTACTTTCAGTTCTGTGCTACTGTAATTTGTAACTATGGGCAAAGCATCCAAAGTTCTGACCATAGGGTTTTTTTTTTTCATTTTAAAAATGAAGAGATAAATGCTCTCTGTGTCCCTTGCAAATCTACTTTTCGAAGGTTGGTTGTTGATGTTACCAACTCATCAAATGTCTCGGGTAACTTCCCCATAAAGATGGCACAGTAATAAAATGACTTCAGATAAAAAATTTAGAATTCAGAATCTATATTAGTCTTTACCATTTTGGCATCTCCACACCTGTGTTCCTCTGTTTTTATGCTGCGAATACAATGTTGTATGACCAAATGTCCTTTCCTTCCTTCTGTCGCTGCCTGTGCCTTCCCTTCCATGTATGATTTGCTCCCGGCACTGGGAAATGGAGGAGAGGCAGGTTCAGGAACCTGTGATTCCAGAGCCCAGGCCCTCAAAGCCTCTCAACTGTGGGATCTTTCCTATTTCCTGTGGAGTGGACTCCTTCTGATTCCAGTTCACCACGCCTATCGTATACTTAGGAGACCCATGGAAAGCTGTTTATTGACCTCGGGGCTACCTTAGATTCTCCTGGGTGATATTAACGTCATACCTTCTAACTCAAAACTGTATGTAGGAGTGATGGGCACCTTTGACTCTATTTCACTTTGGATTCACTGAGAGTATGCAAATGAATCAGTTATTCGTGGGGCAGATTTCTGTCTCCAGTGTGACTTCATGACCGAGGTGGGAGTAACATCGTTCTCAGCGACATTGCAGCTTCCCAAGGAGGACACGAAGGCTGCTGAGCCATTTGCCAGCCTTGTCGTTAGATCATGAGTGATCATGGGCAGGAATACCCTTTCTCACAGGGAGCAGCTGTTGGAAAGAGGGAGAGGATTGCACATAGCAGCCATTTTGTAAATTTTAAGGTGACAGTTTGTTAAGTAGGATGCTAGTGATACATCGTATTATGTGAAGCTCATACTCACTGAGTTCCAAACTGACACATTAGCTAGGGGATTTTCTCAGTCATTAGCTGCTTGACTGGCTGTCTGAAAGTGCAAACTGTCTTGAACTGATTCTTGGTAACAATCTTGTTAAGCACTGACATGTTGTGTCTCTAATGTCTTCATTTTTATATAAAATGTTTGTATAAAGTTCATACAAAGAAAGTGAGTTTTTTGAAGAAGCAACATTTCAATAATCAACTTGAAAGTCAAGTTTTATATAGTTTCTCACAGGAAAAAACAGAATATTGTGGAAGAAAAATGTGAAGGTTTGACTCTTCGTATACCACATATGTAAATATTAGTAACAAAGGTGAGACCAACTTAAGTTCACTACTGTTTTTAAATTCTTTGCAGATGGTGTAACCAGTAGTGGCAGCATTTGAGTGGTAGTGGGAGTCTGCTCCTCCTGTTGTACCGTTGGGCATGGAAGAGGCATGCTTTCATAGGTTTTTGAAATAATTATTTGTATTTGTATATGTTTGTGGTGCATACTGATTTACATATCAATTACATAATGCTTGATAATTGGTGTGTATACATATCATATTTTGATCTATTTTTCTTCCTCTCCCTTGTCTCCTCTCGTCTCCAGGTCCTCTTCCCCTCTTCACAAAGTCTACCTCTTTGTTTCCTGTCTTTCCACTTATTTTGCTCTTTCAATCATTAATATTTTAGGTTCGCATGTAAGTGAAACCTGATGGTTCTAAACCTTTCTTATCTGATTTATTTCACTAAGATTCAGGGTCTCAAGATGTATCCATTTTCCTACAAATGATTCAAATTCATCTTCTTTTTGAGAGAGTAATAATCTTTTGTGTATACATACCATATTTTCTTTATCTGTGGACTTGGTATTCCTATATTTGCTATGTTTTTTGATCTGGAATATCTCCCAAAACTCTCACATATTTTGATGTGGAACCGTACGCTTGGAGATACAGCCTGGCTGGAAGGGGTGGATGTTTGGGGCTCACTCCGGAGGAATTGTGTCGACTTGTTGAGATTGAAGGGTACCCATGGCAGAGCTTTCAGATGTGTGTTGTTGATTTCTAGGAAGTAAAGGAGGAGTACCTACCCTGGAAGTGGGGGGCTTGGCTGGCAACTTGAACTAGGTAAAGGAAGGAAGGAGAAACATCATTGAATCTTCTTCCTGGGAAGACTCTAGCCGAGCCTGAGTCTCCAGACATCATCTCGCTCCTCTGCTACTTGGCGTCTGTCTGCACAGGGGTGAGCAGCTCTCCACTCTCTGCCCTGTGCTTCCACCGTTGCCGGTTGCTGGCTGCCCATGAATGGACTGTGTGCGACCTTCTGAAACTGTGAGCTAAAATAAATCTTCCCTCCCTTAATTGTGGATGTTGGGTATTTTGTCCCGCCAACAAATACGTAGCTAGGGCAATATTCATCCTTCCAAGCATGCAGATGGATGACTATGTGTGTGTGTTGTTCATAGGTGTGGGTTGTTCCTAATGTGTTCTTCAGAAAAAAAAAAAAAACCTCAATTCTTCTCAAATAGTCGGTTCCTCACCCAATTTTGGAGACCATTCTATTGAAACTGATGGGCATCTGAGAAGCAAATCCAGCCCCTCATCTCTGAGCCTTTTCCTTGCTGCCACTAGCGGGCATCTTAAAGCTCCATTATTTTTTCCTTCCCTCTTTTATCTTCTATCTGTTATCTGTTTCTTTAAGCCTCAACATTTCTGTTGTCATACTCTACATTTTTTTTGTGTGTGTGTGTGTTCCTGTCAAGGTATAACCATATAAGTCCCTCTAGAGAAGGAGACATTTGAAATTGTTTTACCCCATTATTGTCTGGATTAGTAAAAGACCACTATTAGATTCCTACTTTGTGACTGTTATACTTTTAGACCTTTGATATTTATTATCTATTAATTTTTCAGTCCTCTTGGACAGTAGGCTCAAGTATCCCAGTTTAAGAATTGAAAATGTATATTAGAGAGCTTAAAAATATTTTCAGAATCAATGAGTAAGATCCAGAACTCAGAGTAGAATGCAGACTTGTGTGATTCCAGTGACTAATCTTTTAAAACACAGATTTATATAGTAGCTTTCATTGTAGTCTAATAACATATTAATATTACGCATTATGAAGCATTTGCTGTGTAGTAGTCATGTGTTAAATATTTCATGTTTCATGTGTAGTATTTTACTCAAGTCTCATAGCAAGTTCCTGTAATAGGGTCAGATGCTTTGTTGGCAAGGTTAATAGATTTGCTCAGGATCGTACATCAGAAAGTGGTGATGCCTCAGAGCATTGTTCAGGAGTCACGTGCCGTAAGATGCTAAGTCGTGAGCCAGTATTCTAGGGTGAATTTTATATACAGAACAAGTCATACCCATGCACAACCCTGCTATCATCAGAATTAAAAGACGAACTACAGCTATGAATTCATAGATTATGTGGGGTTTTTTTTGAGAAAAAATTTTCTTTTTGTTTTAGTCTGTTTCAAAAAGGAAATACTAGTTATGCCCCAAACCTTACTTTACTTGGAGATTCAGGTGAGGTTTCTCTTATTAGAGGGTGAAAAGGCAAGATTTTGTAATAGACAAGAACTTTTGAATATCAAATGTGTGTTATTCAACTCAGTCATTTGCCGATTGGTCTTCCCCTTTCTAAAAATGTGGCCTGCTGTTTCCACCTACATTTAACCAATTCTGTCTTTAGTATATACTGTTATCCTATGATGATAACACATTGTATATCTTTAAATAATGAACTTTAAGCTGCAGAGAATAATTATGAGCATTGTCACAATACATGCTTTGGGGTGTTAAATCTATTGCTTTCTTTTACTTTTTTAAAAAAGTGCTAGGCCGAGGCATGGAAAAATATGGCATTATATTCTAATACTTTTAAAAATCAAATATACACAACATGTTCTCTGCTGTTTTCTCTGAAAAGCAATTTACTTTACAAATGGAATAAAATCTGAACTGTCACATTTATAAGTTCTTGAGAAAATGCTTGGTATGACTCTAGATTTTGCCATGAAAGTTGTTTTTTAAGCCTGGCAGCTGAATAGTTTTAAAATCTTTCAGATCAAATTGAGCTGCTGTTAAATTATGGATGGACTTAAAGCATGGTTCATTTATATTATATTTACTTTCAGTGGAAAGTTGAGTAGTGGGAAACTTGCCAAAATACTTAAACAGATAGTAGTCACCCAGATTAAAAGATGCTGGGTTTTTACAGCATGGTAAGTGGTAAAGTCTTACCAGGACTGCGCATATCTTAGCAGCTCATGGTTGACACCCATCCAGCTCACGCCAGCTCTTTCATTGCTGCCCCTTCCACTCATGGGCAAGCCATTTTTCACAGCTCTTGGGAATCAGCATACATGGAGTGTCCCTGCTGGGGATTCTCCTGGAGTCCATCTAGACACTGGTGGATTTGAATCCTACCTCTGGTGGTCACCGATTCCCAGAGCTTAGGCAAATCGTTTAATCTCTCTAATTGTGTTTTCTCACAGTGAAAGAGGAATAAATAGCAAAGCAATTGCCACAGGGATTACATGTTTAGCACAGTGCTGGACAGGTAGCAAATGCCCAATAACTGATAGGTATTATCATCCAAAAGCAGAATTTCTATTTCATCTAACACAAGTAACTTGAATATTATTTTACTATTAAATATAATTTCAGAAGGAGATTCGATTCCTCTTGAAGTAGCTCATTTCCATTTTTAACCAATGCTGAAATTTGTTTTCTCCTACAATCTTGTAGGTCTAAAATGAATTATTATGCCATTGATGGAACCTCAAAGGCTAAGTACTTATTACAGGAAAAATGTTAAGTCCTGCCCTGCAAAGCGTTTTCAGGCAGTTTCCATGTCTGCAAGCAATTCAGTTAAGACTCACACCAGAAAATTCTCTGATCTGGGTATTAACCTTTGCCTGTGACTCATACAGCTGAGGACGGACATTAGGGGAGAAACAAAACAAAACAAAACAAAACAGTTAACAAGGCATTGACCCTACACTAGTCTGCATTCTCCATGTAAGTACGTAAATGTAACGCATCTCATTTTATTTAGCTCACCACGAATTTATTGTTTTAATGAAGAGCAACACTCAATCTCTTTCTTCTCTTTTCTGGAGAATCTCTTCTGGAGTTTAGACTCTATAGCTCTGGTGCCACTATGATGGTCAGCCCTTGCTTAGATTCTAAGAAAACTTGAGATACAGCTGAAGAAAACAGATAAATGATTTAGTAATTTTCTGGTCAGAAGCCAATTATTCGTCATATTTCTCTGAGACACCAGGGATGTTGATGACTTCTTTCAGAAAAGAAATGCTTTAGAACTTGATTAAACTGATTATTACTACCTACAGCTATCTGTATCTCCATAGTGAAGAGTAGGCAACTGCTTGTCATTTAGATCTTAGAATGAGAATTTGAAGGAGTGAAAGTCCTGTGCTTGAAGCTTACAATAGGCATTTTAAAAAGTGTTCTTTTCTCTGTGTGAAATGGTAATTGTTGTTGTTGTTTTGTTTTGTTTTGTTTTGTTTTGTTTTTTTTGGCTCTGTTCCTACGTGGTATAATTGAGGAAGAGCGGTTTGAAGTACTGGACTTAGGATTCTCTATCTGGACAGTTGAAAAACTTTCACTTGGTTAAAGAGAGTGTTTTGCTTTCCAAATTCCCCTTAGCAACCATGCATTTTGCCTACAATGTTTATAAAAGCAAAACAAATGCACGAAGGACGTGCGTTACTTTATAAAGCCATCAGGCCAACAAGAAAAGGAAATGGCAAGATTTACAGTACACTAATTCACTAGCCTTCACTCTTTTCTGCCACCCACTAAAAAAAAAAACATTAAAGAGAAACATATTCACATTTTTAGGCATGTGAATTGTCAGAAGAGTTTGTGGTAAGTTTGAATGCAATGAGTCCAGTTTTTCAAATATTGACATTTAAAAATGAAACATTTCTATATTCAATAAGTATTAATGCTCTAAATGTGTATATATTTTTACTCAATATGCTTTAGAATATGCACAAGGAAACTGTTTTTCTTTTTCCATTTTTTAATTATTATGTAATTGAGATACACAGCAGTTACATTAAATTTAAGATATTTGTACAGGTATATATCACATCAACTTCAAATTCCCTTCCTCTCTCTTTTGTCCTCCCCCACCCTCTCTCATGTTCCCTGATTCCCTGCATCCCTTCCACTTGATTCTGTTACTTATTTATACCTGATTTTCTCATTTTAGTGAAACCATGTGATCTTTACTGTTCTGAGTCTGATTCACCTGACTATGCATAACGGTCTCATACCATCCATTTTCCTACAAATGTCTCAAATCTTTCTTTATGGCAGAGTACTCTAGTGTGTGTGTGTGTGTGTGTGTGTGTGCGTGTGTGTGTGCGCACGCGCGCAATTTTCTTTTATTCATTGATCTGGTGAAGGACATTTTGGCATCTTCCACGATTCAGCTCTTCTTAGCATTGCTGCTACAAACGTGGGTATGCATGTATCTCTGTTATACAGTGTTATTCCTTTGGAAAGATATCCAGAAGAGGTATTGCTAGGTCCACTGGGACATCTATTTTCAGTTTTTCCAGAAATGTCCATGCTGCTTTTCATAATGGCCGTACAGTCCCTCCAGCAATGTAAAGGTGTTTCTTTTTAACCTGCATCCTCCCCACTACATACTGCTTTTTGAGTTCTTGATAAAAGCCATTCTCACTGGGGTAAGATGGATCCTTAGTGTTGCTTGATTTGCATTTCTTTAATGCTAAAGATGTTGAACATTTTTCGTGCATTTCTTGGACACTTGTACTTCTTCTTTTGAGAACTGTGTATTCATTTCAGTTGCACATTTGTTAATTGCATCTTTTATTTTCGGAGTCTGTTTTTCAGTGCTTTGTATATTCTAATTATTGGCTTCCTGTGAAAGGAGTAGGTGGGAGGATATTTTTTCCCACCTGCCGTTGCTTCCCTCTTTGTTGATTGTTTTCTTTGTTGTACAGAAGCTGTTTAATTTAATATAAACCTAGTTTTTTTTTTGTTCTTGGTATTATTTCTTTTGCATTAGGTATTCTATTGAGAAAGTCTTTACCTACACCTATGTCTTCAAGAGTTTTACCTATTTCATTCTATGGGAGGTTCAGTGTTTCCATTTTCATATCTAGGTCTTTGATCCAATTTGATTTGATTTTAAGATGTGAAATATGTGCATCTACCTTCATCCCTCTGCATGTCAATAACCAGCGCTCTCAGTACCATTTATTAAGAGGCTATCCTCTTTCCAGTATATGTTTTGCCCTGTTGTCAAGTATCAGGTGGCTGGGGGTATGTGAGATTGTGCCCACCTCCTCAGTTCTGTTCCATTGGTCTACCTGTGTATTTTTGTGCTAGCACCATGTAGTTTTTATCACTTCTGCTTTGTAATAAGACTTGATTTCCAGGATTATGATGTCACTCGCTTTAGATTGCTGCTGAAGTTTGCTTTAGCTATGCTGGGTCTCTTCTGATTCCACACAAATTTTAGGATTGTTTTTCAAGTTCTGTAAAAACCAAAAAAAGGTTGGTATTTTTAAACGAATTCAATTGTGATGAATCTATACCTTAGTTTTGGTAGTGTGGTCACTTTTCTTTTTGGGACACGGTCTCAATCATTAGTTCAGGCTAGACCTGAACTCACTATGTAGCCCAGCATGGTCCTGAGCTGAGGACAATACTCTTTTTTTCCTTACTATTTTTATTAATATACATATGTAATATATAGTGTTTACAGTGAATTTGGGTATTTTGTGCACATATGTATCATATCAAATTTGCAATCCCTTCCCATTTTTGACCCCCCCCACCCTCTCCCTATCCCTTCCCCCAACTCTGGCTATCACTTCAAGTGGTTCTATGGAATGTCTGTGTTCTGGGTTTTCCAAGTCAGAGAGACTGTATAGTACTTAACATATTAATCTTCCACACCTAAATCATTTCACTTAAGTCACCACTCTAGCTCAGCTTCCTATTCCTCTAATTAGTCGTAGTAGTTAAATCTTGAGGCCTCTTCTCTGAATCCAATTAATCCCTTTCCTGGGATATTTACCAAAATTTTTTTTTCCTATATTTTGCTGTATCTTTGTTTCTATTCTTAAGCCTGGTCTTACCCACCAGTCCACATAAGGAAAGAACTACAAGTATGTAGTTCAAAAGAGTAGTAAATTTGGGAAAGAAGAAGAAGAAGAAAAAAAGTTAAATTTCAAATGCCTTAGTTGAATACTGGAAGGTGCATGTTACATGTTTGTACATTCACAGGATTGTCTTTATATCAATCAGTTTTCTTAGGATAAATTTTCATCAGTGACCTAATAAGTGAATTGCTACAGTAAAACAAAGTTAAAACTATATCACATTGTGACATTAAATGAACTTAAATCTATACCACATAAATATACTTAAAGTAACAGGTATGAAGGCAAATTTAGTTATTTCAGTGTTTTTTAACTTTCATAACTTATTTACTCATATTTCACTGATTACTAACATTCTGCTAAATTTGGTTTATAATTTTATCTGTCTATCCATCCATATATTCATGCATTTGTATTCTTAAGAGATTTTATTTCAATTCCCCATGTTGCGTTGAATATGAGTTTATCCTCTTTGAGAGGCAGAAACATAAGCAGCACCAAAACAGCTTGGAGGAAAGGTAACATCTAAAGAGAAAATGAAATAAAAAATAGATTGGTAATTAAATCATCCGATTGAAATATTTTTAAAACAATACCAGTTCTTCTATAAAATCTGTGAAATCCTTATAGTAATAGTATAGTAGTGTGCAAAATAGAATAATTACTAATTAGTATTGCAACATATGGACGATACTCTTGTCTTGGCCTCCCTAGTGCTGGGATTATGGTGTGCACCACCATGCCCAGTTTACTTGGTGTTGGGAAATTGAAACCAGGGCTTTCTGCTTGCTAGGCAAGTGCTCTAGCCTCTGAGATTTGCCCCCAGATCACCATCTTTGGGGAGTTTGTTTGCTTATTTTGAGATTGGTCTAGCTCTGTAGTTCCATCTGGCCTTGAACTCACTGTGTAGCCCCAGCCAGCCTCAAACACACATCAAATCCTTCTGCCTCAGCCTCCTGAGTGCTGGGATTACAGGACCAACACCACGCCTAATACAACTCAAGGCCTTGCATTTGTTAGGCAAGAGTTCTAATAGCTGAGCTACACACCCAGCCCTCCATTTTGAAAATATTAGTTCAACCTCTTTAGGAACAGGAGATCAAGTTCATCTCTTTCTGTCAAGATACTGTACTTCCATTAATGCAAAATAAAACATCAGCTTTTATAGAAGTAATTATACACATTAAATTTATTATCAGTTAACAGAATTTCCCTTGACACAATTTCAAATTGCATCGCAACTGTCCTTTGAGTAACTATTATATGTTGAATTTTAATGTAATATCAAAAAATCCGTAGTTATCTGAAGAAGTAATTTGAATACTACATGTGTGTAGAGGGCCAGATTTTCATTCCTTCCTTCAATTAAAGTATCATATTAATGCAGACAGCATGTAGAAGTAGACATGAGCATCTAGATGTCTCCTATTAACTCGGATATTAGATAGATTTATAAATTAAACTTCTTTTACTAAAGTTTTAGTTTAGCACAATATGGTTATTTTTCATAAAATGTATTTATGTTGCATGTAAATAAGTTTATTAGTATTTTCTACTGGGTTAATAAATTTAAAGCTTACTCAGTTTGAATGTATGATACAGTAAATATTATAATGCACGATATGGTAAATGTTAAGAAATAGAAAGCACTTATATAAAAGCTCTTTGGAGTCGTCTTTGATATTTAAGGGTATGAAGAGATTATGAGGCCAAAATGTTTGAGAAGACCATTCTAGCGCAGTAGGCCTCAGCCATGGCTATGCATTAAGATCAACTGGGACCTTGTAAATGACATGCCTGAGGCTCACCCTCAGAGATCCCCGCTAATTGACCTGGAGAGGAGATCTTAAAAACCCATTCTGGTGAATCCATTGTGTAGCAATTGACAGCCATCACAGGGCCTACATGCCCAATAGTGACCGAAGGATAAATACCAACAGTCCTACTGGAACACCTTTCCACACAGTACCAAGTGCAGAGCCACCCTGGGTGATGGTCTGTTGCCATGCCTTGGGCATTTTTTTCTTTTGCATCTCGAAAGGTACAAATTTAAATTTATCTTTGTTGTGCCTTATTTGGGATGGTGTTTTTAAAATCATGTCTGTTTTGCTTTGTTTGCTCTTTGTTCTTTTATGCATACATTTCTTCAAAAGATGCTTTGAGACGGTCTCTTTATTGAGATTTCCTTGATTCTAAGATATGTTAAGACATCTTAATATTATAGGAAGGGTTTGAGTGTAAACAAAGATTAGAGGCATTTCCCTAAAATAATAGTGAGTTCACGGTGCTGGGAAAAGTGAGCAAGTCTGTGTATGGGCCTACAATGGCTACAGTTATAGCTCAGCATGGAAGTTTCCCTCTACATACTTAATGGCTATGTGAATCAGCATTCTAATAACGTTTTTTTTTTTTTTTTGACTTGGCTTTCTTTGAACACACTAACTTTTGTCCACTCACAACATGTACTGTGTAGTCCTATCTATGATGGTAAATTCCTAACCAGAGGAAATATAATATTATTTCTGCAAACACTGATCTTTAGGAAAAAAAAAAAAACTATTGAGTGTGCCCTGTGGCTCAGTCCTTTGTGTTGACTTGTACTGGCCACCAAGTGTCACTCTTGCTCTGTTTTGCTACTAAAAACATGTTCTTATAGACAAAGAGATTCTTTGTTTCTACCCCAATCCCAATTTATAGCTTCTGGTTTCAATTGTAATTTTAGCTTAACTAGCTATATTGTTTGATATCACCTTGGTTCTTGCTATTTGGGTTAATGACAGGAAGAATACGGAGCAATGGTGTGCTGAGATGATAGATGTGACCTTTGTGCCTGAGTCGCCTGCGCAGCCCCGCTGTCCCCCCTCCTTTCTCATCTTGGAGAAATCACTCTGACAGCCTTCAATGCAGGTGACCATTCAGAGTCAATCACTTGTAGATTCCTGTTGATAGCAATGAAATGCTGGTTATTTATAGTCCCAGACCTCTATAATTTCAAAAGAGTGAAAAATGATTGTAAACTCAATTTTCTTATCTGTGTAAGGAAACTTATGGAGCACATGAATGAATAATGAGTGTTTTGTATAAAGGAAATACTTTCTCAGAATCCCAATGAAAAGACTGCCTTGTGGGCAGCATTGTAGTTCATTCTTTTAGATTTTAGTTGGAGCCGTTAAAGCAGAATCAGTGAAATTGAATGTGAGTAATACAGAGTTGACATCCATGCAAATACTAGCTTGATGTTCATTTAGGTTTACAGGTGAGTGTTTGTGCTTTTCATAAAAACCTACAGAAATTTTTGAAGAATATGCATCCTATTTCCATAGTCAACAGAAAGAAAGTGATATTTCCAACCTTCAGCCATGAGTGAATCACATTGCAATTTCTCACATTTATTCTCTGACCTTCTGAAATTCATGAAGCAATTGGAAGCCCCAATATTGTATTCAACCTGATTCAATATGATCCACAACAGAGAGGAGGAGATTGAGTTCTGTGCTTACTTCGGCTTTGGCTCCCTGAAGCTTAGACTCTTTGTAGTGAGGTGAACTGGGGTGAGTAACATGGAAACTAAGGACATACATTAGAATGTGAAACTGTAGTTCTTGGCACCCGTACCCCAAACATACTAAGCAGGCGTAGGTCAGCAGTTAGAGCTCTTGCCTACTAAGTGCAAGGCCTTGAGTTTGATTCCCCAGCAGTTCATAAGTTGGGTGTGGTGGCACACAACTGTAATGCCAGCAATTGGGAGGCTGGGGTAGAAAGTTTGGCATGTGTCTGAGGACAGCCTGGGCTACATACTGAGTTCAGAACCAGACTGAATTACTGGGACTCTGTCTCAAGAAGGCATTAACTATTATTACATCACAAACTTTTGTGTATGTTGTACTATACTGTGTCATGATATAAACTTGCAGTTTTGATTGTGATGTTTTGGGGATTTAACTTCTTAGGACATACACTAACTCTGCTAACGTTCAGTAAGTAACTTAAACCACTCTAACCTTAGTTTCTGAAGATTAAAATAAAGTCTGTATTACTTAGGATTCTTTAGGGAAACAGAATCAATAGAAAACATACATATGTAATTATGCAAAGGAATTTATTTGGTCAGCTTGCAGGATCAGAAACGGAAGAGCACAACATAGCCCGTCTGCATGTGGGAGCTGGAGGACCCAGCAACTGCTCAGACGAGAAGATGGGAACCAGGGAGGCAGAGGGATCCAGAATGTGGCACCAGGCCAAGGTCACAAGCCCGGAAGCTTGTATGGAATTGAATCTGTGTTGGAAGGCTGAAGGAACTGGAGATCATTGCCCAAAGGTAAAAGCAAAGACTGGAGTGCTTTCAAAATGGGAAAATTTCCTTCCTCTCTGCCCACCTCCTCCTGTTTTTTTCTATCCAGAGGCCCACATTTGGGGTGAATTTTCTTCCCTCAGTTTTCTGGGCTACATGTCAGTCATCCACAGGCATACACCTACAACTCAGCTTCAACAATCTCCTAGGTTTTTTCTTAATTCGTGAAAGTTGACTGCATTATTAACAGTCCCAATTTGCCCCTTGTCAACTTGACAGTCAGATACATCTCTTTAAACCCTACTTTATTTCCAGATACATAGTCAAGTTTGTAATTATGCCCAAGATAATACAACTATCCTACATTCAACCAAAATGCACTCAATTCCTCTCCAGTATAGAAAGCAGATTTTTCCTTTAGGGAAGTATTTTCTGTCCTCCTGACATACCATAACTTCAATACTATAATGCAACTTAACAATATTTAAATACTAATATTGATAAGTGTTTTGTTACAGAGAAAAAAGATGTCTGCTTAACATGTGTTTATATGTATAAGAATATTGACAAAAGTGGAAAAAATGTTCATGAAAATTATTATACAATTCTAACTTCTGTAATTACTCATGCATTTATAACTGGTATTTCTAACTACCTGCTTCTACTGGCTTTTCTGTACTGCCTTCAGCAAGCACTTTGGTGAGGTCTTTACCTCGCAGGGTGACTCATGCCGTTTTTCATTCTGCCTGGATTGGACTGTTGTAGTTTTTCACTGACCTTAATAACAGGGCATGGTGATACTAGGAGATACTGTAAGGGATCTCTTGCATTTCACCCGTATTCTTCCTTTCCTCTATTGTGAACAGGTAGTCTCATTTACTGTTGATAATCTAGATCAATCCTCCCTGCCAATTCTGTAACTGCTTTTTTTTTATTTTTTAGCTTGTTGTAACAGTGATATGAGGGGTCTATGACCAGAAGGAATTCTTAGTTTCCACTTCAATGACCTCTGTTGTTGTGCCTTCTGATACAAACCTTCTTCATTCTACATTCACCTCTACCCAGAGCTAAGATTTTTTTAGGCCAACAGAGAATAGAGTTGCAGAATGATGAAGGAAACATTTTGCTAGTTGGTCACTAGGGGTAACAGTAAGTGGTATCATTTCTAGTTCTACCTCTTCATTCATAAATCTGTGACTACTGATTGTGGGAGAAATAATATTATTCGCTGGTTGCTGATTCAACGTGTGTGCAGCCTTTTGCAGAACCTTGTCCCAGCCCTGCAAGGCAGTGCCACCTTCCTGCTCTAATTGTATCTTCAAAAGCCTGCTCCACTATTCCATCAGCTGAGCTCCTTCTGAATGATGGGAAACCTGAAAGACTAGTAAATCCCACGAGCACAAGCCCATTGCTGCGCACTTTAGGTTAAGGAGTGTGTTCCTTGGTCAGAAGCGATGCTGTGTGGAATATCGTGACAGTGGATGGGGTGTTCTGTAAGTTCACAGATGGTGGTTTTGATAGAAACCTTACATGCAGGGAAGGCAAATCCCTGTGTGAAAGAAATGTCTAGCTTCATAAGGAAAAGCACTACCCTTTCTGTGATGAAAGTGGTCCAATATAACAAACTGCCACCAGATTGCAGGCTCATAATCCTGGCAGATGATGCCATATCAAGGCCCCGGTGCTGGTCTCTGCTGCTGGAAGACCAGGCATGTTGCGGTGGCTGTAGTTAGTCAGCTCAGGGGGTGGAAGTCTATGTTGCTGAGCTCCTGCATACCCTCTATCACTGCCACCATGGCCACCTTTGTTCATGACCCCACTGAAGACCAAGAATGGCTTAGGGAAAAGGCTAAGTGCTACCTCAAATGGGTCATCCTACACCTTCGATTATTAAAGTTTTCTTCTACCGAGGTCACTTTTTGATGAGCATTTACATGAGCCTGTCCATACAGGGCATCCCCAGATGTCTGTGTTCCCAGTTTTCCAGTCAAGCTCCTTCCAAACCTCTCTATCTCAATTTGTAAAATCTCATTCTTTTCCAGTCAGCACCTTTGCATTAACTACAGATAACCTTCAAGGCTGAGCATTAATCTTACATTGCACCTCTGCCAATTTATTATGAATCCTCGTGCTTGGTTTTCAGCAACTTTAGCCCTATGGTTAATAGAAAGAAGATTCTAACTTCAGGACACACTTAGAAAACTTTACAAATTGTTTATATATGCTTAGAGTCAAAATCTGTTTTCATTACCTCATCAAAACACGTAGAATCTTGTCGAATTTTATGCATCTAGAACTGATTATTTCCTTAGCAACTTGTCCAGAGAAGCTACCAACAACCAGCTAGCATTGTTATATTTCTTACTGCTTGCAAAATGTGTACTACTGTTGGAAAAAAAGTCACCAAGATCCTTGCATCTCACAAGTAGCAAAGGAGACTAATGCAAGGGACCTACATCTACATTGTTTACTCCTTTGAACAATTCAATGGCCTGCCATTTTTTTTTTTTTTTTTTTTTGCTCCCTCCGCTTTTTTCAAACAAAGAAGAAAGGGAACTGATTTGGGCCACATATAAAATATGTAATTTAGTCAATGTAATATATATCAATACTAACATTTTTATTTTTAGTTTTTTCATTATAATTTAACAAACAAATCAAAGGTGAAAAAAATAGTGGGCTGCAGGCTTAACATGCCCCCTGTGCATTCTCAGAAGGGAAGACCACAGTAACTTCAGATCTTATCAGACTAGAGATCCAAATCCCGAAACCAGTAAACTGATTAGAGAAATTCATCCTCGTAACTGTTTATCTAGAACCATTTTTGGTGCCAAAGTCCGTATTAGTTAAGGTTCTCCGGAGGAACACAATCACTAGAAAGTATACGTGTAAAAGCATGCAAGAGAATTGGTTAGCCTTTAACATCAAAAGTGGAAGAGTCCAAAATGGTTATCAGCATATGACAGCTAAAGGAATCAGTAGCTGCTCTGACAAGACAGAAACCACTAAACAAGAGAAATCAAAGATTCAATACAGTTCAGGATCAAAGGCTTGGAAGATCGCGGTAAAGCTGCCAGTGTATTGGAAGGCTGAAAAAACTGGAAATCCATGTCCGAAGGTGACAGTAAGGATTCTGGTTCTTTCAGAATAGAAACACTTCTTGCTGCTTTCCCTTTTCAGTCCCTCCAGGCCCAAGTCTATTGATTGTTGCCACCCACACCCAGGGTGGTCTTCTTACCTCAGTTGGGTGCCTACAGGTCGAACAAGAACAGACATACCCAGAACTATGCTTTAAAAAGCTATTAGATATTTCTTAACATATTAAGGTATATGTAGCATGATAAATGGTCAGAAAAAAATAGTAATACTAATTTTATAGGATTATGCTTTTAAGAAATATATGTAGTATTTTGTACACAATAAACACCCAACAGAAAATGTACATGGATTATAAGATTTATAATTTAAAAAATAATATGCCCAGTGTTGTGTGCATAATAAGCTTTCAGTGGAAAGTATAAGCAAGTATATGATGGAAGTCTTCTTAGTTCTTTGTTGTTGCCAAGATTCCCTTCCCACTAAAAGTAAAACCAAAATATGTAAACTACCCTGCTGCATATGCCTTATCCAACCAGTAAAATGAAGAAAAATTGTTTTCTTGAAATAATAGTTGTTGGTTAACATTTAGTTTTTCATGATATTGTAATCGATTACCAAAGGAAAATTACCAAAGCATTTAAATTAAGTGGTACTAAGACACAGGTTCTAAATCTAGCATCCCAAAGGGACATATCTTATACCTTCAAGGTCAAGGGTATGGAGAGACCATGGTGACCAAGATGTGTAATGGGATCATAACTGCCCAGGTTACCACCAGGAGGACTGAATCAAGTAGGAAGAGAAAATTAATCATTACTACAACAGAGTGATTATGCAGATAACAGCAGCAGCATCTTTTTACTTTTTTCTTTTAAAAAAATCATGGCTTTGGAAAGCATGCACGAGGAAAGGGGAAATTAAATGCCAAAACTGTGAGCTTCCAATAAAGGATACATAGAATAACTTAAAGGTCTCCATGTGAGGTTTGAAAGAATATTTTGGGTGGATATGACTGTAGACCAGCCCCAGGATTGGCTGTGACTGTCAGAGTTAGGGCGTGGAAGTCCTCACTAAGTCTTTTTCACTAAGGTAATGGCCTTGATGAAGAAATGGAATGCAGAGACACAGGAGAGAAGCATTTGGACTTATCTGTATAGAACCAAGCTGTCTTGAATTCCCCGAAGTTCTCTTTGCCTGAGGAAGTAGTTCTGTTTCCCTATCTGAGGAAACTGTCTTTACCATAAAAGCCTTTCAATGTCTATGTTTTTGATCCTAACTTCCCAAGCAGAACTTGTTCTTATTACCTCTTACTGCTTCCAGCGCGGTCACGAGACTTAGATTTTAAGACTTATTTCCCTAGACAGGTTACCTGGAAAACCGGCTCAGAGAAGACGTACACTATAGACAAAACATGTAGCGCATCAAGCTAGGGGTGCACATAGAGCTCAATTCTAGGAGTGTTTCTTAAGTGGGAGATGAAATATAAGTTTCAGCTGGGCCAAGTGCTTTGTTGTGGCCTGTCACCAAGAGGTCAGGATTTAATAAGTTGGTTCAAGCATTTTCTTTTTTAAACAATATTTTCTCCATTTTTATTAGTATATGTATATGCAATACACAATGGTTACACTGAGTTTGGGTATGTTGTACACATATATAATGTATCAGCGTTACAATCCCTTCCCCTCCCCTCTTGTGGCCCTCTCTCTCCCTCCTCTATTCCCCCCTGACTCCCACTATCACACCTTTTGATTCTATAAAATGCCTGTTTTTTGGTGTTTCTAACATTAGAGAAACTGTATGATATCTCTTTTTTACCATATATATAATATGTATTTTTCATGGTATAGCTTTTCACTTTTTAATAAAAAAGTATAAAATCCCAAGCCAATAGAAAAGTTGTAAGTGTAGTTAAGTTAAAAAAATTTAGTGCAATTGTGTGATTCTAAATATTGACTACTAAATGATAGAAAGAAAATTTAATGTTTCTATTAAGTGCAATGATATTACTTCGGCTGAGTAGAAAATATCTTTAATTTCTAGAGATGCATCCTAATGTGATTAGAGGTGGAACAGAAAAAGTCACTAACTTACTTTAGATACTTAAGCATAAGAAAGTAGAGTGAGTTTAAAAAAAATCTACACAAGCACAAGTACCTGAATTCAAATCCCCAGCATCACATAAAGCTAGGCCTGGTGGCGCACACTTGTAAACCCAGCACTCAGGATGGTGAGGCAGGAGAGTATTGCCATATCGTCCAAGGCTAGCCTGGGCTACATAGTGAGCTCAGGACCAGCCTGGGCTATAGAGTGAGACCCTGTCTCTAAATAAATATAAAAAATATCTATAGCACAAATCACATTTGCAGAAGAGATGATTATAGGGAAAGACATTTTAGGGTAAGACCTTTTCACCCTTTGCTAATGGCTATTCTATAGTTTAAAAATGGCACCTGGCTGGCTACTGGGCCCTCAAGAAGACTGAATGAACGACTATGGGTCACCATGTGTCCATGTAACCTCAGCTGCCAATCATAAACTGGTGTTATCTAATTCATTGAGCCATAAAATTGGGCACATACTGCAACATTCCATTCTGAAATGGAAGTTCAATATAGAGAGAAGATCTGAACAGTCCAAAAGGCAAAATCCAAGTGTATAATTAGGTGCTTATGCCTCATGCCTCTCTCTCAAGCCACACCTGTGACATCGTGACTAGTTCCATCTGACTAGTGACAGGAGAGGGCAAAGCCCGAGCCTGGCTGCAGATATCTGCCTCACATGCTAGGAAAATTAGCTTCTACACTCTAGTCTCTTTAGATGCCTGAAGAAGGAGGAGCAATGGAGAGGGAAATTGTCCAAGGGGGCAAAACTCAGGATGGCCCACTTTATGTAAAAAGATAGAGGTGGCCTCAGAGGCAAATCCACTTTGACATTGCGGAGACAGGGTCTATCAAATTTTCTGCTGCCCAGAGTAGAAAAGAACAAATGAGAAAATTACTGACAAAGAGTTCTGTGGGGTAGAACTTGTAGATGTTTTGTCTCAGAAAAAGACAGAGTGTATGAATTTTTTTTTTTTTATCAGAGGTCTGTACTTAGGAGACAGTAGTCATTAGGGACAAGATGCTATTTCTTCTGCAGATGTCGGCTTTATTTCCAGCCATCTTAGGACTTACATAATGGCTCCATGTAGAAAGTGGCCTTAACGGTTGGAACAGAAGCTATGTTTAGGCTAGAAAATATAGGGTTTTTTATTTGTTTGTGTTTACCTATGCTGACCTAGCTACTCTTGTGCTGAATGTCTGATCTTCTAAAGCAGAGTGTAATATTGAGCTCCTGTGTGGTAGTATTTAACAAGAGTCAAGCTAGTTAGCTAGGTGTGGACTAATTATATTTTATCACTCCCATAAGGTAGAGGATGCCACCTTGTCCTCATGGGGAAGGCATATGTTTCACAAAGGATTTGCTGGTTGTGCCTACGACCTTCCTGATAGAACTACCCATTGTGAAGCAACAGGTTGCCTGTTTTATTCACAGTCCATTTTTAACTTAGGCTAAGCTGCTTTAAGAAAACATCTGAGATTGGGTAATTTATATATATGAAAAATGATTTCTTACAGGTCTAGACACTCTAAGTCCAAAAACTAAGCTGCTGGTAGATTCAGTTTTTTAGTGCAGGCTGTCTGTTCCTGAGATTGAACCCTGAACCCTGTGTACACATGGTAAAACAACACAGAACGCTAATCGGAGAGTACTGTGGGAAGCCTCTCTCATAATGGTGAAACCAGGACTAACGCCTTCCCAAAGGCATCACTAATGATGCTATATTGGGGCTTAAATTTCAACATGAATTTTGAAGGGCCAAATTGCAAATTATAGGAAGATGCCATACGACTTCCCTTCTAACCAGGGAGCACTTTAGAGGGCAAGGGAAGTCAGGTGCTGGGCTCATCCTCATGACTCTCACTGGTCTTACCTGACCGCCTTGCAGATGATCATTGAGTCAAATGGTGGGTTGTCTAGTAAGGGCTCAGTCATGACGCTAGCTGGGGAGAAGGACCCGGGAGAATGGAAGACTATGGTGTTGCCCTGCTGGATGAGAGTCTTGATTAAAACTAAGAGCTAGTGTGTGGTGCTGCTTGAATAGACAAAATTCAAGAGTCCAAGAAGCAAGAGAGGAGGTGAGATTATATCTTATTACTATCTTCCCTAATAATTTACTTGGAATTTTCTATTGCCAGTGACCATGACTGGTGAGTTTTGATGTCCTCGTGTCCAAGGAAGCAAAACTTCAACAGGAAACAGTAATTGTTCTGTAACCAAAAATGAGTCTGCAGTATGGCTGTGAACCCTGCGTGCTGATGGATCTATAGATCATCCGTTGTGGCAGGAAGAAGGGTGGAGAATGTAGGGGAAAGGGCAGGCCTGCTGATGGATTTTCTAGGAGTTGTTTTTTGATTGGCTCCCTTTACTCTGAGAATGAAAACAAAGTAAGTTTATTTAGCAAACATTGTATTTCTGGTAGAACAGGGGCAAAAAGACTGTTAGGACCTCAAAAGAATGACTGAGTGCCTCTTCATGTGCTTATGCTCAGTAATAAAAATTTGTGGAAGACATTAGGAAGCCCAATAAAGATATGATCATCAAGATTAGGCAGGAATAAAGTTTTAGGTAATTTCTTCTTATAAAGAAACTGCGTTTAGCTAAGGTACTGACAGAAATTGAAGGAAACATGGAATGGATGGAAGAGAAAGGAAGCCATAGTTTTCAACTTGGCGTTTGTCAGTAACTTCAGAGTAGAGACCGTAGTTACTCAATGACTTTTCCCGGCTCTGACACTTTTATATAAGAAAACCGATAATACTACTATTGTACGTCTCAGGTGACAGGATAAGTAAATTGCCTTTACTTTGGGAGCTAAAGAAAATGTATATACTTTGTGTTAAGAACATAATTTTCACCCCTTTGGAGACTCAGTATGGATTAAGAGGAGGAGGGACACTATGCCTGCCATTTGCCTTTCTGCAACATCCCCCATACTTCTGTATGTCATGGGGTTTATCCAAACAAAGGTTAAGATAACCTTTGGGGTTAATGGAGCTCCGGCTGGAGACTAGAGGAGGAGAGAAAAAGAAATTCACTCCCAATAGCGGTTCTCCACCTCCTCCCCTGCAGGAGGGAGCTTCTGCCTTGCTGGTTCTTTCTTTGTTGCTCCCAACAGTTCATTCTGCAGGACTAACTCCTTCTGAGTGCTGCTAATCCCTTCCTTTAGTAAGAGCCCAAGCTTGATAACAAGGTCACTGTTACTAACCTTGTGGAACTGCAGATCTTTCGTGTTTTCTTTTACACCTTACCCATGTCTAGCAAATAATATTTTTATGAGCTTCCTTGATCCCCTTTTTGTACTGGAGATTGAAGCCAGAGCTTTTGCCCTGAATACATCCCTTTTCTTCTTCATTTTTATGTGGAGACAAAGTCGTGCTTAGTTGCCCTGGCTGGGCTTGAGCGTGTGATCCTCCCAGAGTGCTGGGGTGACAGACATGTGCCACCAGGTCTGGCTGAACCCTTTTCTAAAATTATTCTAATTTGATGTCATCAGTTCCTTGCTGGCACCCTGATAGATGCAGTGCATGGGGTGATATTGCAGCATGCTACTATATTGATCAGAATAATCAAGTGGAGAGGGAAAGCTTGGTGATTCAGTAAGGAAAAAATACCTGCAAGACACAAAGTATCAAGTGGATGGGAGGGAATGAGAGGTAATTGGAAATTTTGGCTTCAGTAAGAGGCAGGAAAATTCATTCATTTTAACAGTAAGAAATGCAGAATATATAGGGGCGAGTGCAGGTGGGTTGATGGATTTGGTGGACCGAGCATGAACATTATTTTTGTGATTGCTTCTATTTTCTCATTAAATGAAAAAAAGCTCATTTAGCAAAGAATTAAGTAGGAATTAAGTAATTTCAGCTATAAAAATGTGAAATTTGGACAGCATTAAAATTTAAAAATTCTGTTGCTATTGTTTGAATTTGTTCCTTCCAAAATTTAAAATATTGCCAATATGATAGTGTTAAGAAGGGAGATCTTTAGTTAGTCCATGAGGTCTCTTCCCCGGGAATGCAATTAAGGCTTTTAAAATGAGGTTTCACGCAAAGTCGATCCTTTTTGCCATTCTTTGTACCACGAAAACTTGACATTCTTCCTTTCAGGTAAAATCTTCTCAGAAACAGAGAGCAGCCCTCTCACCAGGTGCCAAACCTGCAAGCACCATGATCTTGGACTTACTAGTCTCCACAACTGTGAGAAAATAAATGTATGTTTTGGTAAATTAGCTAGGCTAGCTATTTTGTTGTAGCATCACAAATGGACTGAGACTCTGTTCATATAAAGACACCAATGAAGGGATACAAAAACAATATAGATCAGAGAGGAGCTTTTCAGCACATTAAAGCACATTTATCTGTGATATATGAAGAACTACAAACTAATAAGCAAACAAAGACTAAAAACAAAACAGAACAACCCCCACCAAAAAAAATCCCCCAAACCCATACCTGTTCTCAGAAAAAAAAATTCAACAGCTAGAGCAATTAGGAAAGTGTGCAGTATCATTATCAATCAGAAAAATGAAATGCACATTGAAATCGTAAGAAAACACCACTACACTCATAGTCGGAGCCAAAGCTTATAAAGTTGATAGTACAAGAGTTGTTAGATAGTTGGCTATAAGCTCGTAAGGTTGATCCCACTGAATATTACGGAGGGATAAAGGCAAGGACATTGAAGATGTGTGCCAAGAGGCAGTTGTAAAAAATGGCATGACATTTAAGTAAATAAAGTAGGATGTGAGTGAGACCTCGTGCGGTTCAAGTTTTTGAAGCCTTAACTCAATTGTTTATATTTAATGCAAAAGAAATATATTTCCTTCTCTTGCCTCCATGAAGTATATCTCAAGGAGACAGAGACATTGATGCAAAATGTTTGGATATGTAGGAAAAGCTTTTCACGAGACGCTGCCTTGTCCTCAGGGAGAGTTCTGTCTCCGTTGAACAGGCACACGCCTTTATAATATCAGCTAATCAGTGATAAAAAGGCGGCATTAAACCTGTCTTACAACATTATATCTATGTAAGTTAATTTCACAGGGGACAGCTACACAATAACTACTTTTCTGATGAAGGTGTGACAAGTTAAAGGCAGGTGACTCTTGAAATGGCAAGACTGGTTTCAGTACTCACTTCACATAAATATAAACATTCGCCTTGTGCTAAGAGGTGAATGAATAATTTACGTAATAAAGAACGAGCTGCTCTCATTATTGTTCTGAAGAGAGTCTCATAGTTGTTAGACAAGCTGCCAGGCTAATGTATTGGCTTTTAAATTATTTCACCCATTCAGCCAGGAAAATGGTTTTATGTGGTTTTTTTTCTTCCCTGAATACAACAAAGGATGAAAGATAGCCAGCCCAGCTCATGAATACCTAATGCACACTGACTAGAAGAGGTGAGTCTGGTAGCACCTGAAAGAGTAAATCAACTATAAACTATCCTTTCGTTAATTTTCTGCTCAGTTGGCTGCCATTGCGCTGAATTTGGGACAACCATGAAGAGTCACCCTTTTGAAGAAGGCTTTGTGCCCTGGTGACCTACAGGGCTAGTGCACATGCACATTCTCAGCAGGTGTCAGAGAGGCCAGGCTTCCTCTGGTTGCACTGTTTTGCTTATTTTCTGTATTTTTCAAATTATCTTGCCCTCTAAAGATATTGTTTTTGTGTATCAAGCGATATAAGTGAAACAATTTTATCTAAGAACTGAACAAACAGATCTCACACTATTTCCTTCTTCTAGTTATTTCATGCTATGTCCTTTTTGATTATTACTCTATTATGATTGAGAATCAATCTACACTTGTTCTATTTATAATTTTCTCTGTCCCTGTCTCTCTCTCTCTTTCCTACTCCCTCTCCCGCTTTACCTTTTGATTTCCTTTGAAACTCAGGGCGTTGCCTGCCTACTCCCTCCACTGTGTATGTCAAGGTGCTTGTGCGCAGTGTCTGCTCAATCAGCAGATGGGTGAAAGTGGATGCGTGAGTGAGTCTGGGACCAGTTATATACCTGACTTGTAAATGGATGGTAGAGGAGGACAAAATGTCGATGCATTAGGCTATATATTTTGTTTTGGTATTTATGTATAGTACAACAGTAAAATAGCAAGTATTCTTATTACTTAATACTTCGAATCCATATAAAAAGAGCTATAAATTGAAAAGGCTATATTCATACGACCATTAAATATATTAACAATAAAGTCAAAGAAGCTATCTGTATGTTTTCAAGTGCACAGGTTTTTGCTTTTTCTAATTATCTTGATGTTTTCATCTTGAAATCAAAATCATTAGTTCAATCAAAATCTCATAACATAAAATTGGAATCCTGCTCCTCAATGCACACAAATGCTCTGCAGAGCTTCAAATTATCTCATAAGCTTAGCAAAAGAGACCAACAGCAGCCATATTTTATAAAAAATTATTGCTTTTTATTATAAATGGATTCTCAAGCAGTTTTAAGCAGTTGAAAACTTTAAGAGGGTAGTCATGACCTATTACATCAACAATAAAAGAAAATTTCCAAAATGACCCCTAAAGTACAAGCAACAAAAGCAAAATAGAAGCATGAGATTGCATCAAACTAAAAAGCTTCTGCACTAAAATAAGATGAAAGATTAGTGTTGGTAAGATGTGCTGAAAAAGGAGCCCTGGCACACTGTGAGTGGGAATGTAAATTAGTACAGCCATTATGGAAAACAGTATGGAGACTCCTTTCAAAATTAAAATAGAATTACTATGCGATCCAGCATTCCCACTTCTGAGTACATAGCTAAAGGAAGTGAAATTCGTATGTTGAAGAGACATCTGCCCTTCCATATTCACTGCAGCAGTGTTGATGAGAGGCAAATACAAAATCAACCAAACTATGGATGGATGGGTAAATGAAGAAGAAAACTGTGGCCCGTATGCATACATGTGCAATGTGCACACACACACACAGTTGCACAAATGAAATGTTCTCAAGGCCTTAAAATGTAGGAAATTTTGTCACTTGCAACAATATGCATGACTATAGAAGACATTATGCTAAGTAAAATAAGCCAGACATGGAAAGACACATGCCACATTTCACTTACAAGTGAAGTCTAAACTGTAGGTCTTGTAGAAACAGAGCATAGAACTGTAGAGAGAATCAAGGAGCGAAGCGGGAGAGGGTTGGTTGGAGAGCCTAGGAAGATACGGCTCAAACTGACTGAAGTTTCAGTTAGGATGGGTAAGATTTACAAATCTATTATACAGCCTGGTGACTTCAGTTAATGGTATTATTAATAAAGTATTGCATACTTTAAAATTGCTGAGAGAACAGAAATGTTTTCACAACAAAAAGAGAAGTATGTGATAGACATGCTAATTAGCTTGATAACCTCGCAATGTATTTGTATGTCAAAACATCATTTTATATGCTGTAAATAGACATAACTTTTGTCTATCAATTTTACTTTAATATAGTTTGGAGAAAACAGATAAACCACAGACTGGAAGCAAATATTTATAAATATGGTCAAGGACTCATCTTCAGGATATATAGGACTAGTAAAATCCATTAGACAGACCATGAGCAACGTAATAAAAAGGCAAATAACTTAAATGAATACTTGACCATAGAAAATGTATTTATAGCAAAATAGCACATGTTCAACATCATACTAATTAAAGAAAAAAGCCACAAGGTTCTGTCACTACATACATATTAGAATGGTAAAACTCAAATGATGGTGAACATGTGAAACAAGCACACATAAGGCAGGAATACAAAAGAGCACAATCACTCTTGAAAAGAGTTTGACAGTTTTTTAAACAATTAAAAGCATGTGATCTAGTCATCCTAATTATCAAGAAATCTAAAGAAATACGTCTGTGCAAAACATAAACTGAATTTTCACAACAGCTTTTATAATAAAAGAAAACTTGAAACAACTCAAATACCCATCAGCAGATGAGTAGATAAGCAGACAGTTTCTGGTAAAGCCACACAATGAAATATCTCTTGGTAAAGAGCTGTTATGATTTGGATCTGGACTCATCCACCCCCAAAAGCCTCATGTTTTTGGATGTTTTGAAATGCCTATGGTACCCTATGCTACTAAGAGGTGGGACCTGGCTAGAAGGGGTGAAGCACTGGGGCTTGACCCTGAAAGGGTGAAACATGTGGGCTTGACCAGAAGGGGCAGATGACCTGGGAGGATAAGGGCTAGCTCTGTCCTTTCTTGTTCGTTTGGCCTCCTGTCTACCATACCTTTGAGCAGTGTTCCTCTGCTGTGCCTCTGCCATGTGTTTCCAACATTGTCTACCACCCATGAATGGATTGAGACCTTTTGAAACTGTGAGCCAAAAGAAATCTTTCCTCCCTTAAAGATGTGGATGTTGGGTATTCTGTCCCAGCAACAAGAAAGAAACTAAGACAAAGGGATTAACTATCAGTGCCAATAACAACATAAATACATCTCAAGATAACTATCCTAAGTGTAGGACTATAGAAAGACACCCCCAAAATGCCTACAATGAGATTCCACTTACATATAGTTCTAGAAAATGCTATGGTGACACAAAGCAGGCAAGTAGCTGTCTTGAGACAGTAAAATGGGAGGAGTTAAGAAAGGATGTGAAAAATGAAAAATTCTTTTGCATTAGGGGGTATGCTCACTCTCTTGATAGCGGTATTTTTCATAGGTGTATGCATGTTAAAATGTGTCATTTTGTGTACTTGAAATATATGCTACTTATTGGATGTCAACTACACCTCAATAAAGCTATTTAATTCATAGGCCTAAAAGAAAAAATCTATTTTCTGTAAATATATTGCTTCGCATCTGAAAAAAAAAATCTCTCTCGCTTCCTCCCTGTGTTGGGTGCAGCTGTGTTAGGGGCACTACTCATCCCTCTGTGACCCTAAATCAGAACCAAGGACCAGAGACTGGCAGGAAGTTATCCGCTCCTCCACAGCGGTGGCTAGACTTCCTAGCATCTGCTGTTCACCTGGGCCATCTACTGTCGTGTGTCTGCAGTTCTTCCCACGAAGTAACTTAAAATTTGTGGCTTACACCTCAAGTTGCGCTAAGGCGAGGTAAACTTTCTCTGGCACTGCTTACTAGTGCTAAGAAGAATGCGGCTCTACCAAGTTCTCCAAGATGTCCAGCAAGAAGTCAAGCAAGGAAGGGCTTCAGATTCAGGCTGCAATCTTTCCAAAAACCCTGTTAGAGCTCTTGATACGATTTTCTTTTCTCTTTGTTATCAGTTGGAACAAGAATTTAAAGTTTTTTGTTGAAATATTTTCACTCTGCTGCTCTAACTGAAGCTAAAATACCACATTGGTCTAGATCCTAATGATGCTTTTTGAAACTCTCATGATGGACTCAACTGAAGGCCTAGAGTAAGATGGCAGAATTGAAAAGCCTGGGGGTCACGGACAGCAGAATCCATGGTTCTCCACTACGGAAGCTTCTTTTTGAGGCCCCTGAAAAGAACTCTTGAGTGTCCTGGCCCTGTGAGCTTGTGGCAGGCAGCCTTAGGGGAAGGCAGCCTTTCCCTTCCTGCAGTTTGAAGAGATGTGAGGCGTGACAAGTTGAGCCATCTCTGCTTCTTCCTCCCAGTAGTAAGAAACTTCCGTGTTACTAGGTAGGGAGGAGGCGGGACTTACACACCTTCACATTGCTGAGCCTGCAGGTTTGCCCCAGGGAAGAGGCCTAGCTGCCTGCCCTGCCCAAAGGAGGGAAGGAGATGGGCATGAGCAGGCCGACCCCGCTGCACAGACCCTGTAATCTGTAAAAGCTGGATCTAGTTCATCAGGACAGACACTGCAAATGAACCAGCTTGTTTAAATAAAAAACTGTGGGAACTTTCAAGAAGATAAAATTGGAGCATTAAAAATACTTTGGGAACAAAAATACTGTGATTTTTGCACTTGAAGTTCAATAGATGAATTTAAAAGAGGGATAATTTCCCCTAAACACAAAATTAGTGCTTTGAAAGAAAGATCTCACAATAGAGGGCTAAAAATACAGAGGTAGGTATCATACAGCAAAGTACATGTCTTAGAGGCAAGGTCCAGGACGTTTGTGTTGGATGTCTTAAATTTGAAGTATAAAATTAAGTATTTCCAAAGAAGCAGATAAAAATAGAACACATCAAACAAGCACCAGATGGACAATTTCTTCTTCAAGGTTATTAAATGATGAACAGTCGCAGGAAGGCATGTGAGGTTGTAGATGCTTTAGGCCTTTAGAAAACAAGCCATTATTTCTGACTTTTTGTGTTTGATCTAACACTGTCGTGACTATTACGTAAACTTTCTCAGATACAGGCATGACTTGGTAAACGATCCATAGCTCGATAAAGGACAGAGTCCTTACTTAACCCATCTTATTTCTAATAATGTAGTAAGATACGATCTCAGTTACATTTGTGTCGCTGGGACATATTACCGAACACCTATGCCTTCAGGGATGGAAGGTTTGTTTCACTCCAAGTTCAGAGGTTTCAGTCCGTTCGTAGTTGGCTGGCAATGGCAGAAGGGTCTTGTGGAGAACAGCTGCTCAGGGCATCTCAGGAGGAAAGGTCAGGGATTGAGAAGAAGCGAGAGCAAGAGTATCTTCTTCCAGGCCACACCATCAGTGACCTACCATGCTCTCAGTAATCCACTTCTCCCAGTCAGGCCTCACCTCCTAATAGCGCATGAAATCCAAAGGTAATTCACAACATCTGAATGCCTGAAGATTCTGAGGGCATTTCTGATCCAAACCATGACAGATACCATCTCAGTTGAGGAGTTAGAGTTTCTAAATTTGACCTTGACCCACCTATGCAATTTAATTCCTTCACCAGTGTATTCACTGAACACACTCATTCACGATTACCTTTATTTTCCGTCTGTAAAGGTCATTACAATTTCTTTTTCTTTGCAGCATTTTCTTTTTCAGGACATCATGACTCTGTGCTTGTGGGCCATGGCCACTCATCTTTGGATTCCAGCGGAGGGAGAAAAAGATGCTCTGTAAGTATGAAAAAAAGGCTCAGGATGTCTTATTTGGAACAATGGAAACGAACCGGAACAAATGGAACAATTGGAAACAATGGGACAAATTCTTGGAGAGTGAAGAACTGGGATGTTAACTAAATTTCTTGTTGATGTACATTATTCATTAATAAGGACAGTATGGTAGGCAGATTCAAGGATGGAACTCTAACATTCCTGTGTTTTCATTCTGCAATCAAATACTAATCTAAATGCTGGTGTAGGTTCTCTTTGGCTCGTAGAAGAAGGTCAAGTCAGATTCATACTGCTGCAGACTTGGAAGATGCAGGGGAGCACATGTTACGTGAAGGGTTTCTAGGAGCTCATGGCTGCCCTAAACTGATAACCAGCAAGAAAATGAGGATCTCAGCTCTAAAATACAAGGAACTAAATTTGAACACCTGTGTGGCCTGGAGGAAAAATCCCTGCTGAGAACCCTTCTTGGCCAACAGCTTGATTTCAGTCTTGTCAAAATTAGGCTGGGACTCTGCGCCAGCCTGCTTGGATTGTTGGCCTATGCAATATTGAAATAATACACGAGTGCGCTTTTGAACCGCAGGGCTTGTAACAATTTGTTATGCAGCGATAGAGAAATAATTTTAGTGTGTTTGTTTTCAGAAAATGTTCTACATACCTAAATACCCTACCTTAAAAAATTGGAAAGGAGGTATGTGCATAAAAGAAATGCTTTACAAGTCAAGACGGCACTTTCAGGATGGGGAGAGGAAGAGAACAAGCAGGAGGTGAGCAGCAGCTTTTGTTGTAGGTGACCAGATGTCCACGGAAGTGGCAGAATTTGTAAGACGAGGCTCAATGTCAGTGTCAATATACCAGCATAGTATTTTACATTTAAAATTACCTAAACAAAAATTAGTATTTGAAAGGGGCTTGGTGGTGATACATATGGATTCTTTTCTAAATTTTAAGATCTAACTTGTTCTGGTCAGTAAGAATAGAAATTAGAGAGCAGTGAGAAATGTTAAATAAGACTTTTGGAGGAGTAGGGGTGGAATAAAAAGACAATTCATTAATTCAGTGAAAAGTCAGGAGCAATAAGCTTATGACCAGCAACGATTAAAGAAAGTGAAAAGTGTAAAGTCGGGCGTTACGCAGTATGGAAAGTGCTGAATTCCCCTGCTGAATTCTCTTATCGGAGATGGAAACTACCAAGTTTAAGATTCAGCACATCTGTAAAAAATACATATGAAATGGAATGGTAAAAAATGTCAAAAAGAAAAAGCAGAAATGTATAAGATAAACTAAAAGATAACTAGGCTAAAAGGACCTTCAAAGACAAAAGAACTTAATTAGGCAACGAGAGACATTACAAAAAGATAAAAAATACAATCAACCAAAATGAACAAATATAAACTTTAATCATTGAGAGCCACAGAACATATAAAAGAAAAAGTCCTTAAAATACAAACAGATCCAAATGAAAACAAAATGAGACTCTTTAAGATGTGGATTTTAGGAGCTGTAGGAATGCTGCAGTGGTTAATGTAGCAAGCTCTAAATAAGTATGCAAGTTCTATTCCCCATCATCACATAAGCCAGGCATGGTGGTGCGTGCATGTAATCCCAGCACTTGGGAGGCTGAGACAGGGCGATTGCTTTGAGTACAAGGCCAGCCTGCGCTCCGTAGTGAGTTCAGGACAAGCCTGGGATATAGAGCAAGATGCTCTCTCAAGAAAAAAAAATGGCCGTTACAATGTAATGAATAGAGTAGACATAAAAGTATCCTGCGTATAGAAGATTTAAATAATGCAGCTAACATAACTATATTTTAAAGCCACATGAAAAGATAAGAACATAGCATACACGCAAAATTTTGTCTCATTCTAATAAAATACACTAGTTTTCTTATGCTCATTGAAGTTCTTCTTTTGTTTTCTTTTTAACCAATGGGCTTACCTAAATAAAGTTTAATAAATTGTAAAATATAGATATTTACAGCCATATTCTCTAATCACAGTCCAATAAAACCAACGATCAGAATTGTAACCCTGTGAAAAGTAAGAATATACTTTTAAAACTTACGCATTAAAGAGGAAATCAAAACTGCAATTGCATGTTATCTCCAAATTTTCAAAAATGAGAATAAATCTTCCAACCAATAATAGTGAAAAATAAATAAACTACACAGAAAGAAAATTTTATATGCAAAATATCTTTATAAATTGGAAAGAAAGACTGAAAGTAAACAAATAGATTAATGATTAATGATTTCTGTGGCAAAATAGCTTTATCTTCATACATACTTTATACTGTTTCTGTGATTTGCTAACATTTTATAAAAGTATTTATATAATTAATAAAAGCCAATAACATTTGTCTTTATAGCATCTATTATATATTAATATTAGATTCAGACCTGTCTCACATAATAAGACATATTCTTTCTATTATTTTTTCTTGAATGAGCTTGCTGACGCCTGATACCACGGCATGTACTACTATTTCTATTAAGTATAATGACTAAAAATCTACTGGGTCTGATGCTGTTTTTTGGGGGGAAGAATATTAACTATTGATTCAATTTCTCAGATGACTAATTTTTTCAAAATTTTTCAATTGAATTACTTTGGTAATTTACTTTTTCAAGGAATGTGTGCACTTTGCCTAAATTTTATATATGTTGATATAGAGTTGTTTATAACACACTCTTCTCTTTTAAATGTATCCATATGTCCATCCCCTTTTTTCATTTCTAATACTGTTTGTTCAGACTTCGCCCTTTTGTCCTTGCTGAATCTTGACAGACATTTGAAACTAGGCTTTTTCAAAACACCGATTTTGATGTCTTCAAATCTATGTTTGTATTCTACTTGTGTACAATCTCATTTTATCCTTTTACTTCTTCTCCCTCATTTAAACTTTTCCCATTTTATTTTCTCTAACTTCAGCCACTTCTCTGTTATAAGCATTACAAGTCTAAATTTCCCCTTGAAGATCACCATATTTATAGTGCAATTATTGCCTCAAAGTACATTTTTGGCAGTTAAAAAATTGCCTTTTCTCCCTTTTTCCTCAATATCATTTTCTGCCTCCTCTTTGTGACATAATCTGTCCTCTTCTATACCACACATCTGCACAAACACACCGATGTCCATGTGCTGGAAATTTGTTATGGTTCAATGATAACATGTGAAAATATAGCATTAGCCCTGGAAAACATTCTTAATTTTGTATGGATGCTGAGAAAAATGGTGAGAGTATATCCAGAAGTCTCTTTAAGTTGAATGTTAGGGTATATGCCCTTCATATAAGCTCATTTCCTTTTATAATGAAAAAATATTTCATCTGCTTGTTCTAGTCTTGGATTTGCTGTTGAGATTGATATTACTTTAATACTTGTAAATTTTAAAACAGTTTCTGATTTCACATAAGAATGTTTCTTGAATGACCATCCAAAGTGAGTATTTAAAATGAAAAAGTCTCAGCAAACATTATTTGTTTTCATTTTTAATAACAGTTGGATTCTTTCACAAGATTAGCTGTATTTCACAGAATCATGTGCCAACATTACTAACTTCAGGACTTGTTTTACTACAAAGCTTGTTATTTTTTAGAACACTACGCAAAGGATTTGTATAGAGTATGCTATGCACATAAGTCTATTAATTCTGCTTAAGAATGAGTCATTGCTGGCTGTAAACAAAGGCGGGTTTGCAATACGACCAAGACACAAGCACGACTGAGTCACAGGCAGTGAAGACGTCTCAGGGGACTTCTCCATGCTTGCCTACTTCGCTTTCTACTTGACCTGTGGGTGACTTTGAGTTGGTGACATCTGTATGTTGATTAAGCCTTAAGCTTCAGAAAATGCTGGTATTTTCCCCTCCGTTCTCAATTTCCAGACCTATTTTTCTTGGGATTTGAGATTTAGGAAAGCATTCACATTTCCCAGGAAATGCTGCAAAGGATTCTCAAATGGAAACACTAACTGTATGTTTATTATTCTTTCCATATTCGTCCTTCTTTTGGTTCTGACCTTCTGAGATCGTGTTTATTTTTGCTCTGGAGCTCTTCTTTGGCTCCAGAGGTTTCTGTAAGTGAGGTAGTGAAATTATCTTTATTTACCCTCATTCCTGAAAGATGGTTTTTCTGACTATTCAGTATTCAGTTCTACTTTGTTGACTATCGTAACTCATCATTTCAGAGATAGTTTTACTCTGCTTTTGTCATTCCTTTGCTGTTGTTTGGAAATAAACTCCCTTTCTTTAAGACTTTCTTGCTGGTACGATAACCTATCCTCATTTAGACTGAGTAAGGGAGCAGCACAGTTCCATTTAAAAGGATTTCTACTGGCTCTGGCTCAAGTCCTTGGAACAATCTCTTGTGTCTCTGACTTTTATTCCACAGAAAGCGACTAAACTATGGCCTCAAAATTTGAATTTCAAATTATATGTAGAATTTAAATACAGCAGTTATTTAAGTGTGTGTGTATGTGTGTGTGTGTGTGTGTGTTTGTCTGTGTGTGCAAAGAGAGAGAAAAGAGTTAAATCATAATGTTATAATAAATTCTATTATTAGATTTTAGATTTCTATGACTTTAGGTATTTATATATTAGAAATTCCTGTTCATCTTAATTGTAAAACTTATGTCCTTTATTTCTTTAGTGAGAACTATGAAAAAACAGAAAATATTTTTATTAAGCTCAGAAAAAAACATAATAAATACTCTTAAACTTTCATGTAAATTATTATATTTTATAAAATGTGGATTCAGAGTCAGCCAGCTTTACTAAGATGTTGTGATGTCATAGATCTAGGAACAGCTCCAACATATAAATTTAATTCTCAAAATACAAGGTGACCAACAAGCCAGTAGAACTTAACCTTGTCAAATTAAATTCCCTAAATATAAATTAAATATGTGCCATCTCACTGTTTTATCAATTTGCATAGACTACATTTTAGAACAAATAATCATTAAATTATATTTTAATAGCATTCATGTGTTAGTACACAAGTTAGTTTTATTACAGCCCTAATATTTTTTAGAATCGGTCATTGCTTTCTAGAAACTGCGATCTTTATATGAATTAACATTTTATGTTTGCAGTCTGTCCTTTGCTGTGTGTTACACATTACTTATATATTAAAAGAAAGTAGTTGTTTTTTTGTAAGAAGTAAAAATTATTGCTCTACTTAACCACGTATAAACTTTAATAAAATTCCAATATTGACCCCATATCTGAAATGAAAACTATTGGCATCATAAATATTTTCTTGTTTAAAGATATGAATGATTTTTGATTTGTAAAAGTAGTAGTAATCTTTGATTTTTACTTGTAGAAGCACAGAAACAGAAAAAACCTATTCTTTTATTAAATGGCATATCATTAGTATTAATACTGTATGCTCAGTCACACACTAACTCATTGTTAAACCAGTGAAAGCCTGCTTTATTTAAGGTGTTGCATTAGATGCTCAGGAAGTATAGTAGTAAAACAGAGAATCCCTAACCTCTGAAGTTTGTAGCCTATCAAGGAAAAAAAAAATGAACCTCTTATCACGTGTTCCTGATACAATGTGTCTTCTGTGGCTTAATATTAGTGTTCAAAGATGTTCTTGCATTCTGTGCAAACACTTAGAAATAGGGCTGTATTAGTCAGGATAAACAATGTTATGATGAGTTAATACTGACAGCACACAGAATCTTTGGTGACTTATCATGACAAATTGTATTTTTCCTTTCTATTCCAATTCAGAGTTGGTTGGCAACTGCCTCTGCATGTCATAGTCTGATGGATGCAGTATAATCTTATGATGTCACCACTTCAACCAGGGTTGGCTTATTGAGGCTCCAACTCAGCTGAGGAAATGAGAGCTGGAAATTTCCTGCACTGGAATTAAACGTGTCTGCTTCAAAATGATGTAAGTCATTTATGCTCACGTTTCTTAAATGTAACTGAATGAAATAGTGTAATTCTCTGGGAATGTAGAAGTAAAAGAGGACAAAATACTTTTGAACACAGACCACTAATCTGAGCATCAAATATTTAGTTGACTCTTCTCATATATTTTAGGTATTCATTAAGGTCAAAGGATAAAAGACCTTTGAATAGTACAAAGCATCAAGGGAAAAATATGTAATGGCTATTAGATTTAAATGTGGCTTCTGTTGATGGAATGACTCTGAAATAAAGAGATAAATTATCTTTCTCCAGCCCACTCACTTTTTTTTAATGTTGGGGCAAGATGGGGTAAGAGCAATTAATGACTCCATTTGTGATAGAGGAAATGGAAGACATGTAGCAATTACAAATGTGTATCATTTCTGAAATGCCACTGGTAGATACAGAAAGGGTCGTACATGTAGGCAGTGAAGATTGTTCCTTGACCAACCCTGCTCAGACTCTCAAGAGATTTCTTGTCTTCTGTTCTCCATGGCCTTTAGCTCTGTCCTCTGGAAAGTATTTTCTTTTCTATTAGACTGTCATATCTGAAATAGTCATTGCATTTGCTTATATGCTATTATTGAAGAATGTGTAAATTATTATGCCCACTTTCTCCATGTGGGTTTTTTTTTTTTTTTTTTTTGAGACAAGGTCTCATTCTGTAGTCCAGGCTGGTCTTGAACTCACTATGTAGCACAGACTGGCTTTGAAATCACTGCAATCCTCCTGTTTCTGCCTCTCGAGGGCTGAGATTACAGGCATGAACCATCATACCCAGCTTATGTATGTGGTGCTGGGGAAACAAACTTAGGGCTTTGTGCTTGGTAGGCAAGCTCTTTAACCACTAAGCTATTCCTCCATCGCCTGCATGTAGTACTTTAGATGACCAGGACTGGTTGTAGATCATAAATAGGCTTCTCTTTCTTTTCTTTTCTTTCTTTTCTATTTCCTCGTTCCTTAATCAAAGCAGCTCTCTCAAAATAATAGAATCTATATCTTTTTGATTCTAACAAGTACTCTTAGCCCGGAGCCACAGACTTTATTTTTAAGGCAAAGTTCCCAAAGCTGCTGCACACAAAAAATTGATCAATCACATCCCTCTCTGTGGTTTTTGATTAAAAAATAAAAGTATATTGAGCCAAATTCTGAGCCGATTCACTTTGGCTGAAAAGCTATATTTTATTCTCTTAATTCAGAATCACTCTTTTTCTAGTTGAAAGGTTTCTATAGCTTAAATTCCATTTGTGTCTGGCATCCTCTGCATGTATAGTCAGTCATACTTCAGAATTATGCTGGAAGCCCATATAGCCTCTCATTTTATAAGTGTGACAGTTGATACCTCCCACATTAAAAGAACTTGGTTTAAGACTTCAAAATTAGTGTCTGTCTTTGGCAAACACATGATTACTTATAACAGTTTTTTGAAAAGTAAGTGAAAGAACTAACAGAATAATGACTTTTTTCTGCTCTAATGATGCTCTGACTCTTACTCTTGAATTTACTAATCAATGTTTATTTATGATATATTGTCATGTTTTGAGACAAAGACATCAAAGACATATTATTACTTTAAGTCTCTTTGCTTAAAGATTTCCACAGGTTGACTACACAGGTTCATCTCCTGATGGCGGGGATAGGTTGGCCATGCAACTCTGAGTCGAGTCCTCTTCCCATGCTTATTGGGGGATAAAAAGGTACAGTGAGAAGGAAATCACTTACAGTAGATCATAAAATCAGGGGACTATTGGGGGATACTCACAGCATTGTGATTCCTACTGATCACTGGGATCATAGGCAGGTGGGGTGGGAAAAAGCTTCAGGCAAAGATGCACATTAGGCAGTATCTACAAAGGGGAAGGTCTTGGGAAAAAGAACTTATCCATCATCTACAAGGCAGCTATCTTCACAATAGTTTAATTTATGGGTAAACATTACTTAGCCTTGGTAGAGGTGAACAGAGAATATGCAGACACGTGCTCTCACTGCAAGCATTTTTCAATCTGTGAGGCAGAAAGCTTAAATTTCAATTTATGGATTATTGAGGAGGTCTTTACATGTATGGAGTATTAAGAGGGTTTCCACAATGCATGACATAGTACTTCAGTCAAAAATGAATTGGTACAGGCAACAGGAAATAGAAACATAACAATGACTTGTACGGAAAATGATATCCCTCTTACACGAAAGAAATACAGAGATAGGTGGCCCTGCAGCTCTGCGATGATGATTACTGATGGCCGCTCTCCACTGTCTTCTAAGTGTGATATTGTCCTTATGTTCATGTTGGCTCTTGTGGCCATTGTGTATTCAGTTTAGACAGCAAGGTAGTCAAAAGGGAAGAGAGGAAGGAAGTGTGAGTACTCCTGGATTAGTTTCTGGGCATGATTAAAGGAGCACAGATGCAGTAAGAATGAAATACAATGAGGAAATTACATTGCGAAGTTGGCCTCCCACTGTGAGCACTCTTTACACTGTTGGTTTCGGTTCTGCATATTGTGGTAAGCCCAAGACGGCATGACAGGCAGTCAGGAATGAAAGATGGAAGATAGGCATTGTTGTGGTCAGTTTTATGACCTATACTGGTTACGTTGTCATCCTCAGAAATTCCATTATACAGTAGTCTAGATGTTGCTGTGAAGGTATTTGTAGATGTTATTCATGTCTGTAATCCACTGACTTCTAAATAAGGATTATTCCACAAGATCTACATAGTCCTAAGGAGTAGAAGTAGGGCTCCTAGAAGAAATTCCTCTGTGGACAGCAACTTCACCTCATGCCTGAGAGTCCAGCATGCCTTACAGAGGTCATGTGTGCATCATCAGCCTATTGGACCACACAGGACAGTTCATCTGTCTATGCACTTCTAATGCAACCCTGACTCGTATAGACATGAGGCAAGAAAGAACAAGGTGCCCTGGGAACTATGGGGACAAAACATATTCTGCATTAATCCCCAGAGGTCCTCAAGGCTTCAACTTCAGAAATGCTGCAACATGGAGGAGAGGGCACTCTGTCCTGAAGCTAACATATACGTAGGCCTGGAGATGAGGAAACCAAACCAGGAGTTCCACAAGCTGTTGCAGACCAGGCTCTCTCTCTTGCCACCAAGGTGAGCCGGCAGGTCTGTGACGTATGTGTAATTTACCACGCCTGATTCTGAAATGACTTTCTAATGTAAATGTGGCTGCTCCTTCAGTTTTCTCCAAAATGGTGCACATTTCTTTTGTGACCCATGTTACCTCAGAACCACATACGGAAGGCAATTCTGGGAAGTGCTGTTCCAGCTTAGCTATCCCGTTAGTCAGGTTTCTTTTCCTGTCATTTTGACAAAATACCTGAGAGATTTCCTAACTAAAATTCTTTGAAGTCACTTCTGCCGTATTTGAGAAGGTCAGAAAAAGAGAAAGGGATGTTGCAGTTTTGTATATGGAAGGTTTTTATTTTTATTTTTTTCTTGCTCAACCAAATTCATAGTGGTCAGGCTCTCCAAGGACCTAGGAATTCTTCACACCAAGTTGTAGCTGTGCTGGTATCAACCCAGGAGAGGAAATTTTTGTTTGGCTCGTAGTAGCAGAAGTTTCAGTTTGTGATTCGCTGCTTCCATTGCTCTGGGGCTTGGGTGAGACAGAACATCAAAGTAAAAGAGCATGGTAGAGCAAAGCTGCTTATCTCGTAGTGCCTGGAAAGAAGAGAGAGAGAGATGAATGAAGCCTTGGCTGGTGGGTCCCTCCTCCTCCTTCTGCTTTTCTTCCGTCAGTGGCCAAGCATCTTCATGGTGCCACTCACATTCAGTGTGGGTCTCCCTGATCAGTTTCCTATCCCATGTGCCTATTGTCTCTAGAAATAGCATTGTACACCCAAAAGTGTGTTGTACTCATTTCCTAGGCATTCTCAGCCCAATCAAGTTGTCAGTCAAGATTAACTATCACAGCTGGAATGACAGGGTACAAAGCTTTCACAGCCAGGTATCTTTGGGGAGGTTTCTGGATATCTCCCATGTGACACTTTCTTTGATAGCTCCTTAATCAGAACTCAGTCACATAACTGTACCTGGCTATAAAACTAGATCAAAGTTATCTCTCTTAAAGAGAGGAACAATAGAGAATTAGCCTTTTCTGCCTCAACAGTGCTTTTTATAAGTCTCAGTTTCTGTCTTATAGAGTTTAGGTTTTAGGTGGGGAGCTGAGACACAAACCTTTGAACTTTGAATTTTCCACTAAATAAAAATATTTCTGTTTCATAGTCCCTCAGAAAACTTCATTTAATATTTTTGTGAATAAAGCACTGTCAATGTACCAAAGTGTTACCCTTTGGATAGCTGTGAACCACTGTTAGTGGGAGATTCTTTCCCCGAGTGTTTTACATGGATCAGTGGAAGAACATTTAAAAGGCCTTTGGGGAAGATGCTTTCATTCTACGGAAGCAAATAATACCTGGTCATGATCAGTCACTTTCCTTGTAGAGGGAATGGTTTGCAATCTGCTTTAATAAGATGAAAAGGAAATTAATTTATAGTATGGATTTACATAGATGAAAAAGATTTTATTTAAATGACCTTTGTACAAATTCATCTCAACCAACTCTAACTCATATTTGTGTAGTGATTTTATTTAAGGTATTGGGTTTTGCCGTAGACCAGGCACTCGTCTAAGCAATTCATGTAAACGTCCACATTGAATCTCACAAGCACTTCATAGGTACCCACGATTACTATTACTTATATTTGACAGGCGTCTTAGTTCCTTTCTCATTGTTGAGACAAAATACATAGCAGGCACAACTTAAGGGAGGAAAGATTTATTTTAGCTCACAGTTTCAGGTCACAGTCAATCATGTAGGAAGTAAATGGCCGAGGCTCCAGTGGTGCTCATGGCATTGCAGATAGAAAGAAGCCAAGTGAGACTGGAGGCAAGCTAAGTAGGAAAGAAGTGATCTTGGAAGACTAAGGCAAAGCTAGAGCTCTCCCAGGAAGAAGCTATAATAATATTTTTCTTCTTTTACTTACCTGTAGCTGCCAGTCCCCTCCCCCCACTCGCCCAGGGCGGATGTACCGCCCTCATTTCCTGGCACACTAATCAATAAATACCTGAAAGCTCTGCCCTGGGTTCCTCCACCATTCTCAGCAAATTGATACAATCGCTCCAGGTCAAGTCCAAAGCCTCTGGCCCTTCCAGCCAGGTCCTCCCTCCCTCCCAGTAGCACACGGTTCCACAGTTAACCCCACTATCTCCAAATTTATGTGGCTTTTGGGGAACATACCAGATCTAAACCATAGCAACAGGTAAGAATCTGAAGCATGGAGGGTAAATAAATTGACAAGATCATATAAGCTGCCAGGATAGACTTGGAGAGTTCCTCTTGTCTCTCCTTGATGGAAGTGAGGATCTTGACTCCTACCAGAAACTGTGTTCAGGACCCTGTTTTGACTAGGGCCTAAATATGAGCACAAAGTGAGAGCCGTGCAACAAGGAGCTGAATCAGAAGGGTAGTCTGTCTGCCTCACAGATGATCAGAGAATTAACCAGGAACTACATTCCAATTAAATACTGTTAAATAAATCACTTCTCACTCCATTGAAATCGATCTCTCCCCAAGTTAACCCCTGGGGCCTGGAAGGTAAAAGCCCTGGAAAAGAGAACAGAGGTGGGCCAGTGGCCTAGTGCCACCACTGCAGACCTCCAGACATCCAGGAGGCATTTTGGTGGTGCCTCATCTTCCTGTTGGGCAAACAGCATCTCGTTCGTGTTCTGTGAGGGCAGATGCTCTTCTTTGCTCCTCTGCAGCTCCCAGAGGGCCCACGGGAGCTTTGAACACAGAGACACAATGCTATTTCATGAAGGAGTAACTGCAGGAAGGGGTTTTGGAGCAAGGCATCGGGTTGGAACCTTCAGGACAGTTCCTGTGTGCTTCACTGTGTACCCAGCAAAAGATCCCAGGGAGCAAATCCTCCCTGCCCCATCATCGTGGTCCCCTGAGGCTGGAAACTCAAGGCAGCAGTTTGACATAGAGACTGCCCAGCTGAGCAGACAGCCCTGAGCCCCCTGGGGAGCAGGTGGTCAGGTGGCACAGGATGAGGGCTTTTTGTTTTTTTGTTTCTTTTCTTTGCTCTTAAATTCTCTTCATGCCGTCTTTTATGGCCATGTGATAAGCAAACCCGCAGACAGGTTGAGTGGTGCAGAAAATAGGAAATGAGCCTGAAGCCAGGAACAGCAAGGACTCTTTCTCTCCTTTTTGCTTTCTTCTTTGCTTTTTAATTATGTGTGTGTCTCTGTGTGTGTGTGTGTGTGTGTGTGTGTGTGCGCGCCTGTGTGAGCATCTGGTAACAAAGCGGTGCCCAGAAAAACAACAACCGGCCTGCCTGCAGTCACCTCTTGGTCACCTCTTGTCTCTCAATCTCCTTGGCTCCCGTGTGTGTGTGTGTGTGTGTGTGTGTGTGTGCGGCATGTGTGTTTGTGGTGTGTGTGGTGTGTGTGTGTGGTGTATGTGTGTATGGCATGTGTGGTGTGTGTGTGCGTGTGTGTGTGTGTTTGTGTTGTGCGTGTGGGTGTGTTTGTTGTGTGTGTTTGTGGGTTGTGTGTAGATGTGTTTGTGGTGTGTGTGGTGTGTGCTGTGGTGTATGTGTGTGTGGTGTGTGTGTGGTGTATGTGTGTGTGGCATGTGTGTTTGTGGTGTGTGTGGTGTGTGTGTGTGGTGTATGTGTGTATGGCATGTGTGGTGTGTGTGTGTGTGCGTGTGTGTGTTTCCCCTTGGAAGCGGGACTCGGAAGGGCAGACTGAACAGTGGCCATCAAAATCCAGGAGATACTTCTGTCATTCCCAGAACGCAGGAGAATCCCGGTCTCCACAAGGCTCTGAGAGGCTCCCACGCCAGCTCGGTGGTGCGTCCCCGCCGCAGCTGCAGGCCGCGCTATAAATAGAGCGGGAGGAGGGAAGCGCCCGGCGGGGGGCGCGGGAGGGGATCCCCACTCCGCTCCCTCCCCGGCGTCCCCGCCGCCGCCCTCCGGTCCCGCGCGCTCCCGCCGGGGAAGCCGAAGCAGCGGCTTTAACCCCTGCCGCGCCGCGGGCCTTTCCCTGGGGGGGTGGTGGGGGGCTGCCGCGGCCGCACCGGGGTCGGTCGGAGCAGCCCGGCAGCCCCCACCCCGCCCAGGTCGGAGCTCCTGCAGTCGCGCCGTGACACGCGCACACGCACACGCGCGCCCTGGTGGTCCCCTCGTTTGTGATTCTTCCCCGTGGTCCAACCCCGACACCTTCAAACCCGACTGGCCCGCAGTCGGACGGCTCCTCCGCTCGCTCTGCGCGAGGACCGCTGCCTGCTCCGGAGGGACGCCAGTGTGTGTGGCTGGGGGCGGGGTGTGTGGTGCGTGTGTGTCTGTGGCGTGGGGGGGGGGGGGGGGGGGGGGGGGGGGGGGGGGGGGGGGGGGGGGGGGTGCGCGAGTGCGCGCGCGCGCTGGCGCGTTTTATTTTTGGCGCGCGCAGCCCTCGGGAGCCTCAAGGTCGGCGATCCCCGGCCTCCCCCGCGCCGCGCCCCAGGAAGCAGGGAGTCCCAGTCCCCGTGGGGCGTCCCGAGCCTCGCCCGGCTTTTCAGGGTCACTTCTGAAGCGGGGGCGGCAGGTGGCACCGGGGCTCCCCGTGGGCGGACTCGGAGCAGTCTCGAGTGGGCAGCGCGGGCCCGGCTCCGTCCAGCCCGCCCCGCCCGCACCCGGGGCTCCCCGCCCTGGACTGGGGAAGAGGGGCGCGGCGGGCCTTCTGGAGGCCGCGAGCTGTCACGGAATTCCACACCCTGGAGACAGCTGGCGCTGCCCGGGGCTCCTGATCTTCTCAAATGGAAACAGTTTCTCGTAGGGAATCGGCCGGGATTCGCAGTGGACTCGCACTTGGGGTTCGCCCCCTGGTGCCATTGACCGAGGCCGCGTTGGGTCCTCTGAGGCGAGGAATGCTTCATAAGGAGAGAGGTTGCTGGTTGCAGAACAAGGTAAGCGTGCGACCAAGGTGACGCTGACTGGGGGCTACACATCACTGGGGATCAGCCCCCCTCCCCAAGACAAGAGGCCAAAGTTGCCCTGGGCTTTCCCCAGGCCAGGCCGCGGTGCCCTGCCAAGTCTCCTGCTGCTGTGCCTCTCCCCGCCTCCTCTCACCTTAAAGAGAACAATTCCCCCGCCTGCGCCACTGGCTTTGATGCGCTTACTTCCAGCATTTTGACGTTCTGCGCTGTGGGTCGGGCCAGAGCCTCCCGCCGCCCCCCACCCCTCCCACCGTCCCTGCTTCTGGCCGGGCCTGTGTCTGCTCCTCTCTTCTTGCCCACTTTTGTGTCTTTGCCATCCCCCTTTTAACTTCCCTTTCTTCTGGTTGAAATAAATCCAAAATAAGAGAGGAGAGGGGAGGGTGCTGGGGCCTTGTGTGGGATGAGGGCTGGAGTTGCAGGGGGTCTAGGGGCGGGGCTTATGCAGCCTTTCCTCCTGAGGCTTGGGCACCTACTCTGCCGCCTTGGCTTCATCCCATTTCAGTTGGGTGATTACACCTTTTCCTTGGAAATAAGTTGCAATAAGCACTTTGCTCCTGGATGCTTCTGTACCTTCTTTCCTTGGCTGCACGGATGATACCTAAGACCAGGAAGATGCAGACCTGAGGGGAGAAAGGGAGCATGTGAGTCCCAGGCCCATTTGAGGCCTCTCTATCTTTTTTTTTTTTTTTTTTTTTTTTTTTTGGAGACAGGCTTTCTCTCTGTCGTCCAGGCTGGTCCTGAACTCATGATATACCTCAGGCTAGACTCAAATTCATGGCAATTTTTTTGCTTCAGCCTTCTGAGTGCTAGTTACAGGCTTGTGCCGCCACGTGGGGATCATCTGCATATGGTGCTGGGAGATCAAACCCAGCGCCTTCTACTTGCTAGGCAAGCGCATTAGCCACTGAGCTACACCCTTAACCCCGAGGCCTTTCTCCTTTCAAGTAATGGAGTAGTAATAAAAAAATAGCTTAAGAACAATATCTGGCATTTGGTGAGCATTTGCTATGGTTGTATTATCCTAAGAACTTTGTAAATCAATTCAAACATTAAACTTATTAACTGCCCACTATGAAGTGAGAACTATGATTATTGATATCTACAAACAGGTGGAGCAACTCAGAAATAAATAATTTAAGTAATTTGTTCATGATCATAGTAAATGGGGATCTGAGGCTAAAACATGGGACTCTGGCTCATAGCTCTGAATACACTGCCCACCTATCTCTGTTCCTCTGCATTCAGACATCCATCGTGCACTACTAAGTCCACCTATGGGCACTGGAGATGGGGCAGTGGCCAAGGCAGCAAACATCCTTGCATTCTAGCTTGAGAGGCAGATTGTAGATTAATAAGCCATTTTATTTCAAACATCAATAGAAAAGGAAAGAAAACAAAATAATGTACCAGAGAAGGGCCATCTTTGCAAGAAAGGTCTCTTCAATACAGATGTGGAAGAGCTGAGAAGAATACAAACTCATTGTGACCACAGAAGTAACAGAAATCACCTTGAGTAATCGTGGAAATAGGAACCAAGGCCACACTGGGATGTGAGATTCCCTTTTACATGTGTTTGCTTAGCTCAAAATTAAAAGGGTTCCCCAATGCCAGATTGTTGAAGAGCATGATGAGCTGAAGGATCTTCAGGCATCACTGGTGGGAGTATGAATTGGTACAATAACTTTGAACAATACTTGGGCATCATGTCTAATTTGAACATTTGTATACCTGTGATCTAACTGTTTAACGTGCTCCTAGGTTTATGCCTTAAAAACTCTTGCACACTTCCAGCAGGAGGCAGTTGTATACACAAACACATATAACAATCTGGCTTCCAGTAATGAAAACCTGGATGAACTCCAGCGGCTGGACCCAGAGAGTAGGTGAGGTAGTGCCATATTAACGCAGTAGGACAGCAGTAAAAAGTAAAAAGACTCAGTGATATTTACCAATGTGATTTGTTCTTAGTAATGTAATACTAAGTTAAAGTTAGTCTAAAATTTTACCTGTAGGGTGATGGTTTGTGTTACAGTAAAAACTACCAGTATAAAAAAGCCCAACTTGTTAAGAACATACCTAAACATATGTAAAATGATGCAGTCATGTTATGTAAATAGGAAAGCACAAGAAGGGTGACCGTGCAATTTGTGACCATGGCTTGCATAGGGGGAGAAGCCAGGAAACCCTATATTTAGTTAGAGGCAAATCGTTGTCAAGGCCTGAGTGAGTTTTGGCTGGCAGGGGCAACCGTGCTTATTACTCAAAATAATTCGAATCTGACATAGTAAGGCAGGCCGTACTTTGAATAATGCTGAGAATCTCTAAGAACCAAATATTAGGATTAAAATGAATTCAGATCTGTGTAGTGTGGTCTGAAGTGGAAGGTAGGAAGGAACAAAAATAGATACCTCTGTCAGGGATTTTTTAAGGAAGAGAAAGGCAGCCAAAGGAAGGGTAGATCAGCAGTTCAAAGGGACCATCATGTGGGCCTTACATATATGGTGAAGAATGGAAAGGTTTTAAACAGAGAAGTGATATCCCAAGGTCTGGGGCATACAAGACTGCTCTGGATGCTGGGTGGAGGAGTGGACAAGGGACGAGTCCATCAGAATACCCCTGCAGTTGCAGAAGTGAGGAGATACTGCCAGATACTGTCACGGTGTTTCTGCAGGTTATTTAATGTACAGAGTGCCAAGCCTGCAGGTCGAGTCCTTGAAATACAATTTGTGTTCCTGCAAAGGGCTGTAAAGAGCTAGAGAAAGGGCACATTTGTCAGCTTGCGCAGAGGATTCTGTGGCCCAGGCATAGCCTCATACTGGACCAGGGTGCTGAGAATGAGTTTGAAGAGAAGTGGGTGCACTCAAGATACATTTTGGAAATAGAATGGGCAAGACATGTTGAGGGTAAGCGAGGGATAGAGGAGAATCAAAGGTAACTTTTGGATTTTTGTTTGTTTGATTGCAAGGTTATTGATGCTGTGTACAAAGAAGGAGAGCGGGGAATATTCATACCCAGACATAATAATTCATTTTAAAATGCAAATAAAGATGTCAGGGAGGAGGTTGGATGTGAATCTGATCTTTGAAGGAGATTTTAGGGTGAGATGCGGGAGAGCTGGCTTGGGCTGAGGCTTATCTGGCTCATATCCAGGACACAGAGGTCCAGAATACCAGGCTGCTACAGGCCTCTGAGGCACACCTCATGCCCTTCAGCCCTGTGACTTCTGGTCAATCCGCTTGGCCCTTGTATTGTCCCTATGACTTCCTCATTCCCCTAAACCTTGCTAGGAGCTAGGTGTGTACATATATGGATGCTGTGTACTCTGGGCTCCCATTGGTTCCGCCTTTTTTCCCGCCTCCATAACTGTATTTAAGGCGAGTGACTTCCAGAATAAAGCAGATTGTGTTCTCCTAGACAGACTTTTGGAGTGTGTTTCTCCATCATTTGACCCTCCTCGACTGTTCAAGTGGTCTTCATGGGGCCAGGACCACAGTGAGATGTTACTGTGGAACTACAGAATGTAGTTCAAGTTTGTACACTTAGTAGCCATTGTCGGGGTGTGAAACCCATTAGGCACAGAATTTGGTTTGTCTTATGAATCCCTAGAAAAGTGTATAGAAGAATAGGTCATCAATAAATATTAGTTGATGAGAGATGGTTATAAAAGGAAGGAAAGTGGAAGAAATGTTCTAGGCTTTTGACCCTGCTATTGTTTGAAGGCTGAAGTTGTGTTCTTTTCAATTCCTTGTGGGTCTGAAGCAAGTTGATTGGTGGTACCAGTCTGTTAGGAGGATGTGAGTCACAGGTCCCCAAAGCATTTAGAGTAGCCAGAGTGGCAGGGACCAGATAGTAAAAATGCATGGCAACCAAGAGAACCCTAAGAGTTAAATTAGAGAAAGGAGGGAACACTGAGCTAGAAACAGGGACACAGCGAGGAGTGCAGCAGGCTTTGCCGGTGAGGGGAGAGTAGTATCAGCAGGAGTGGGTAGGCCCAAGGGGCAAACAGAGGGATCCCAGGCAGTTTGGTTCTAGTGAATTCTTAGGCTTAAAGGCCAGTGTATAGCAGGTATTTTGATAGACTCCAGTTAATCAGTGAGGGGAGGAATAACAAAGTTATTGATGTTACAAATGCTGCCTTATGTAACATCTCATTTAGGAAGTAATTTCCGAGGTCTGTGTGTGGATTTCTAGTGCCTTCACAGCACATCCCTGATGCCAGGACATTGGGAGGCCAGCTCTGCCCTGCGATGTTTGATCCTGCCTTGGTTCCTGCATGTAACCAAATCCTATCATCCTGGGGATGTCTGCTTCCCAGCCAAAAGCTTTTCATTGCATTTTGCTTCTCTTTACTTTTCTGTCTCCTTTCTTCAAAAAGATGCATCTGGGCCCTCATTTACTGGTTTATTTTTAGTGCCTCACATAGGCAGTATGATACAAGGAAGAAAGGAAGGAACAAAAAGAAGGGCTCCTTTCTACTTGGCTTTGGGTTGATCAAGATGAGGCCAGCCCGTTTTCCCTAATGATGAAGGCTCCTTGGGCAGGTGTGCGTTGTTTTAGATTGTGGACCGTAGAACACAACAGATCTACAGTTCCATTCTTTTCTTTCCCCACAAGCAGCCTGGCTAGGTCACTTGTTCTCTCAACACTCAATTTCTCCATCTGTAAAATACGGGTGATAAGAAAACCTCCTGTGGAGTAGAGCTGTGAATTCTAGACATGTTAATGATGTGAAGCTTGTAATGTGGGGCCTGGCATGCAAAGGGCAGAGTGAGGCTCCGCTGTTAGCATTCCCCAAGGTATGTATTTGTCAGGGCCTACTTTGTTGACCAGCTTCATGGGTTGCTTCTAATTCTGACTCTGAGCTCCTTCTGTAGTGGAGCCTGTGCTCTGCGGTGGGGTAGTAGACATTTTTGGCAGATGAGCATCTATTCCTGGGTACATGGGCATTCTCTGTTCCATTTCTTACATTATGCCAAATAGTATTCCTCTGCTCATAATTCACAGCCAGCTGGGAGTCTGAATAATAGTGAGGATTCAGAATGTATTTATTCAACATTCCATAAACAGTGATTGAATGTGTTACCATGTAAATGGAGATCCAGTGATGACTAAGACATAATCCTTGCTTTCAAGGAAATCACAGTCCAGCGAGGGACAGACAAATAAGCAGATAACTGTACTACACCTACTCAAGCGTCAGAGCTCTCCTAGCCCACGCTGCTGGGAAGAATGGTGGTGCCGTAGCATAGTGATGGTCTCTTGTGTATGTACAGATCTTAAAAACGTATAAATCACGTTAGCTTTGAATTATTTTATTTGATTTTCATGACTTTACACTATAGGTAGAAATAACTACTCTCATTTTATGAAAGAAATCTAATTATACTGAGCAAAAACATCTCATGCGAGACACGTTATGATCTTCCTTTCCAGCCCATTGCATGTTGCTCCTGCTCAGGAGTCTTTCTGGATTGCCATCCTGGTTGGGGTAGGCTTGGTCCTGGTTTTGATTTACTTCCTCAGATTCGATGACTAAGTTGAGCTCTAGTGTTGGGACCTTTACTCTCTGTTGTCTTACACCAACAGTTCCTCCCATCCGGGTGGATTTGCGCAATCACTTCAATTTTGGAGACTCAGTTGTGGTCCTGGCCAGATGGCAAATCCCGGATGAAGATCACTGAGGTCCTTATGCTTGTGCAGTCTGGAAGGAGAGGCACTGGTAGAAGAACTTGGCCTGCTTAATTTGCCCAGTCAGCTGGCTATGTCCCCTGACTAGGGAAAAAGATAGGTTCATAAACTGGCAATGACTTACTGCACTTTCTCAGGGATGTTTTAACTGTCATTGATTATTTGTGAAATACCAATACTTAGAAGTCTTCTGATGCAGAATGCATCACTAATTAAAATCTGCAAATGTGTTGCCCAGAACAACATATATATTTCAAATGTACTTCTATATTTTTCTCTTTGTGGCAAATATAATAATAGGTATTTTTGCTGCCTGCTGGATGTTGGGAGAGGGGACAGGTCTAATACCTGCTGCCAAACCTGCAGTGCAGTAAGAGAATGACTTGCTCAGAGGCCTCTAAGGTACTGAGGGTGCAGCTTCCTTCTCCAGAGCTTAAATCTCCATCACAGGAACTTTGATCGCATTATCTCATGCAGCAGAGAATCGGTTAACTGGTCATTTTCTTTGACTTTAGATACGAAGTTTATGTGATGTGAGAAATAAGAGCCATAATTTATCAAAGATGAGTTTTGAGAAGTGCTTTTTAATTGTCATTTGCTTCAGTGTACTAGGGATCAAGTTATAAGTTACTTGGCTGGTGTAGAAACCCTACTTAAAACATTGTTCAATATGCAGAGTCATCTGAATTAATAAAAATTCTGAACTGCAGCGCATATGAATAACTTAAGAAATACCTTTGTTTTGCTTTCAATATGTGTCGTTCTGTGCCAAAGATAAAGTGTTTTGCCTTGTAGTCTCGTCTTTCATATACAGATAAGACTCATGTGGACTCATTAACATACACTGAATATTAACAAGTGAGTAAGCTGTTTTTATTTTAAGGCAATTTAAATTTTAGAGTGTTAATTTGCTTAGCAGATCTCTTCAGTCTTTTCATTGCTCTTGGTAAGCTTCACCCTTAGCTAGTAAAAAACAGTATAATTTCTAAATTATTAAAGCTTATATAATTTTTTATATAAATTCACACTGAAAGCCAGGCATCTAGTGAAAGGTAAGGCTTCATTTTCTACTTAATTTAAAAGGAAAGATGTTTCCACTTTTCCCATCCACATCAGAGAAGATCTTCTCTGACTTACCTTGATGGCTTTGTTTTGTTTGGAAATAGATGAGTCTTACCGCAGACAGGTGTTCAGCTCATCCCTCACTCTGTACTCCATATTCTGTTATTGATAAAAAAAATGATGCAGCTTCTCAGATCAGCCTCAAAGTCAGCCTCAAACGATAATTATTAGGTATTTATCTGAAGCTGGCGGCTGCTTTGGGTTCAGGCATCTCTGGCCAAAATTAGCATTGATTGGCCCATCCCGCTTAACTCTTTATTCATGTATAAGAAAACAGAAATCTGATTTTGCTTGATAGGGATGATGGAAATGATTGTTATAGCTTGGATCTGAAGTGTTCCCCAGAAGCCTCAGGTACTTGGATATTGCGGAGCTCTGTGGCTCCCTGGCTGTAATGACACAGAGCCTGGTTGGAAGAGGCAGATCATGGGCCATGACCCTGAAGGGGAAAATCACTGAGACTTGACCTGGGAGGGCGTGTGCTAGTTCCACCCTTTTTCTGGAATTCTACCTTCTGTTGTTATGCCATAAACTGTTTTTCTCTGGCTAGGCCTCTGCCCTGTGCTTCTACCATTGCTGGTCCCCCATGAATGGACTGAGACTTTCTGGAACTGTGAACTAAAATTAACCTTTCTTCCCTTAAGTTGTGGGTATTGGTTGCTGTGTCCCAGCGACAAGAGTAACTAAGACACAGACAGATGAAGAATAAAGCATGGCAGGCATGCATCAAGTTAGATTTTTTAGAGCACAGGTTCCTGGGCCCTGTTCCCAGAGACTCTGACTCAGTGTACTGGCAGAAGCCCTGCATTTCCACGCTAACATTCTCTCCTGTGAGATTGAGGCTACAGAACCGTGGACCATACTTCAAGAAGCACTGGCCTCAGTGGTTCATTCTGAGAAAACTTAGGTAGGATAATGGAACTGTACCTCAAAAACAAAGCTTACCAGAACATGGCCAATGTAGCTGAGGGAGATAAAGCAATCCTAGAGGGATCAGTTGTCCATTTTGAACCAGGCTCTCTTCCTCGTAGCAGTGGTCATTTCATATTCCAGTAAATCCCAGCCCATGACAACTTGGAAGCTGGCTTTCCCTCTAGGGTTCATGGCTGAGCTTATCATGCCAGTTTTGTTGTACTTTGAAGAATTGGTATTTAGCTTCAATTTTAAGCCCAAGATGTGTTCAAGATGAAGCCATTGATCATGATGTGAAATGACACGGAACCATAAAACACTCAGGTGTTGCTAGTTAGATCCTTCAGCTTTTCTAAATCTATTTTTGTCCTAAGTTATGGTAGGGTCGAGGGTTCCCAAATGTCTATACATTGGGATCACCTGGAGAGCTTCAATGAAAGAAATACCGGCAATCTACCTTCAGGGATTGTAAATTAACTAACTGATTTAAGAGTGCGGCGAGACTCTTGTAGGTTTCAGAAGATCCCCAGATGATTCTAATTTCCAGCAAAACTGAAGAACCTCCATCGTGGGTAGTCTTCAAAAACCCTAAACTGTCAGGATCTTCCACTGCGTGCCGAGGTGCTGTTCGCCTTGTTCTGAGGTAAAGTCTAATTTGCACGCCCCCAAATCCCATTGCCTTTGGGGCTTGAACAATCAAATTCAGAAAAAATGACGTTCTGGGGCTTTTGAGACACCAGGCTTCAAGAGGACTGAGAGCGTTTTTCTTCTCTGAAGCCAGTCTCCTTACTTAAGATCTGACTGCTCCGAGCCTGCATGCTGTGAGGAAGCTCAGCTCATCTTGGGGAGAGCTGCCGTATAAAGGAGCAGCTACACACCAGGTATGTCAGTGCAGCTTTCTTGGTCTTTTCGCTTTGCCTAGGGATAGTTTGGCTAGGTGACTGAAAGAGCAGAGCCGTGTCGATACTGTTTCCCATCATAGCCTTAAGTGAGCTTTGGGTGGTCTGTTACGAAACAATATACAACTGAAGCCCAAGTGCATTCCTTACAGTTATTGGTAATGATAGTATGAAGGGGCATTTTGAGAAGCTCTGCGTACATGGGGAATGCCTTTGTCATCTGCAGTTGAAAGTGCAAAGTGAAATCAACACCACAATATTGCACATTAGAAAGCTAAAAAAGTATTAACTTTATTTTAAAAAGCGTTAGTGATATTGAACACTGACATAGTAGTTTCAGTGATGTCTTTTCCTGCATCTTCTAGAAGCAGAGCCTAAAATAATTCTTAGTTGTTAACCATTTATGTGGGGTGTACAACTCCAGTGTGTGAGAGTGAACACAGCTAGGGAAAACGTGAGACAACAGAACTACGATTTAATAAGAAACTCAGATGAGGTAGACTGTGTCATTCTATAACAAGCATGCTTGCTTGGCCTCTGGGACTTTTCCAGAAATGTTTCAAGCAGGAACTGTACCTTAGTTTGTGCAATGACCCAGAGACACAGGAAGGAGTAAAACATAGATGGAATCGGAGAAGGTGTGTAAATGATTTTTGTTCTGGTTTGTTTTTTCTGATCATTGCTTTTGCTAACCAAAACGCTATGAGGCATGCCTTAGTTTGATAGTGCTTTGGCAAATACATTCTTAGACCGAGAGAATACATTATCATGGTGTCTTAGTTACCTTGTCATTGTTGTAATGGAATACTCAACAACCACAACACAAAGAAGGAAAGATTTATGTAGCTCACAGATTCAGAAGGCATCAGTCCATTCATGGGTAGCTGGCAATGGCAGAAACACATGGTGGAGGTCTAACTGGAGGAGCTATTCATAGCATGACATATAGGAAGCCAAGTCAAGAAAGAAGGACCCTTCTAGGTCCTATCCCAATAATCTGTACCTCCTGGGTCAAGCCCCAGTGCCCTGATCCTTCCAGGTCACAGGTCCAGTGATGTGCTCCACACACATAATCTACTACTCTCCCGCCTACCACACCTGTAATCCACCCTTCCTGACCAGGCCATTGCATGGTATTTACAGGTAATCCACAACATGCAAATACATGAAGCTTTTGGAAGACATTGCAGATCCAAACCATAATATTTCACTACTAGTTACCAAAAGAATCGTGTCCACCTCCTTATGCAGAATGCATTTAGTCCTATAAAGCTGCCCTATTCTTAAGTTACAGCACTTCTAAAAAGATCCAAGTCCAAAGTCTTCTCTGAGACTCAAGACAAACTCTTACTTGTGAGCCCCTATGAAAAATCAAAGAAAAATTACACACTTCCAACATACAATGGCAGAGAATAGACATTGGCCTTCCAACAAGGATCAAAACAAGTTTGAAACTCTGCAGGGCAAGGGTTAAATCCTAGAGCTCTGTAGCTCTATTAAATCCTGTACTTCTGTGTCTACAGTTTGGAGTAAACTGTAGCGAGATGTGAGCACCAAAGATGTTCAGTGGCCTCAACTCTATGGCCTTGTCTTTACTGTAACCCCCAGCTCTTCTCCTTTGGACTGATGCTGCCCATAGCCTGTGGCTTTCCTCTGCAGACAATCCACTTCTTAGCATCTCCAAATTTCTGGGGTCTTGGCTGTACCTTCGGCTTCTCCTTCACAACTGCATGCACCGCCCTCCCGGGGGCACACTGCTTGGCCTCCAAGACCCTTTTCTGAAAACTGTGTGGAAGCCTCCTTAATCCCACAACTCCTGTATTCTGCATATTTGTGAAGCCAGCAACATGTTGATGATACCAAAGTCTGCCCCTGGCTTGAGCAGTAGTCTAGCACTTTTGGATAATTGCTATAGAGGCCTCTGAGTTCTTAAATGGCTGAACTCCAAGTAGCTGAACTCTAACTTTCCTCTTTGGGCTTTATCCTGTCTTGGGATATTCTCCTCAGAGCAAAGTCTTTTGCCTTTCTACCCCTGAATTAGTAAAAGGTGGGGTCTTACTGATTCCTGAGATGCCCTCAAGGCATCTTTTTAAAAATAGTTCTTATTCCAAGTATTTGGCTACTTTTTAATGTTAATATCTTAACTATACTGTCTCTTCCTCAACTTTTTATGCCCTTTGAATCTGGCAAAACTGCATACTTTACACATCTTTTTCCTTTGCCATTTTCTCCCATTCATCATCATAGAACTGGCTGAACATTGGGCTGCCTTGAAATTTCCTCCACCAAATGAAAGAATCCACTACCCCTAATCTCAGTTTCAGTTAGAGTCCCAGGACAGTGGCAAAATATTGACAAACTTTCTGCCAGACCATAGCATACATGCTATCTAGACCAAATGCTAATTAAGTCCTCCTTCCGATCTGAGTCTAGCCTTTACTATCCACACTTGTACCAGCATTCTGGTCTTGTGAGCCCTGGCCAGAATCTCCCATCAACTTTGGCTTAGACCATTAGAAGGCTCCTCTAGCCAGCATCTCCACAACTTTTCAAACATCTCCCACAAGCTAGTTTCAAAGGCTGTAAGACCTTATGACCAGGGGGAGTCATGGCAATCACCCCATTCCTGATGCCAGTGTCTGTCTTAGTTAATGTCTCTTTGCTGAGACAGACTACCCGACATCTACAACATAAGGAAGGAAAAGATTTACTTAGCTCACAATTTCAGAAGGCATCAAGCCATTCATGAGTGCTGGCAACAATGGTGGCAGCATAAGATGGCAGCCTAGCTGGGGTAAAAATGTTCACTGCATGTCATACAGGAAACCAAATCAGGGAAGAAGGGCAGAGTTAGTATGTCTTTCCAGGTCCTAGCCCAGTAGTCCATCCCTTCCAGATCAAGCCACAGTGTCCTGCCCTTCCAGGCTAAGTCCCAGTGGTTGCCTCTTCCAGGGCACATGCCCAGTAACGTGCCACATGCCTATACTTTACTATATGCCCTTAATCCACCATATGTCTGGAATCCACCCCTCCTGATGAGGCCACATCACTTTATAACTCATGGCATCCATAGATAACCTACAGCATCCCAACTACATGAAGTTGTTGGGGAACATTCCAGATCCAAACATAAGGATTTCTGTTCTACCTTTTGCCATCTGCTCAGTGTGAATTTCGAGATAAATGTAATATTAATTTTGACTGGTCTTTTCCCTTACAGCAATCACAACAAACATGACATTCACTGTGGACATTTGCAAAAGCAGTTTTCCTCTTTAACTCTCAGGATTTGATTCATATTTTGCTGGTTTATAGCCTACAACTTTTTTTTAAAAATGTAGAACAGAGTGTGTGCACTTTATAGCCTGGAGAAAGACAAGATACCAACAAGCTGTTATTCCCAAAATTTACTCTCTTTGGTGAGCTTTAGCTCTTCTTTTAGACAGATTTTTTTTTTTGTAAGGGAGAAAGTTATTTTGAGTGTAAACATTATGTCATGTCTAGTTATTTCATGAGGCCGGGTGGTTTGTAAATGTCAATGTCTTTGTATGACTATCATATTTTGCGACTCAGTCTCAACCTGGCCTTAGGAGCCATATGTAAAATGAGTCTGTTTAAAAGATTCCTTAATTGGTACCTATTTTTTTTTTTCTGGAAATGTTACACTGGTTTCTCAGAATTTTTAATCTTTTAAAAAATTTTAGTATATGAGCAATGGAGATTGTCTAACTTAAGGTGTATAGAAAAGATTTTGTCTACAGTGGTCGTTGTCTTTCCTGTGGACCAGATAACTTTCTCCTCTATGTAATAACCAAGATAGTTGACTATGATAACATCCAGTCATAAATTTCCTATCTCTGCATGGAGAATGAGGGGAAAATAGATTTCCTCTCATTTTCGTACTAATATTCCTGAGTGAACAGGAAAGTCTCTTAAGGTATAGATCATGATAGGCTTAAAAAAACACCTCAAGTCATTTCTTCCTAGGTTGTGCCTTGTGTGTGGCCTTTGGGGAAGCAAAGTTCTTAGCTTATGCCATCATTGTTTTCTAGTGATAAATATCAGGTTCACCGTTGCTCACAAAGGGCAATTTTGGCATGCAATTACTGTTCTGCAAGACATCTTTGCATCGTGAGAGCGTGGATTGATGACATGTTCCCTGTAAGCAAGTAATAGAGCTCTGCGCCGAACTGTTACTTCTTGAAGGCAAGTTATTCTCTGTATGTATAGGTAGAGAGACATTTGATTTTAGATATTTTCCATACTAAAGAAAGGAGATCTAATTTTAAGTGGCTCAAACAAAAAGGGAAATCGGTTGGCTTGTATGGTACAGAGACCAGCAATAGGACCAGCTTTATCTAAGATTCATATAATCATGTCCTGAAGAACTCTTTTCCTTTGTTTCCCCCTATTTTTAGTATCTTTGTTGGTCTAGGTTTTTCTTTGTTGTTGTTGTTCATGCTTTGTTCCCAGGTATGTTTTTCTCTGTAACAAAGACCAAAAGATTTATCTTGTAGCATAGTTCTGTTTTAACCAAAACTCCCAAATTGAATTTAGATGGACATACTTAGAGTTAAGTGACCATTTTCAAATTCTGGAGTAAATGGAAGCTCATAACAGAGGCTGGAGAGCTGGTCACAGCATTGCAGACAGAAGCCACCTGACCTAGGAGCAAAGTAATAATGGTAGATTCAGGACAGGCCACAGCGTTTCCAGGAAGAAGCTGCAACAGTATTTCTTCTTTCCTCTGTTTAGTTCAAGCTGCTGGTTGGACCCCCAAACCCACAGTGAGTGCCTCTCTGGGACTTCTTGGTCTACAGCTCAATAAAAAACACCTGAAAGCTTTGCTCAATCTCAACAAATTAACAAATCTTTCCATGTCAGTCCTAAAATATCGGCCCCTTTCCACCAGGCTCTACCTCCCAATAACACATAGTTCCACAGTTACCCTATTATATCCAAATACATGAAGCTTTTGGTGGATATTCATGATCCAAACCATAGCAGACACATTAAATGAATTCAGACTAATGTATAACTGAATTTAAAAATTGTCCTAAATTGAGAGCTGGGATAAGTTTTTCAAAAGCAAAATGTTTAATAATTTAAGCAGAAATAGATTCCCTTATCCTGTTAAAATAAAGGCTGTGTGACCAAAGAGATTTGATTAGCTTAAACAAATAACAACAACAACAACAACAACAACAACAACAACAAACAAGTTCTAATGTATCAGGCTTCTCCTTTACCAAAGAGAAAGTGTGGACCCACCAAAGGCATTAAAATCACCTTGAAGCTTGATAAAAAGGCAGGTTTCTGATCTCATCCCAGACTTGCTGAATTGGAATTGATGAAAAAAATTTACATTTCCCATAAGCTCTCTTGGTTTCATCTCTGTAGCCTAGGAGTTATTTGTTTAAGCTAATCAAATCCCTTTGTTCACACAGTCTTTAACAGGATACAAGGGATTCGATTTCTACTTAAATTATTAAACATTTTGCTTCTGAATACTTATCCCAGCTCTCAATTTAAGATAATTTTTAAATTCAACTTAAGTATGAATTTTGGTTGGAGAGTAATAAAATATTTGCAGAAAATTTGGAAAGAATGGAAATATTATGGAGATTAAACAAAATTATCTATAAATTCATGAAGGTTTATTTTCTAAAAATCTTGTTTGGTATGCATACCTGTCCCACTTGTCTCACACGGGAGTCTGTGTCTACTGTAGATACAATTTCATTCCTGCCTTATTTGCTTCAGATTAATTTGAGAGATTGCCCATACATGTCTTCACTTGCAAGGTATTAACATATAGTCTAAAATATCTTTCATTTTATTTAGTTATTAAAAATTATTAATCATATAAATTGCATGTGGCATTTTGCTATAGCAAGTATGGAGCAAAGATGTCATATTTTATAATTTGGCAGGGGCAGTTGCTGGGGGTGGAACACAAGGTCTCGGGCATGCTGAGCAAGTATTCTGCCACTAAGCTACATCCGTAGATCCAGACATTTTGATTTACTAACAAATTGAATGGTTAGAATCACCTCTGCTAACAAAAGGTAACACTGGGGAGTGAGTTTTTAGGTATGTTCCAAAAAAGGGACTATGACTAAAAAGTCATGGAGACCATTGCTCATGGTTAATTAGCATTAGATCAATAAGGTGGTTAACTGCCAGTTGCTGAAGTAAGTTGCAAGTTTACAACTGTACAAGTAAAAAACTCATTTTCACACCAAATATTCAAACAATGTAATATATTTAGCCTTGAGAGTATATGTCAATAGTCCTTTGAAGATAAGTGTACAATAGATTTTGTGCTTTTTGAGAGAAACTTTGAGTTCACATGATGTAGAAGAAATATGGATTAAATGAAAAATGTATAGCCTTTTAAAGGCTATGGTGACACACGGTCTGTAGCTGTACTAGACATTTCGTCTGTTTGGTACTCCAGCCGCAAGTTCACAGTCAGGTTTGCCCCGTGGCACTTCGCACGATTTCCCTGAGTCTAAAGCCACGTTGCTGCCTCTTTTTCAGCTGTAGATTGTACCAGGGTCACTCCATATGGTTCCAGATGACAAGCGGAGGCTTACTCCTTGTGGATAGGACTAGGACAGTGAAACAGAAGAAGGCCTAATGGGTAAACTGCTTGCAGTTTTTTTCTCATACCTATAGACTTTTCTAATCTGATGCCATCCATCTGTGGATAGCCCAGGACTAGCATCAGCCAGGCTTTGTCATTGGTGAAGCTGTTACCAAACCGTCGCTGTCTCTTCTTGCTTGACCCACCCACTTTCACTTTTTCTTTCCAGTGCTAGGGATGGAACTGAGGGCCTTCACACCTTGGCACCTCTCAGTCCCCTTTTTGGTTTGGATTTTAGACAGACTCTAGCTAATTTAATACATTTCCCAGGTGGGGCTCAATCTTGGGATTCTGCTGCCTCAACCTCTCAGAATGCTGGGATTACTGGTCTGTGCTAGCAGGACCGGGTTACAGTCATTTCTACCCTATCCTATCCTACGCTACATGTGCACGTGCTTATGTGCGTGCATGCGCACACGTACACACACGCACACCCCCTGATCACCTAGCATGCACTGTTTTGTTTCTCGCATTTTGACATCACTGGATAAAACAAAGATTTGCCTTCTCAAAAGCACTGTGCTGATACTTTTAGTGGAAAACTTTTGTTTAAAGTGTTGGGCCCAAAAACTGTTTATTACAGATTTCTAAGACTTTTAAAACATTTGGAAGTCATGTCAATACTTCATTCTGACTAGTAAAATTCGAAGGCTTGTTTTCCTTTTCTCTTAATTCTTCAAGTTCTCCATATTGGGCATATCTATTACCAGGAATATCATTTTCCAGGTATAAGGTGAGCGTCTTGTATTTTGCTAGTACCTTTAGCAATTATAGAATTATGACGGGAAAAACTATTCAAACTCAAGAGAGCAGAGCTTAAGTCCTAATGATTTTTAAAATTAATTTTGCGTGTGAATTGTAACTGTGGAAGAGTGTGTTGCTACTCTGTATGTCACTGAGTGAGGTAGACCTGGGTTCTTGCTCAGTAGTTGTGCAATTAGGCAGGTTATCAACTTTTTAAAGCACCAATGTATTAACATGTAGGACGGTAGAAAGTTTACTTCTCTATACAGAGAAATTTATGTTGTTTTCTCAATTCTAATCATTTATTAGTTTCACACTTTTCAACATACTTGTATGTATTTTGTCTTACTTTTAAAACATTAATTCCTGTATTCTAAACATTAACTTCATGTGAAGTAATTTTTGTGAGATCATAAGGTTCAATGTACTAATCATATACATATGTGTGTATTCTTCACATAAAAGTAAAGTTAATTAGCTGAAAACAAAAGAATGTACTCTAGCTAATTGAGGTAGTAAGAACTTGCATTTATGTTGCCTGTTTACAGTACAAATACAAGGGATTATAGGAAAAATTATTTGTATTTCCAACCTCTATGGTAGAGGAAGGCCACTAGTAGGTAACTGAAGTAAATATAAGTATCTTCCACATATATGAAAAATGATAAAAGTCTGCTGGTCTATTGTCTACAGTATTTATTTATATGGAGTATATTTATCCCACTGGAAGGTACATAAAGCTCTGAATTTGTGGTAATACTGATGTAATTGTCATTTGTTCTTTTTTAGTTAGAGCATCATCTCTGGGCGGCACTGGTATACTAGCAGATTGTATCTTATGAGTAGTGTGGACCTTGGAGCCAGGGTGCTTGGATTCCAATCCTAAATCTACTTTGACTTGTATCTTGAATTTGGAAAATCAAATGAATTTTTCTGTGCTCCAGATTAACTACCTTGTAATACAGTAGAAATAGTGTTTGCTTTGTAGCTACAGAAGAGTAATTACTTAATATTTTAAAGTATCTGAAATAGTGCATAAGTGTTATTTAAGTGTTAAACAAATTACATGTTAAGAATATCTACTTTAAATACTATTGATAGCAGTGTGTAATCTGCTGCCTGTCACCTCCTTGAGATACCACAAGTGGTCATTGTTTATTCAGTGATCTTTCTTTGGTCACTTGTGCCCAGGAGGACACTTTTGTTATGGTTAGTGTAGACTGGCTCTCAAATATGTTGTATTTGTTATGTAAACTCCCAGGTTGTTGTAACAACCTCTCTGCTAACTTAGCCAGTGTTATTCTGTTTCTGTTTCTGCTTTATGTCCTGGGTGACACTGGTTTCACTGGAGTATTCCCTCAGTTGATTTCCAGAGACTTGGTATCTCTTTCCTGCAGAACCAGGAATCTAAAATCATGGGATGTCTAATTGGCTTGATTAAATTTCCATAATGTATTTTCAAAGTGTCTGTATCATGAATAATTTCTGTCCTATTGATATACTCACTCTAAAAATATGTATTCTGAATTTTACCTGCAGTGTCAATCTGCATTCTCTTTTTCTTCCGGATTTCATCCTTACTGGGCAATTAGTCTAGATTTCATTGAGGACTCCTTGTTAATATCATTGCTATTATTGCAATAATGGCTATGCTGTAATGGTTAAGCTTGATTATGTCAACTTGATAGGCTTGACAACTGGACCTTGGATATTATTCTTTACTATTTATCTCTGATCCTGTTTTCCTCCTTTTCCTCATGGTCACCATGAACTAAGGTGTTTTCCTCTGCCATGCCTTGCTGCCATGATGTTCCTGTATTGGGACCAACTTACCATGGGCCAAATCCCCTGAAATCCTGAGTCAAATGAGATACCGAAAGGTTTGGGTGTAAGTATTGTCTCAACAATGAGATGGCTGACTACTGCATGTGAGGTTAATAATTTTAGAAACTAGCTCAGACATATTGAAGAATTTTATCATTGATGGTCCCAGAGCCGGAATGAGATCCCACATCTAAAGTTTTTGCATGGCTTTACTTTTTCCTTTTCTTATCATCAATATTTCTTCTCTAGTGGACTCCCAGGTCAGCTGAATAGTACATATATGATTGTTGACTGTTTACATTTGTCCTTGAGACTCAATGAGAGCCAGTCCTAAGGTCTGCTTATATCCCCATTGTCCAGCACTGCATCTCACGTTAGATGTTCAGCAACTATTAAAGTGAGTTAAATGCTATGTATAAGAAATCTATTTCAAGATTTGAAATTTTTTAGCAATATTGAATAATCACTTTAGGTGACTGAAAATAAACTACACTTAATACTTGCAAAAGCAAACAAGTAAAAGAAGGCAAAATATTGTTTTTTTCCTTTTGTTCACTATACCAAGTGTGTTCTGTTTGAATACGTTTAGAGGGTAGCTTAGTGATTTTTTTCTTGACAGTTTTCAAAATGAGATTATGCGTGCAGACAGAGTCTGAGGAGATCTCTCAAAGAGGAGAGGAGGACGATAGCTTGTCCCGATTACGTTAATTGACTTTCCACAGAAAGCATTTTAGGGAATGTTCGTAAGATACATAGATAGATTTGTTAGGCTTGCGAAATGGGGGAAATGAGGAATGGTACTTCTTGGAGGTCTCACAACTCTGATGAAGAGGATCAGAGAGTTTGTTTGGACTGGTCCATTCACAAAAGAGTAAGATCACCCTTGGTTGAATAGCTGAGCTGGGTCAAGGTCTAGCTGTTCATTGTTTTAGTTACTGTTTGCAAGAAGGCTCTGAGAGAATTCCTTCTCTCTTCAGGGGCCATTTCTGTCTACTCAACACTATCATTTCTACTTGGAGCAGTCTCAGCTTTGTGCAGGCTCTGTTGGAATCAAAGTCATTGTATAGGTTTATGACAATGATTAGACACTCTAGATTCTTATTGGTAGTTAAATGTCTTCTGTTGGTGTCCAGTGTTCAAGGGGGTGAGCTACGTTTTCTAAATTTAATTAAACAGCCTGGTTTTTCTAACTTTAGAAAGACACTTCCAAAATGATTAACATGCCTATATTCTGAGTTGAACAAGGATGGTCTCCAAGGTTTTTGCGTGTGTTCAAAAAGTCTTTATACTATATTTTCTCATCAAATATCTGTGACCTTTATAAGTGCTTATTAAAGTTGTACACACCAAATTTGAAAAGGAGGGGAAGAATTATCCTAGATTATGTCAAGAAACTGAGAAATAAAACTTAAGCTCAATTCTTCTGAATCTGAACCCTTCGCCTTTATATGTAACCAACTGGTTCTAAAACAGTTTAAACCTGGAGAATGTCATGAACAACATTTAATATTTGTGACTTTCTTCAGAATGCCATGGTATTTTGTTTTTTTTTTGTTATTTATATATATATATGAATTACCAATTCTATAACATATTAGAAACGTGTGGTATGGGGATTCAGTGACTACACCAATTTTAGCCTCTTTTTCACAATGTCACATCGTCCTTCTTACCCCTCCCTTAGGCCTCCTCCCACTGTCGGAGACCCACCCCTTTCCTAGGAGTCCATTGCCCCTCTTTCCACCCTATGCCTCATGACTGACTTATAGACAGGTTTCCCTCTTATGAAATTCACAAAAATAATGACTCAAATTTTTGAAACAAGTTTGGCTTTGTTCTGTTTTTAGTTAGTTTCCTGTTGAGCATCTGTAGTCCTATATAAAAGGACATGGGTTTTTTTTTTTGAAAAATAGTTTTTAAAATTTCTTAATGCCTATGAGTAAAACATATACCTTGCCTTTGCTTAGTAAAGGCTGACGGCCTAGGAATGAGTTTGTCTTCTTTTCCTATCGTGGTCTCAGCACCGTAACTGTACAATCTATGTTTCAGAATTTTTGCCTTGGACTTATTGGGATTCTATTCACTTCGCTGGTTTTATTCTTGGAGAAAAATTGTCTTATCATTTAAAACAAACTCCTTCTATATTTTTGTGAGAATCTTAGCAAAAAATGTTAAGTCAATCATCTAAACTAGGTAAAATTCTTTCTGTTCCTGTGTTTCTGTGTTCATGTTCTCTCAAGGGCAGGTAAGGTCACCTCTTCTCATGTTATCTAAAATTTTATCAGTTGAGCTTATCTCTTGTGAATTCTAAATTCTGTTAGATATGTATTGATCACTGAAAGGGGACGAGAGGGCAAGAGATAAGACTTTTAAGATAGCTCCTTAAAATGATGTATTCCATTTGGAGATAAATACTGTGTTGGGTGTGGTGGTGCCGGCCTATAATCGCAGTGGTCTGGAGATTTGAGACAGAAATATCACAAATTCAAGTCCAGCCTGGGCAGTTTAGCTAGATCTTACCTCAACATAAAAAAAGATGTAAAAAGGGGCTGAAACAGTAAAAAACAAACCGTCCATAATGTTTACAGTTAAAACACAGCAGAAAATACAAAATGTTCATTTGGTAAGAAAGATGGGTCAGTGGCAAAAGTGAACTTTGCTCCTTTTAAACTTGAGGACCAGCTTTGCCATGTCTTAGAGTACAATATTAAAGACAATGACACTGGCCCGTATTTTCAACTCTCTCGCTCTGACCAACCCTGAGTGGTGGAACACTTTCTTTGAAGAATTAAATAAATGAGAGGCTGTTTTTGTGTAAGAGGAAATTGACTTGGAATTTTTTCAACTGCCCAGAGAGATTAATGTCCTCAGAAGGAACTTGAGGACATTGTCAGAATTAAAAATCACTTGGTGACAATTTAATGAAGGAAAGTGGAAAGTCACCCAGTTTTGAAACTTCTTCAAAGGAGCCAGCCTCCATGAAAATTAAAAGTGATCCAAGGGAGGTTGTTTAAAAATGCAAAATTCACTTTAATTTTGATCATGAATTGAACTTCTTAAAATGTATTTCTTACAGAAGTTATTGATGCACATACTAATGAACCAGAAAATATGAAAAGGCAGGTTCCTTTCCTTGCTCCCTCTTCTGACCCTGTGATATCCAGAGTACTTAGCTCAGTACCCAGTACCCAGCTGCTTTATATATAGAAGATGTGACATAAGTCACTGTTCGAAGGCTTTGGTATGATACTCAGTTTAATTTCTAAACAGATTGGAAATGGCAACAAGTGGCGTATTTTCCCAGAGTCTTAAAATCCTGTCTGTAATTTTTGAAGTTTTGAAAACCGTCAATGTTTGAAAGTGTGATTACTCAGGAATTTTCTAAAGGTGCCGAGTGCCTTGTCTGAGGCACATCAACCAGCAAAGAGGGTTGGATTTCAGAAGAGCAGAAATAATGTGACAGATACAGAAGAAAACCCTCTGGGAAGAATGAGCTGAATTTGCATTTCTATGTATAACGTGACATGAGATTCCTTAAGTGAAGCGTATAATCTGCTCAAAAAATTTACACTTCCTTTTGCTTGGTAGACTCAATTTAATTTCTCATTAATTTTTTTAAACTATAGAATATGTGTACTATAAAGTACAGGACTAAATTCACTTGTTTACATGGCAATTTAAACCCAGGAATAAAAGTAATGCCACATTGACAGACACAGGCCTGTGTTTCTCAGTGGCAGATTTTTAAAATTGGCTGTTTACCCTTCCTACCGTTCACTTCATAAACTGTGATGTGACATTATAAATCTTCTTGTCAGGAGGATATTCTTGTCCTCTCCCCTTGAGTCTGTGTTGGGCATGACTTGCTTTGCAAAGGACCTGAGCACAGGTGTCTCAAGAGCTAGGGCTCTTGTCTTTGCTGCTCTGGGGGGAACCACTGCTGCTGCTCTCAGGTGAGGAAGCCTGGCCGGGCTTCTGGCATCATGAGAAGATACACAGTGCTGCCAATAGAGATGGAGCAACTTCCCCACCATGGATGTGAAGCCAGAAGAGAGACTCAAATATGTCCAGCCCACGCTGCAGGTGAAATACTTGTTTTAGGTCTACGCTGAGAATGGTTTGCTATTCAGCAGCAGATAAATAATACACCAGGATAATGCGATGGGGGAATTTCACTCAATCTCCTGTGAATTCCTTCTCAGTAGTTCTAGGAGCTCCGGGTGGATGCCTGCTTTCTGACGGACAGTCCTTGAGCTTATCCCGCTTTGCCTGCTCTCTCTTCTGGCTCAAGGTCCTTGTGCTGCTGGTGCTCCCAGGACTTATCCAAGAGGCATCTCTGCACTTGGCCACACTGGCGATAACCCTCTTCCTGGCTTCTCCCCCAAACGCCCACTCCACAGTGTGCAATCCACATCTCAGTGGGCCTCTGCTGTGGCATAGTTGGGACAAAATGGGAGAAATGTGTGTGGAGTGGGTTGGAAGAGGAGTAAAAAGCAATCTGGAATAGCTGTGATTTGAGAGCTGGCAGGGCTTAAGAGGTTTATTTCTCCAGTACCTTATTTTTACAGAAGTGCCTTGCATGAAGTATATGTCCCTGTCTCCAGGTCCCATGAGCTATGAGTATCAGATCCGGAACCAAAGAAAACCCTTTCAATTTAAGGTTTATTTTCTTTTCATCTTAGTCTGTTTTATTTTTGCTTTACCATTTAAAGATTTTTCAAGAGAGAAATACAGACTTGGAAGAAACTTCTTTATAATAATGAATAAAAGTATGGGGGTGATGCATTATTTTGAAGAAATAATTTGAATTCACTGGTAGAAAGATGTCCGTTTTTTTCATTCTATTCAAATAACTGTTTCACACGAGAAGTTCTTTGCAGGTGATGCTACCACTTCACATGTTTTGCAGCATTTGGAGACCGAAGTATCCTCTTCCCCTAGCCAATCAGGGCTGTCTGCAATAGGAAACTTATACTAGTGGAAAGGCAGTCTACCTTAGCTGAGAAACTGTGCTGGGGCACAGTAGGGGGTTCTAGGGTGTCTTCTATATTCCTCAGATGTCATATGGAACTGTAGCTCAGTGTGACAGAAAGATGTCTGAGGTGCAAACACTACAGTTGCTACACAGAATCCTTTACTATGAGGCCTTGAATTCTACTTGTATGGACAGAGGGAACACTGGAGAGGTCATAACAATCTTGGTCTACTTGGATACCAGCATCTCAACATAAAAGGCATCGGTCCAGATCTTGAGGGATTGCAACTTTTCTTCCATATTTTCTATATTTTTTGCAGGTAACAAGTGGCCCTTTGAAGTACTTGGTTCTTCTTTTCCCCCTTTAATATGAAAAAAAAAATGTAACTGGCTTTTATTTGCAGTCCAGAGGAGACTGGAAAGAGTAACAGGCTTTGGAGCATGATGCATGATGCTGTTCCACAGAAGGCTTCGTTCTCTTAGGGCACTAGGTCATTTGGGCCATCATTCGCGGCAGAAACAACGCAGGTGTAGCAGAAGTGCAGGGGTATGTGTCTCTGCCCCAGCTAGAGGAGGGCCCGCTGTGGTCGCAGGTCAGAGGAGGGTGCAGAGAGCTCAGCCCTCTCTTCTTCATCTGGCCACTTGCCAAAAGTGAAAACAGAGATTAGGACAAATACTGATATAGCATTTTAGGTATATTTTAAAAAATATTTCTAAGCTTTTCTTTTTGGACATATTCTTTAATCTATGGTATTGGTTAAGTAATGTTGCAAAGTATTATTTGAAAAAAAGGATCAGTCCAGCTCCAACGCATACCTTAGCAGATTCTCCATTGTGCATATGTAGTACAGAAGAATCAGGGCATTCTAGTAATAACACTTCAATTTCAAGCTTTTGATGGGTATTCTACATGATTAAAATGGATTTTAAACATAATGAAAGATACCTTAGGGTGTCACTTTAAATGAGGAAACCCAAATTGAGCATCACTTCAATGCTTAAGGTAAATTATAATACAGAATACACTTGATCTGCAAAGCAATGACCTTATGGAAGGCTAAGAGTGGGGACGGTCTGATTTCTGTCCTTTGGCCCCCAACTTAATGGAGCTTTGTTTGTTGGCTTGATTTCCTTCTCATATATGGTAACTCAAGGACTTCATGCCGATTATGCCTACCTTGGGCGATCATTGAATTAAGTACCAAGAATCCAAGGAGGGAGGATATTGTTCAAACTTCCTCCACACTCATGGCCCTCATGAGGAGCAGGACACTGAATGCATAAAATTGTCTGAGACTGGGTGGAAGGAGAAGTCATTTTCTGAGGCAGTGATATTGCATAAAGGTAAAGGGTATCAAAATTCTTCCAAGCTTTTGAAAGGTGGCGATGGGTATCTCTTTATAGGCAACAACAGATAGAAAGTACAGTAGTCTAGAGGAATATCAGAGAGTAGTTTGTTTTTGGTCATGATTAAAGTGGGTAAAGGGAGGGGTAAGTGGCAGAAAGTGAATCAAGAAAATGTAGAGTTAGTCCAGGTGCCAAAGGCCTGTGATTCCAATCAGGAAGTTGAACGATTCATCCCCCACCCCCACCCCATTGCCCCTGCCATTTTTTTTTTTTTTTCACTACTAGGGATTGAACCCATGGTCTTCACATTGAACTACATCTCCAGTCTTGATCCCTTTTAAATTCAGTTTTTCAAATTTCAAAGCAGGATATTGCTAAGTTGCCCAGACTAGATTTGAACTGGCAGTTCTCCTGCCTCAGCTTTTCAGAATGAAGGGATTACAAGTACCACGATGTCTGAATTCATTATACCTTCTTACACTGGTTACAAACACTTGTTGACATTATGTGCAGATGGGGTATTTACTAGAATCATTAGCAAGATTGGATAAGTCATCCTTTTCTTTAAAATTTAAACATAAAGGGGTAGAATCAAGTTGGCAACAGTATAGGATTGTTTTGTCGGTGGTTCTGCATGAATTCAGATGGAAGACTGAGGTTTAGTAAAGTAAATTCCTTTAAGGTCTAGCTTCAAAAGGCAGAGGAATGACTGGACCTGAATCGTGACCACAGGGCCTGCTTAAAATCAGTCAAGATCACCAACCAGGTGAGCATGACTTCCTAGTAAAAGAAAGGACCTTGGGCCAGGCCAGGCAGGCAGGGCCTAGGGCCAAAGTGAGCAGATGTGCCCAGCAAGCTGATAGATCTCAGGCAGCAAGTGCCATGGGAGAATTACAGCCAGTATAGCAGCCTAGAAGATGCTGGATAATTTAACGACTGTGCATGACAGACAAAAGAGGCTTTGGGCCACAGATTGCTGAAACACTGAGTCACTAAATTCTGGAAACAGTAAGAGCGCTGTAGTTACAAGGCCTCAGACCTTCTGGGCTGTGACCTGTAAACACAGTGCTGGAGCAGCCTTCTAGGTGGGCCAAAGAAAGATTAGGAAACTCATTGTGAACTCTCTCAGAAGATGCACTATCACATCCCTTGGTGACAAGGGAGGCTGGAGACGCCAAAAAAAAAAAAAAAAAAAAAAAAAAGAAAAAAAGAAAAAAGACTGTAGTCCACCTGCAGGCTCCGGGCCTAATGAGAACAGGTCTCAGAAAACCGAAGTGTCATTCCCCAGCCCTCTCAGCACAGATGAGAGAGAGAAGAGTCAGCACACTTGGGTGTGGTGTGTCCAGGTGAGGAGGGCCTAAGCAGCTTTGGACACAGTGCGGTCTTGCCCTCACTAAGCTCAATGTTATAGGAGCTTTGAAAGATGCTTTGGAGTGGCACATCTTTGCAGACTGAGACACAGGAAGAGAGAACTGGTCCGACCCTCCACCTCTGCAGGCAAGATTGAAGGTCTTGGGTTTAGTAACTTCCATTTCAAATAACACAGACAAAACTAGTTTTTGAACTTTTTTTTTTTTTTTTTTGGTCAGTATTTTGAACTTGTGTCTTCTTTTTTCTGGTATGGTGGTTTCTTCCTTTTTTCTCCCCTTTTCTTCTTTCTGTTTTTGTTATTTATTAGTTTTTACATTTCTTTCTCTTTTGAGTAGCTCTATACTCTTTTTCAAAAGTCTTTCTGTAGATTCTGGATACATACTCTTTATTTCACTCATAACTCTCCTTGGTAGACACTTCCATTGGTAGCATACATTACATTTGTAATGCAAAGATTAGAATGCTTGTATGAGTTAATAACTTGTTATGATACGTCAATAGCTGGTATGTATTAAATTTAACCATTGATACTGATATCTGCCCCACTATTAAAGACAGGATAGTAGTTGGAATTTATTATGGGCTTCTGCTGGTTTGGTTTAGCATAGGTAGGCAATAGAGAGGACTATTTTATTATTGATCATGAAACAATATTGACGTTAGTAAAATCTTTCAGTAAGTTAATATAGAGTTATTTAGATAGATACATTGATAGTGTTGATTGTGCCTCTTAATGTTAAGGGTGGAAGAGTTGTAGTAATAAACTGGTTATTAGGTTCCACCGATAATTTATTAGTTTTTAATTATATTATTGTAGATCTTTATTCATGTTATGGTTGGTTTCATAGATGTTGATCTTGACTAGCAAAATAAGCTAACAATTATGTTTTTTTGACCATGTAAAGTACTATTATCTATTTCTCCTTCATTGAAAAGTGAAGGAGGTTCGACAAACAGCAGAATGGTTGTCACTGAGAAGATCCTGAGAAAATTAATAGCTGAGTAAGTTAAAAATGAAAATAAATATTAAAATTTGAATGAACTCAAGGAAATGCTAAGGAAAGAAACAATCTAATTGGAAAAATTTGCATAGTAGAGACACAGTTCATCAACAGTCTCTGATCTACAACTCACAGCAATAGAACAAGGCAGTAAGTACCTGCAAAGATGACCAGTGCCTCAAAAGCTGATATCATGGGCGCTGATGTAACCTAAAGGAAAGAAAGTTAAAAAACAAAAACAAAAACAGAAAAACAACCAAAAAAACCCCAAATAGATCTGTCCTTCTTATGTGCCAGAGACAGGTAGGTAGCCGCTGGCAGAGCCCTGCCTAAACCTGGTAGCTTGCAGGACTGGACCTTAACATGCCCTGTCCCTCCTGTGTGCCAGAGACAGCCAGGTAGCCACCACCAGAGCCCTGTTTGCACCTGGGAGCTCATACGAATGAGCCTTCACATGTCCCCCCTGTGCACCAGAGACCACCAGAGACAGCCACTCTTTAAAATAGAAAGAGTTTAATTTAAAAACCTCAGGAAAAAAATAGAGCCCATCAACAATACTGGAGCCTCAACTCACTGTAACAGAACCATAAGGAAATGTAGTAATACATCTCCTACAGAAAGACCTGAAACCCCAGAAAACAATGCCAGGAATCTTGAAAAGGCAGAACCCAAAGATAAAAAAGTCCAAAAAGATAATAATTTCTGGGCCCAGAAATACTTTGAATTGAAACAGGAAGTGAAACAGGAAATGCAAGGGCTATGTCAGAACATAGCTATACTTATCAGCAAACATTGACAAGAAATTTGAGGAAAAGAAAAAAGATAGGAAACAGCAGATAGTGAAGGCAATACAGGAAATTAGGAAAGAATTCATCAGCGGTATAAAAAACATACAGGAAAAAATAAACATTTTGAACATTTTGAAAATAGAATATCAGACCTAGAAGATAAAATGGTTGAGCTGGAATGTACAGGTCAAAAAGGAGGCAAAACAAGAAAAGAGAAAGGTTACAACAGCTGATGGATGATTCAAAGAGAAACACTCTCAGTATTATGGGAGTACAGGAGAAAACTGAGGACAAAACAAAAGGCTTAAAGGCCATGTTAAGTGAAATTAGGGAAGGCGATTTGCCAAATGTAAGGAAAGAAGTGAACATTGAACTACTGCAGGCACATAGAACACCAAACAACTTTTATCGGAAGGGAACCTCATCACGACACACCATAGTTAAAATACTAGAGACCCAACACAAAGAGAGAATATTAAAAGCTGTAAGAGAAAAACAGAGGGTGACTTACAAAGATAAGCATATTACATATTACAAATAATTTTATACTGATAAATTTTTCAAAAGAGAATATTTGAGCAAATTCCTTAAAGGATCTAAAATTTGTATGATAAAAACATATATTCTAATTCAATTTTGTGTGGCCATGATTCTCTTAACAGGAAAGACAGACTGTGCAGGTGCAAAAGTTAAACTGGCTGCTAAATGCATAACAAGTTGCTTTATCTCTCTTTCCAAGCGCCTCATCCACAGCCATTTTGTAGAATGTTCGTACTTCAATCTGGCACTGGACAGAAGAGCTTGAAGTACAGGCCATTAACTGACATTACTTTGGGTTATGATATAAGATAACCATAAAAAGACCAATCTTGTATGAGTTTACTTACATGAGTTACTAAGAGTAGGGAAAATCATAGTGGCAGGAAATAGAATCGTTGCTGATGGGAACTGGGAGAAGAAGGAGTGGAGGAGCTGGTCGTGCTTATGGGTAGAGTTGCAGTTTACATGCCGGTTACGGAGATGTCCAGGGATGGTGGGTCTACAACATCATGACCATATTTTATACTTTTGACCTGCACACTCAAACGTGGTGATGATGTGTATTTTCCACAATAAATAAATTAGAAAAAATATTTGCAATGTAGTTGCTTGTCCATTTTTTCCAAAATATGGCTAATCAGAATCCTAATTATAACAGGATTTTAATTCTGATAGAATTCTAATACCTCTGTAGTGATATAATTTTGATCAATCTACCTAGAAATATATTTTTTGAAAATAAAACCTTAGGAATTTATTGACTTTTGCTTTTTTATTTTTTCATTTTTTCATCTCCTTTTCATTTACTTCACGTTTATTATTCCTTGCTAATCTGTTAAGATAGAAGCTTGTATCATATTTTATTTTCAATGTATATATTTAAGGAGTCCGACATGACTTAAAGGCTCATGGCTCCTTTATTTCTTAGGGAATGGTTAAACTTCCAAGCCTTCTTTTTGAGTGCTTTAGTTAAATCCCTAAAGTTCTGAAGTTTTGTGTTTTTATTTTCATTCAGTTCAGAATATTTTCTAGCTTTCCATATTTACTTGTTGACCTGATTTTGGAAGTGAGTTTTAAAGTTAATAAAATTTGTCTTGAAATAGGCTTAGATTTACAGAAAATTATGGTAGATTTTGTGGAGATGGGATAAAGTCTTACTTTTTAATCCAGCCTGGTCTCAAATTCACAGCAATTCTCCTGCCTCAGCTTCCTGAGTGGTGGGATTACAGGCATGTACCACCATACATGGCTCATATTTTTTCTCTAACTCTTGAACACACTAATACTTCTTATATGCTAATTCTGTTGTGTACATTTTGGTGCCTGTTTTCTTGTGGTGGTGCTTTTTTCTTTCTTTCTTTCTTTCTTTCTTTCTTTCTTTCTTTCTTCCTTCCTTCCTTCCTTCCTTCCTTCCTTTCTTTTTTTTTTGAGGCAAGTTCTCACTTTGTAGCCCAGGATAGCCTTGGACTCATGGCAATTCTTCTGCCCCTTGGATTACAGGCATGTACCACCATGCCTGACTTATGTGATACTGGTGAATCGAACTCAGGGCCTTGTGCTTGCTAGGCAAGTGCTCTGACTGCTGAACTATGTCTCCATTCCTCAGTCCTGTTTTAATTAATTACAATTTCTATCATCACTAACAACTTAAGCTTCTTTTTTGTATCTCATAATTTTTTAATTAATGATAGACTTTATAAATTTAATAGTTTCTTCTTACACACAAGGGATATGTCCTAAGACTTCCAGTGGATGCTGGAAGCTATAGGTACTACCTAAATATAGTATGTTTCTTTCTATACGACCTATCAAAATGTTTAATTAAATTAGTCACAGAGCATAAGAATAATAGCATAATAAAATAAATAATTATAACGGTATACTATAGTGAAAGTTATTTGAACCTCATCATGACACACCATAATTAAAATTCTGAGGCCAGACCCAGAAGGAGAGGGTCACTGGGACAGGACCTGGAAGTATATACATATGATGTTAAGCTCCTCTGAGGAGCATGAACTTGACAGGACTTGTCTTTCTCTTTGTAATGTCACGAGGAGCTGCCTCCACCTTGCCTCTGCCATGTACTTCCACTGTTGCTGGCCACTTTTGAGTGGACTGTGACCTTCTGGAACTATGAGCTAAAATAAACCCTTCCTTCCCTAAATTTGTGGATGTCGGGTATTGAGTCACGGCAATGAAAAAGTAACTAAGACACTGGTATAACCACTATGGAGGCAATATGGTGATTTCTCAAAACCTGAAAATAAATATCCCATTTGGTCAGGTGATCCCTCTTCCGGCTGTCTTTCCAAAAGACAATGCATATCAGAGATTCATGTACACCCATGTTTATAGCAGCATAGCTAATAACAGCTGAAATGTGGAAGATGCCAAAATACCCATCAACAGACCAATGCATACAAAAATTGTGGTATAGGTACCCGACAGAGTACGGTTCTTCCATAAAGATGGGGAGGTAAATGGATAAGTAAATGGATGCAACTTGAGACCATCATGCTTATTGGGGTGAATCAAATGCAGAAGGTTAAATATCACATGGTTTCTCAAATATGAGGAGCCCTGAATTCAGGCATTCTGTAGAACCAAGGGGAGCGATAGTGGGAGTTAGGGAGATGGGGAGGATTAAGAAGGCCAAAAAGTGAGGGGAATGGATTGTAATGTTGATGCATTATATATGTGTGCAAAGTACTCAAGCTCATTGTAGCCATTGTATATTGCACACACACACATATATATATGTGTGTGTGTGTGTGTGTGTGTGTGTATTGCACGCGCGCGCGCGCACACACACACACACATATATCTATATCTATCTATCTATCTATCTATATATAAACAAAATGGGAAAAAATAAATGTCCATGTGATCTCATGATTTTTTTCTCACCAGAATTAATCTTCCAGTTGGAGTGCTTCAAGAAGCCTAGGAATTTTAAAATTGACAGCTGTTCTGTGATTGACTATGCGGAATCCCATCCTACCCGTGTGCAGCTTAGCAATCATGTAAAATCAACAGAACACTTCTACAGACTCTCCAAAAATTTTCCAAATTGTTAATTTCAGATGCGAATGCTCTCTTAAATTTAAACCCTTGTCTCCTTGGTTTAGAGACACTTCTCTTCTCTCCTTGAATTTCTCTTTTCTGAAAACAAAAGGACAGAAAATTGCCTCAGGCAGAAAGCAGAGATAAAAATCTTTCTGCTTTTTATTTTAATCTGTAGTTTGTACTTATCAAAAGATAATGTAGGTTAAACTACTGAGAGACACAACCAATTTAACAGAGAAAGATTTTAAGATTGAGAAAATTTGCAGACCTACATCTTACATATACTTTAAATATGAATCAGAGATCTGAGTAGATTATTTTGTGTATACTGTTCTCTAATACACTTATTGTTTTAATAGCTGTTTTGCAATATTTTCTTCATGACTATCGTAGACCTGAAATATCCTCCCAAACCTATGAGCTGGAGTCCTAGTTGCCTTATAATTCATTCATAAGGGCTATAATTTCATCAGTAAATTAATCCCTTAATGGTTTTATAATTTGTTGGCACTATTAGGAGATTATAGAAATGTCAGAGGTAGGACCTACCTGGACGAGGCAGGCAGCTGAGAGCATGGCTTTGAGGGCCTTGCCCTGTCCCAGCCCCATTCTGTTGGGTTTTTTCTCACCCTTGCTGCTTTAGGACTGCCACTAGGTGAGGCGGATTCCTTTGCCACACCTCTGAGTTGATGTTTCTGCCGCATAATGGACCTAAAACCAATGGAGTGAGGCAGCCATGGACTGAAACCTCAGAAACTAAAGTAATCTTTTCTTTAAAATTAGTTGTGCTTCTCAGGTATGTTGTCCCAGTGACAGAAAGCTGAAGAGAACAATTAAATGGAGGGTTGATTGGTTGTCTATTCACATGGTCATGCTTAAAGAAAAACTAGAGGATTTTTGTTAATTGACACTGAAAAAAAAAGCTGAATTTCAGACTGTGCACTATCCCGTGTTATCTCTGTAGGTATCTCTTCATATATTTGGAGCAAAGACAACTCTATAGATTTCTAAATATTTAAAATTTAAGAGGTAGTGTGTCTTATATCCCACGATGTCACTCTGTGTTGTGACATTCCTAGAAGCTCATCGTTAGGCAATTCTGTGCTGTGTGAATCTTCCAAAGTATACTTTCACAGACTAACATGCCTATCTCCATTAAGCAGTACAGTATTGTGGAACTACTGTTGTGTGCTGGTGCATTGTTGATCAATCCCTGCTATAGGGTGCATGCCTGTTCTCCAAAGGTGTTTTCTCTAACACACTTAGCTGTCACAAAAATGAGCTGAAGTATTTAGGAAAAATCGCATCAGTACCTGTATGACCTAGGAGTAGAAGTAGTTTTCTTTCTTTGCAGAGAACAGACATGACTAATGACCTCAAACTGGAGGGCTGGATGAGATCTTAACAAGTTTATGAGTTCCACAGGAAAGGCCATAGCCACAATCATTGCTGCGTATTTATGCCTTCTTTTCTTAAATTTCTTCATTAGAAAAAGTCTAAATTTGCCGTATAGTTTGGTGACCTTTTCTCTGAAGAAATTTTTTCCTTACTCCAGCCTGAACAACTATTGTGACATTTCAGACATCATACATTAGGTACATTGAGAACCAACAGCCTGTCATAATGATCAGGCACAGTGGAAACACTTTAAAAAAATTGGTCTTGTGTTTTTATATGCTATACTCAGTATATCTTTATGGTTTTTGAGTGTGTATATAGGTTATATAAATTGAGCAAGGAAGTTTTCAGTGGAGTTTTATGACTTGGAAAGTATTTTTTCCCGTACTATTTTAATCCTCGTATTTCTCTCCTGAGGAAGATACTGTAGATAACTGTGGTATCTGCAGTTTTCTCTGCCTGGTAGTTTTTCTGGTTCTCACCATGCTGTGTGTAACTGCCTTCCCATTGTCCTTTGAGGAACTCTCTGACCTATGCTGGTTCTCAACCTCTCCTGCTGTCTTCCGCTCATTGTCTCTGATGGTCTGTCATAATAATCACCTTCAGTTCATGAAGACAGATAGTTTTGAAGCTTTTGTAGGTAAATTGATGCAACTTGAGACCATCATGCTCAATAAAGTGAGTCAGATGCAGAAGGTTAAATATTGAGTGGTTCCTTTAATAGGAAAAACCCAGATGACAGTCATTTCATAGAACAGTGGGAAGTGGGGAGGGGAAGGAGGTGAGAGGGTTGAAATGGGAAGGGGGAAGGATGTATCATTTTGACACACTATATATGTGCACACAATACTCAAATTAATTCAATGTAAATGTGTATCGCATATATGCATTTTAGTAAAATGGGAAAAAACATAGTTGTTTGTTAAGAAATTGTATGTGATTTTAGCGTAAGAACCCTGTGTGGCATTTTCTTGCCAAAATTAATTTTGAGAAAATATTATCTTGTTTTAGACACTATTACTAGAACAATACCAATTTAGAGTCTTGGAATGTCCGAGGGTCAGAGGGTGTGAGGTTTATATGTTGAAATGAGCAGAGACATAGGAGAGAAACATTTCCCAGTGGATCGAGTCTCTAAACACAGCCATTTTTGGACTGTTTTATAAACTGATAAATTCCTTTTCTCTAAGCTGGCCTTTTCTCTTTTGAGATCTAAAACATTCCCCCCATTTTACTTATTACTGCCTTATTTTAGTGGTGAAATAGAGATTCTGTGAAGTAGGTAACTAATCCATAGGTACTGTGAGAGACTTGTATCAAACCTGTTCTCATTTGAACTAGCCCTTCTGCCTGCCGATTACGCTGATCCTCAAGAATGTATATCGGCAATGGTTTATTTGGTTTTTGTTTGGTGCTTTTTCTTGTAGTGTGTTACCTCATCTCCATTCCACCTTGGAGGGAGATTGTTAATGTGACACCCATAAGTTTTTATACTCCCACTCTAGCAGATGGATATCTGTGTGGCTTCCAGACTCTACCTGCCCTAGGTCCTCAAAGTCTGATTATTGTGTTGGTGATTAGCTCACACCAGATTTTCTAGAGCACCATGTTCCCAGACAAAAGCCATTTTAAATCTGTTTCTGGAACTGTTTGGATGGATTTCTTACAATCGTCTCATCTTATGACTTTTCCAGAATCATTCAGAGGACACACACACCCTGTTCGGTGCACTTAGAGGGAAGAAAGGCTTCTCCTCACTGTTTAGACGGGCGCTGGCCATGTTGTCTGTGCTTCAGCAGTCCTGCGCTGTCCTGTGAGGCCGAGGGCTGAGAAATGAGGAGAAAATATTTCTGTATTTTGTGAACAATAAGAAAAGGAACAAGTAATGTGATTTGTGAAAGGTTAACTACAGCGGCACCTCCCAATTTGGCTTTGCTGGAGAAAGAGCTGCACGATAAGTGAATTTTGAAGAAACACTTAAGGCACAAAAAACTGTTTTATAAAAATTTGTTTTGACAATTATGAGATTGGAATCTTCCTGAGATCTATTGCACACCCCTGTGCTTTGCCCTGTGAATCAGAGCTCTCAATGAGATCGGTGTCCTTAGAGACTCAGTGGCCTCATCTTTCCTGGAGGGTGCACAGTCAGGGGGACTCAAAGGTTATTTATAATTTCATCCTGCTTTTTAAAAAGCATTAATTTCCCTATGTATTTTAAGTGGGAGCTTTATCCTCCCAACTGTTTGTTCTTGTGGGTGTTCGTGTGGTCTTTGCTGGTTCCCTAAGTCTTCTCACCCACCTCCCAGGTAGTCTCTCTAAGATGCCTGCAGTCTCATGCAGTCAAATGTGATGGAGTTGGAGAAGTTTCTTCTTTCTAAATATACCTCTCTACCGTACACACTTCTTGTCCCCAGCTGAGCTAGGACACAAAGGATCGCTGCATCTCAGGGATAGAGGCTGAATAAACTGTAGCCATATATCTGCTCAGTAGTAACAACTGTCCATTTACTGGCCACTGGCAGAGTTTGTGTCTCATCTCCTTTAGTTTTTACAAAGGTAAAGGATGTTAGTTAATATACAAAATTTTTACACGTGTTGCCTCATAGGATGCTCAAATAGTATGATACAAGAAAACTTAGATTTAAAACAAAGGCGCAGAGTTTGAACTCATTGCACTGGTGTATTAGAGGCTTCTACTGGATCCTGGGCAGGTCTGGCAAACATGGAATGACAAACCCTACCATAAGAGGGCCTATATAACAAGTTGCATTATCCGGGGCCATAGAGCAAATGGCAAAACTAAGATCCAATTTTGATTGTCCTGGAAGCCATACTCTTTTTCTTTTCACCCCCGCACCGCCTCATGGGGTTCAAACTCAGGGCCTCAGTCTTGCTAGACAAGTGCTCTAACCTCTGTGCTATTCCTCCAGCCCCAAGAATCCTAACAGTCAGCCCTATGGCCTTTATCTGTACTCTACCCGGTTTCTGTGCTTAGTATATCAAGTAGGACTTGGTCTGCTTTACTCTTTAAAATATTTTTCCTAGGATGAATTTTTTTCCCCACATATTTCACCTATTTGTAAATAAATATTGTGTTTCCAATATTCTCACCTGACTTCCCACTTGGGCCCCTATATATATATGTGTAGTGTCCTCTGGGCACTGTGCCGAGAACATCCCGGTTGTCTTGGACATTTAAATATATAGTTCTATGTAGGGGTCTCTGTCCCGCGGGGATCCCCGGAACAGCCGAGGAGGGATGGGACGACAGAGTAACACACTCTGGGAGTCGATTCAGAGATCCCCGTCTCCAGTTTATTTAGGGAGTACAGGGGCTTAAATGGACTGAGGTAGTTATCTTGGGCCGATCAGCAAGGCCTTGTCCAGCCTGGGGTCGCCCAGGGGGAGGGAAGGAGTAGAGGAGGGAGGATGCAATA